>JACEGR010000166.1:0-366384 GCA_014170235.1 Listronotus bonariensis | reverse complement strand
TATCGCTGTTCCGGTAAAACAATGACGCAACTGCAAAATTATGACATTTTGACTTAACTAGACTAGCAGTATCCAAATTAATCCCTTTATACGGTAAAACAACGACGTAAGTGTAGAACCACTAATGGCCGCTAGATGGTAGTTGCGTCATTGTTCGAATATTCATCTTTGCCACACTCCTTTCTGGAAAACAATGACACATGATTCAGTTGTGTCTAAGACTTCAAGGGAAACGTTACTCGTTCGGTGAAAAATGACGTAATTGTTATTTAAGGCTAGTGTTTAGTAATTTATGTGCCCGAGTTTGGAAGTATAACGACGTAAGTGTACATTGCGTCATTTTTTATTTAGGATTTAATATTTTAATGTCATAACTGTTCTTTGTGACCATGTTGAATTATAATTTCATTTTTAAACATGTCCTTTATGACATTTTTCACTAGAATTGTATGACTTGTTTATTTTTTACGCAAAGAAATGATAAAATTAATCTATATAATTTTACTAGCTTTGATTTGAGCTTTTTTATTTTGTTGCAGAAAAGGTGAAGAGTTCCCAGTTTTAGTGCAATTAACTTACATAATATCAGCCTATTTATCAAAAATGGAGTCACGAACGCAAAAGATATTGAATCTTGCTCTTCTCTAAGTGAAGATGACGTTAATTTAAACTATGCTTCTGCAGAGGCTGGGAGTTCGACTTCAAAATTTGTTTCTGGAGATATTCCGTTACCTAATGAACCTGACTGTTCGACTTCAAAACCTTTTTCTGAAGTTGTTACGTTATCTGATACTTCTAATAGTTATTCTATAGCAAATGTAGGTTCAACCAAACTCAGAATAAGAAAAATTTGTAAAAATATCTGCAATGATGAGACCACTGCAAATAGTTCAGACGATTTTTCTACAGGTTCAAGTGACAATTACGAACCCTCAAGTGATGACGGGTCAACAAGCGACTCTTCAGAATCTGACAGATTTGTTCGTCCAGAGTTGCCTAATACTTTAGAGGTCATAGAATGTGAAGATAATGTTCCAATTTGTAAAAAAAGGCAAGAAAAGATCACGAAATTCTGAAAACTGGGCAAGCGTAAAAGCTAAAAGATTATAAGATAGTGGAAAGAGCTATAAATCTAGAACCGGAAAAGTGATGGAGGCGAAAAAGATGAGACCGCCTTGTCCAGAAAAATGTATACTATCATGTCCGAAGAAGATTTCTGAGAATAATAGAGTTCAATTATTCAATGAATATTGGAAATTATTTTCATTGCAAAGGCAGCGTGATTTTTTGGCTTCATGTCTTGAACATCTTGAACTTAAATATCGACGAATTACTGCTGGAGTGCCTCGAAAACCAAACTGTTCATTTCATCTGCTGATTGAGGGACAAAAATTCGCGTATGCAAAACTTTTTAAATTAATACCCTTGGTATTACCGAATGAAAAATCGGAACAGTTATTCAGTCGAAAGGATCTGGTACTGGAATTGTGGCGAAAGATAACAGAGGGAAACATGGTAAACATAGAAAGGCCGATGAAGAAGTAGTGCAATCAATACGCGATCATATTAATTCAGTACCTAGAGTTGAGAGCCATTACGTTCGAAAAGACACAGAAAGAGAGTTTATAGACGGTGGTCTTTCTATTGCAGAATTATATAGGCATTATTCAAGTGAAAGATCTTCTGCTCAAAAACCAATCGCAAGCTATGATATGTATGGTAGAATTTTTAATACAGAATTCAATATTGGGTTCTTTGTACCAAAAAAGGATCAATGTGATCTTTGCGAAACGTATAAGAATTCTGTTGGTGACGATAAGCAAATCTTAGAAAATAAATATCAAGAACATCTAGAAGAAAAAGAATTAAGTAGAGAAGAGAAGGATAAGGATAAAGAAAGAGCCAAGAATAACGAAATTGTATTAGCTATCTATGATCTGCAAGCCGTGTTGCCTGTACCAACCGGACAAACTTCTGCTTTTTTTTACAAAAGCCGACTGAACTGTTATAATTTTACGGTAAGTAAAAAAATTGGATATTTTTATATCAATAAAAGGACTCACTTTTATCATAAGGCTTCGTTTATTTATTTCGTATGTATAAAGGTTTTTACAAAAATTTAAATTAATAGCTTACGTCTTTTCATGAATCCATATTTTTGTCTATACATTTAATTTGTTCCAGATAACCGAACTTGGAAATGACAAGTCTTATTGCTAGTTCTGGCATGAAGCTTTAGGCCATAGAGGGGTTACCGAAATTGGATCCTGTCTGTTACTTTTTCTTCAACAACTTTCAACATCAAAGCCCGGAATTGACATTGTACTGTATTCTGATAACTGTGGAGGTCAGCAAAAAAATAGGTATGTCATGTGAGCAGAGAACAATTAAAGCCTTTGTTTTAATTCTAATATATTTTCCAGATTCATGATCGCAACGTATCTGTATGCAGTCGAAGTTTTTGATATCAATTCCATTACTCACAAGTACCTGATTCGCGGCCACACACAGAATGAAGGCGACGCTATTCACAGTACCATAGAAAAATCTGTAAAAAGGCTAAGAACTCAGGACCAATTTATGTACCCGAGCAATATATTTCACTAATAAGAAATGCTAAAAAGAAAGGAAATCCTCTGTATGTTAAAGAAATGAATTTTAGTGAATTTTTTGATTTAAAAGCTTTATATGCGAGAAATCGCCCCTAATTTATTAAAAAGTGTAGAAGGAAAAGAATTTAAAATAAGTGATGTAATATTGCTTCAATTTCAAAAAGGAAGTGATGTATTTCGTTACAAATTAAGTTTCAAACAAATGGATTGGGATAGTGTAAATTTTAAACCGAAGAAAAGGCGTCTTTCTGAACTAAAACATCTTCAAGAAATTATCTTAAAACCTGCTTACACTAAGAAAATACCATTGACAGAAAATAAAAAGAAAGACTTAAAAGTTTATTGGAATGTAAAATTATTCCCGAGTTTTATAAGCCTTTCTTTGATTCCATTGTTGGTTAAATTTGGTTTTTGTAGCAGTTCTATTTTATAAGTTTGTTACTTTTGAGCATTTTTTAAACTTACTAGGTTAAATGAAAAAGCGAGTGAAAAACTTTCCAGATGTTGCTATTTTTAAAATGTTAAGACAGATTTTGAATTAGTCGAATTTAAAAAAGTTTACAAAACAATTTTTACTTTGATTTTTGTTTAATATTATTATTATTTAGTAAGGATTTGTTATAATTTAGGCTATTTAAAGTTAATTTGGATAAAATTTTGATAATTAATTAATAAAGATTTTGTCTTAAGTGTTTAGTTTCAGTTTATATTTTTGGAGAAACAATGACTTAACTACAAAAACAAAGTTAAATCTTTACAATATTTAATTCAGAATTATCACAGTTAATACTAACTATATTTAACTAAAAAAAAACATTACTTCCATTCCAATTCATTTTTGTTACTTTGTTTAAACGTAAAAATTAATAATCGATATTCGTTTTTCGTCTCTCCTTAAAAATTTATAATTTCGAACTTGCGTCATTGTTTTACCGGAACAGCGATATTATGTTAATGTACTTATCCAACTCACTTTTCCTGAAAAATACACATACAAGTAAAATTCATATAAATTTAAGAAATCATAGGTGGAAGAGGTGTATTTACCCTTTCTCAAGAACTCATTCAGGATATTAGTAAAGATTCACCTGTACGAGCCAGAATTAAGGCCCCTTAAAGAATTGTCTATTACAGTGGAGCAAGAAAAATTGCTGACGTAAGAGTTGATATATGTTTAACAAACTAGTGGATCAATGGTAAGTGAGTTGTAAGGAGGTATATTTTCAGAAAAGTGAGTTGGATAAGTACATTAACATAATATCACTTTATTTTCCATTAAAACAATGACGCCAACACAGAAGTTCTCCACAATTTTCAGGAGAGACGAAAAACGAATATCGATTATTAATTTTTACGTTTAAACAAAGTAACAAAAATGAATTGGAATGGAAGTAATGTTTTTTAGTTAAATATAGTTAGTATTAACTGTGAAAATTCTGAGATTAAATAATGTAAAGATTTAACTTTGTTTTTGTAGTTAAGTCATTGTTTCTCCAAAAATATAAACTGAAACTAAACGCTTAAGACAAAATCTTTATTAATTAAGTATCAAATTTTATCAAATTAACTTTAAATAGCCTAAATTATAACAAATCACTACTAAATAATAATAATATTAAACAAAAATCAAAGTAAAAATGTTTTGTAAACTTTTTTAAATTCGACTAATTCAAAATCTGTCTTAACATTTTAAATAGCAACATCTGGAAAGTTTTCATCGCTTTTCCATTTAACCTAGTAAGTTTAAAAAAATGCTCAATAGTAACAAACTTATAAAATAGAACTGCTACAAAAACCAAATTTAACCAACAATGGAATCAAGAAAGGCTTATAAAACTCAGGGAATAATTTTACATTCCAATAAACTTTTTAAGTCTTTCTTTTATTTTTCTGTCAATGGTATTTTCTTAGTGTAAGCAGGTTTAAGATAATTTCTTGAAGATGTTTTAGTTCAGAAAGACACCTTTTCTTCGGTTTAAAATTTACACTATCCCAATCCATTTGTTTGAAACTTAATTTGTAACGAAGTACATCACTTCCTTTTGAAAGTGAAGCAATCTTACATCACTTATTTTAGTCTTTTTGCTTCTACACTTTTAATAAATTAGGGGTGATTTCTCCATATAAAGCTTTTAAATCAAAAAATTCACTAAAATTCATTTCTTTAACATACAGAGGATTTCCTTTCTTTTTAGCATTTCTTATTAGTGAAATATATTGCCCGGGTACATAAATTGGTCCGGAGTTCTTAGCCTTTTTACAGATTTTTCTATGATACTGTGAATAGCGTCGCCTTCATTCTCAGTGTGACCGCGAATCAGGTACTTGTGAGTAATGGAATTGATATCAAAAACTTCGACTGCATACAGATACGTTGCGATCATGAATCTGGAAAATATATTAGAATTAAAACAAAGGCTTTAATTGTTCTCTGCTCACATGACATACCTATTTTTTGCTGACCTCCACAGTTATCAGAATACAGTACAATGTCAATTCCGGGCTTTGATGTTGAAAGTAGTTGAAGAAAAAGTAACAGACAGGATCCAATTTCGGTAACCCCTCTATGGCCTAAAGCTTCATGCCAGAAGTAGCAATAGGAGTTGTCATTTCCAAGTTCGGTTATCTGGAACAAATTAAATGTATAGACAAAAATATGGATTCATGAAAAGACGTAAGCTATTAATTTAAATTTTTGCAAAAAACCTTTATACATACGAAATAAATAAACGAAGCCTTATGATAAAAGTGAGTCCTTTTATTGATATAAAAATATCCAATCTTTTTACTTACCGTAAAATTATAACAGTTCAGTCGGCTTTTGTAAAAAAGCAGAAGTTTGTCCGGTTGGTACAGGCAACACGGCTTGCAGATCATAGATAGCTAATACAATTTCGTTATTCTTGGCTCTTTCTTTATCCTTATCCTTTTCTTCTCTACTTAATTCTTTTTCTTCTAGATGTTCTTGATATTTATTTTCCAAGACTTGCTTATCGTCACCAACAGAATTCTTATACGTTTCGCAAAGATCACATTGATCCTTTTTTGGTACAAAGAACCCAATATTGAATTCTGTATTAAAAATTCTACCATACATATCATAGCTTGCGATTGGTTTTTGAGCAGAAGATCTTTCACTTGAATAATGCCTATATAATTCTGCAATAGAAAGACCACCGTCTATAAACTCTCTTTCTGTGTCTTTTCGAACGTAATGGCTCTCAACTCTAGGTACTGAATTAATATGATCGCGTATTGATTGCACTACTTCTTCATCGGCCTTTCTATGTTTACCATGTTTCCCTCTGTTATCTTTCGCCACAATTCCAGTACCAGATCCTTTCGACTGAATAACTGTTCTGATTTTTCGTTCGGTAATACCAAGGGTATTAATTTAAAAAGTTTTGCATACGCGAATTTTTGTCCCTCAATCAGCAGATGAAATGAACAGTTTGGTTTCCGAGGCACTCCAGCAGTAATTCGTCGATATTTAAGTTCAAGATGTTCAAGACATGAAGCCAAAAAATCACGCTGCCTTTGCAATGAAGATAATTTCCAATATTCATTGAATAATTGAACTCTATTATTCTCAGAAATCTTCTTCGGACATGATAGTATACATTTTTCTGGACAAGGCGGTCTCATCTTTTTCGCCTCCATCACTTTTCCGGTTCTAGATTTATAGCTCTTTCCACTATCTTATAATCTTTTAGCTTTTACGCTTGCCCAGTTTTCAGAATTTCGTGATCTTTTCTTGCCTTTTTTACAAATTGGAACATTATCTTCACATTCTATGACCTCTAAAGTATTAGGCAACTCTGGGCGAACAAATCTGTCAGATTCTGAAGAGTCGCTTGTTGACCCGTCATCACTTGAGGGTTCGTAATTGTCACTTGAACCTGTAGAAAAATCGTCTGAACTATTTGCAGTGGTCTCATCATTGCAGATATTTTTACAAATTTTTCTTATTCTGAGTTTGGTTGAACCTACATTTGCTATAGAATAACTATTAGAAGTATCAGATAACGTAACAACTTCAGAAAAAGGTTTTGAAGTCGAACAGTCAGGTTCATTAGGTAACGGAATATCTCCAGAAACAAATTTTGAAGTCGAACTCCCAGCCTCTGCAGAAGCATAGTTTAAATTAACGTCATCTTCACTTAGAGAAAGAGCAAGATTCAATATCTTTTGCGTTCGTGACTCCATTTTTGATAAATAGGCTGATATTATGTAAGTTAATTGCACTAAAACTGGGAACTCTTCACCTTTTCTGCAACAAAATAAAATATGAAGTTGCTCTTAAAAAGCTCAAATCAAAGCTAGTAAAATTATAGACATTAATTTTATCATTTCTTTGCGTAAAAAAATAAACAATTCATACAATTCTAGTGAAAAATGTCATAAAGGACATGTTTAAAAATGAAATTAAAATTCAACATGGTCACAAAGAACAGTTATGACATTAAAATATTAAATCTTAAATAAAAAATGACGCAATGTACACTTACGTCGTTATACTTCCAAACTCGGGCACATAAATTACTAAACACTAGCCTTAAATAACAATTACGTCATTTTTCACCGAACGAGTAACGTTTCCCTTGAAGTCTTAGACACAACTGAATCATGTGTCATTGTTTTCCAGAAAGGAGTGTGGCAAAGATGAATATTCGAACAATGACGCAACTACCATCTAGCGGCCATTAGTGGTTCTACACTTACGTCGTTGTTTTACCGTATAAAGGGATTAATTTGGATACTGCTAGTCTAGTTAAGTCAAAATGTCATAATTTTGCAGTTGCGTCATTGTTTTACCGGAACAGCGATATAGAAGAACTTTTCTATGCACACAGGTAGAAAGAAAAATATTTAAACTTGAAGATGCAAGCTCCATTTTTTAATTATGTTAAGCACCTGTAGACTAGAGTAATGTCCCAATTTTAAGCTCTAAAGTTCATATAAGTTAACAATTCATTTTTGCACTTTCAACATTTGTGAACTGACCATAGATAAAGTCTATGTTCATAGTTATTTATATCTTTAATTATTCCACCCTTTAATTTTGTAGAATGTAGTGGAAAAGTTATGGAGTTGCATTGAAGATCTCTTTTCCAAAGAGAACTCTGCAGAAGCTAGACATATGGCATTCTCTTTTATGCAAGGCTTAGTAAAAGGTCAAAATGATAGATTAAAACTGATGAGAGCACAACTATTTAGATTAATTAAACACCATGATCACCCTGAAGATATTGGGCAGAGGCTGGATCTTTTGGTTGCATTGACTTCTAATGGTAAGATAGAATGTAATAAAATCATAGAGTTTTGACATCCTTGTTGGTATGGGTTAAGTGAAAAGATTGTTACCCAAAATTTATGTACTTAGAGGTCATAACAAGTATTAATTGAAGGCATAGCAGTGCACATAAAAAAAATGAATTTTTATTATCCATCTTAGTTTCCCCTACTATTTTTTTTTTAAGGAGGAAAGCAAAAAAACATATTTTTATAGCATTTAGCAAGGCAAATTCCTTGTAAAAAAATAAATTTTTGTATTTAATCATCTAAACCCATTACATTTTATTTTGGTAATCTTTTTTATTCATATACTTTTAATGATGTTAATAATCCTCAATACATATCCTATAGCTTTATTTCGTATCACCTATAACACTTCTTTTATTTAAAGATTTATAAATAAGTAACTAGAGACTAAATTATATGCATTTAGTAATATGGTTATGATGCATATTATCGATACATTTTGAATATTTAATGAGCACAGGGGTGGCCTGGGAGAAATTATTTCCTGAAACAAAAGAAATATCAATAATTATCAAAAAAGCATGAGTAACCTATGGTTTTTTTACTTTCTTTGACTTTTTGGTGTTAAAATTTTATTTTTGGTCACTTAAGGAACTTTACCCCAGTAAAAAATGTGTAAATTCAACACTGGAATTAATTTAGGTGTAAAGATTAAAACGCAAACACCAGCATAAATTTCCAAAACAATCCTGTTTTTTTACTTTTTTATGGCATACATACATGTTGTTAAAATCTTAGCTTCTTACAAATAATATATAATTTACCAATAAACCGAGACTCTTGTTTTTGGTTGGTAGCTAGAATTTCCTCTTAAAAGGTTTAAAACCTTTTTTAAATAAACAGAATTAAAAAAAAAAATGAAAAGTCCGAAAATACTTCATGCCATAATGACACATCACACCAAATATCTTTGAAATCTTTTTGGCATCCAATAAAATAGTTTTAGAACCTTTTTTAAATTAACCTATATAAAATTACTTGTTAAAAAAAAACAGTTTTAAATTTTTAAATAATTTTTAAGGAACTTTAAGCATCCAATTTTTATTTAAGTTATAAAATTTAAGGTTTCTAAAATCTAAATGTATCTAAAAAAAATTAAATGTTTAACTCCATATTCTGAACTCTACCAAGTTTTTAAGATTGTCCATTTTTTAAACTAAATGGGATTGCAAAATTATTATGCCAAAATTAACAAACAGATTTTAACAAAATTTGGCAAAATTTCATAGCCTAGCATTATACTATTCTTCTAGCCGAAATATGGAGATCTTTAGAGAAATCTAATATGTCTAAACAATCATGCAAAGAAAACATGTTCTTTTTTTTCATTTTTTGATTGATATTTTGCAATGAGGGATAGTTTTCTCTTTCTACATCTTTCTCCTACAACTAATACTGAGAAGTTCCCAGGGATTAAAGCAGCATATAAAAATATATTTTTTCCCGTTTTTTTTTAATTTTTATAACTTAATTTTAAAATGACGCATTTCTAGTTTTAAGGGGTACAGAGTTTTCATTTATATTTAGACACCTAATTTTAACTATAACCAGGAAGAATAATAAAAAAATGTCATGTATAAAAGTTTTATACTTTTTTATCTATTATCTTTTGAGGATAAAAAAAAACAAACAAACATCAAAAACTCAAAAAAAAAAAAAAATGAAGAGGTACAGTTTTTTTTTTAATGGGACACCCTGTATATTATGTCACCATTAAAAGGTTATTTAAAAAGCTTTACAAAAATACTACATTTGATATACATATCTATCTTTGATAGTTTTGGAAATATGGCCACTTAAATCTGGGTATAATTTCCATTACATCCACAGTCTCACCTTAGTGCTGTACCATAGTTTAATAAATATACAATATTATAAGTTATTTCAATTCTGTCGGCACTAGTTAGGAGATCACAATGGTTCCGACCGCACGTGCAGCATATCGTGAACTTCCAGTGTTACGGGGATTTAAAGAAGTAGATTGCTTCCGCGTTTCGAATATCGGGGTTTTTAAAATATATTGGGACAAGTATTTAATTATTTTTTAAATAAAAATTATTTACTAGAAATGTTGAATAAACGAATAATTGTTTAATTTATGTACTATTAATAAAATAAGCTCGTAAAGCATTTTTTCTTCTTCCACATTGTATTAACACAGAAAGACCACACAGGAAAAACGATGATTCCATTCTTTTATAAAATGATATTTTTGCAGTATATTATACCTTGTGAGTTGGTGCATATTTTAGTACTGAAAGAAACGGAAATATTAATAAGAATTATGTCTAAAAAACCCTTTTAAAAGAATGCAAACTACGCAAACAATTCAATATTAAATGTTAAAAAGTACTTTTGAACATGCATCGTTTTTTCCGTCTGGTCTTCATATTGAATTTAAATCTAAAATAATATTACTTCATTTGAAATTTTACAACATGTAAAAATAAAACATCTTTTATATGAAATCCAAATAGTAGCCACTAAATTTCAAAACAATTTAGCTACCTTCTATCTACATATAATAAGGACAGCACAATATAAAATTAACACAAAACAAAACAACAAAAACAGAAAAACATAAAAACAAAAATTATAAATTAATAGCTAAATAACGTACTTGCTTGAGTATTTAAATATGTAAAATTTAACAAATATAATCGGTACATTATAAGTGTTGTAAAATAGTAAGTTTGATAAATTTTTTTGTTAGTTTTTAATTCTCGATTTGCAAATTTTAAAGTGAAATAGGTTCGCACTCTTGCATATAATGAAATTAAATAATTAAGAGGAAAATTTTGGCACGGATAAATAAATGGCATGTTTAAAAAGTATTGTTTTAAAGTGTTGCAAACATTTTCGGTAGAATAAATCTCTTTAAATTTTGTGTTAGCTACCAGGAGATAACCATCAGTAGCGTTTTATTATTGCTGCCATAATATAATAGATTTGGCGAAATTTTCTTTATCGCAAGTGCCTGTCGCTATGCACAGGGCACAATGGTTGGAACTACAATCAGCCGCTTTGCGCATTTTTTCTTATTATTACTAGTATTCTCGTGGAACCCCTACAAAGGCTTTAAAAACTATTAATATCATATATATATATATATATATACATATTATATGGGGTGTTACATTAAAAAAAAAAGTTTACCTCTTCATTTTTCTTGGGTTTTTGATGTTCCTTTGTTTCTTTTTATGCTCAAAAGATAATAGATGAAAACGAATAAAACTATTATACAGGACTTTTTCTATCCTTCACGGTTATAGTTAAAAGTGGGTGGCAAAATATAAATGAAAATCCTGCACAATCTCCAAAATTAGATTTTTATGTTACATTGAATAAAAAATGAACAAAGAACCTATACATTGAATATAATGCATTCTTTATTAAGTTTAAACGTGGATGTAGTTATTATTATCTCGGGACATTTAACTCAATGTTGTATTAAAAATTATAAATGGAGATTGTACATTTTGAAACAAGACTCCTCATATACAAAATACCTGTTGAGGACATTGGGCTAGAGCACCTATTATTGATCATTAAGAATATACTTTGGGCACTTTATATCCAGAAAAAAGGTAGTAAGTAACTATGGTTACTGGCTTCTTAAAACAATAAAATACATTTTTTTATTGTGGTAACTACAATTATGGAATTTTTAAACCAATGTAATACATTTTTGTTCGGGTATTTTTCTTAATATATAGTGTCCAAAGTTTAGTGTTTGATAAAAATGTTTTTATTATACAGGATGTTTTCTAATTACGGTACGATACTTTAAAGGGCGAATCCTTATGTCGTTTTATGAAAAAAGTTCCTATGAACTAATGTCTGGTGTTGCTTCATTTCTAAGATACAGGGCGGTAAAGTTTAAAAAAGTCTGCATTTAATAAATACCACAAATATCCTAAAATCGATTTAATGAAGAACCGCCATCACATGATGAGTATATTGTTTTAGGTAAAGTTGTTGTGTTTTTGAAGAAGAAATAGGAAGATTTTTGTTGAACTGGCTTCCAGAGATTTCTCAAGCTGGCAGAATTGAGGAGTATCTTACAATGATAGACAATGTAATACGTTTTAATGCGGCCTATTTAGATGAAGAAATTATAAATGGTTTTATTGAGTAAGATTTTTTCCATTGTGTTTACTTTAAATGGTTACCTACAATCATATAATATATTGTATATTCAATAAAAAAGGGAAACATTTTTAGATTATGTAAAGAGTGCTGGCTGACGCGTCAATTGGAAGCAGCACCACACATCCCTAGATTGTGGCATTTCCTACATTTAATATTTTTCGGCTGTTCGTACATGAATTAAAATATGTATTTCTTTAGGGGATTGTAAGAAGTTTAGGTTCTTAAACTGAACTTATTAATTTCTTTGATTAAATTACAAAATTTTTCTTTAAGCTTTAATAAAAAATTATGTCAGCTGTCTTTTATAAAAGGCAACAATATTTTTGCAAATTAAAGATCTTACTGTGAAAATTCTAGATAAAAGTTTGGTGACGACTAAAGAGTTATCTTTGTTATGCTCTATTGTTAATTTAATTGTCGATAAAAACGTCAAAAACGAGTATTTATAATTTTTATTGGTTGTTCCAAAATAAATGCCTACACGTATGGTAAACATCGATGTTGAACAATCGATGTCCCATCCCTATTTTGACTCAATATTTATTCAACAAACTACTCTTTATTTTAAACAAAGAATCACCTTAAATGTTTCATATTTGTTTTAAAATACCCTTATAAGGTATTATGGAACAGTATTCATTTGTTTGTTAAGTTTAATGGAAATAAATCAGTAGTTTCTTTCAGAACAGAAATGAGTATTTTATTATTTTGTTACCTAGAACCCACTTAAAGTAGCACATTGTACTTAGAGTAACAAGTTGTTTTTTTTTCAAAAAATGTAAAATATTTATTGTAATTTTGTCTACTCCTTTTTAGACATATCTGTCTACTTTGTGGTCCTACAAGTCAATACACCACCATAAATCTGTGTCTACAAATTATGTCTAGTATAGTAGCATACAGTAACATGTCCCCAGATGCTCTACCAAAATTTATTGGAGCTTTGTGTAGAACTGTAATTTTGGAGAAATATTGTCAAAAAGTTGGCAGGTAAGACCATGAAGAATATTTCCACAAGGGTGCAAAAATGTACTTGTGTGCATGCAAACACTTTTAAAGCTCATAGAATAAACTTTGTAACATTTTACTATTTGATTAATTTTTGTTTTATGTGTATGTTAATAGTGCCTAAACGAGGTAAATAAACAGTATATTAAAGAAAATATAACAAAAAATGTAATTAAGGTATAAAATTTTTTGAATCCTCACTTTCACAATGCATTACTGACTCCTTTATTTAAATATTCCACATTGCTTTTTTCCTTCATAAATATAAATAGATCCCCACTTTAAAATTAAACATACCGCACTTCATTTCTAAAATTACCTACCTTTATTTCACAATTTTCCGCCCCCGCAGTATTGCGCCCTGGTGCCTTGCACCACCCGGTAGAGCACTGCCCTGGACAGAGGTGCTTAACTTGAATTCTCCATTGTCAAAGTCTTTATTGAAAGTTAAACAACTCTTGGGAATTATCGGAAGTTTCGGTGAAAAAGAATATTAAGTATAAAACATATTATTCGTAATTAGGTATATTAAAACGTATTTTAATTTTAAAATTTAATATTTATACTATAATAACAAGCAACTTTGTACTAGTAATTAATTTTATACACTTTCAGCCAAATCAAAAGGTTCATAGGCAAGTAAAGGACAACAAAGCAGGACCGATGCGTCACCCTGTTTCATTCTTTGTCTAATCTCTACCTGTTAGTGTTCTACACGCGTTAGATCGTCCCCTTTCCACGCATTGCCTATGAACTTTTGATTTGGCTAAACGTGTATTTTAAATTTATATACTTCTATTTCTTTGTTTAGATCATGAAGAACCTTCTAGGTACCCATATGGGCCATTCCACAATTTATACAATATGTCGTATATTGCAAGAACCTTCATTAAGGTTACATATTGATCTATTAAGAGGTGCCGTATTTTTTACCCGTATGGGTTTGTGGACCGTAGATCCGTTGCCTAACTTAAGATGTCCACCTAGTTCTATATTACCATCGTTTTTGCAAGTAAGTAGAGTAAATAATAAAGTAGTAGTTGATGCCACTCATTAGTACAGGGTGTCCCATTTTGGTTGTAATTGCAGGGTATCTCAGTTATTAATAAAAATAGAACCTTGCAGTTTTGCAAACTTAAGCTACTTTTATAATAAAATTTGTCCCACAAACGAGGCTGTCATAGCCCTCTTAGTTCCTGAGGTACAGGGCGATATTGAAAATATGGCATTTTCAGATAACCCTTGTATCTCAGTTGACTGTAAACTTATTAAAAGATAAATGCAGAATCTTACAAAACTTTATGTAGAATAAAGTGACGTAGTTAGAATTTTTCTAAATGTTACTGTTTAGGAAGTACTGACCAATGTTTGGTACAAAAAGTAGCTTAGGTTCGTAAAAACCATATGGTATTAATTTTATTAATAACTGAGATATTCCGCTATTGAAATCAAAAAGAATATCCAGTACTAGGATCTTTACAGTTACTATAGTCAATTTGAAAATGAGAGAAAGTAATAAACCCTTATTAAATATGCAAAACCTGTACAAGGTGGTCTTACTAATCTTTGGAACTTTTGAACAAATTTTATATACCCTGTAAAGGCACGATAAGACTCGGAATACAATGAAAACCCTAATTGTATTGTGTGTACCTGAGGCTTTGCCTGCGGTCATAGTCGTAGCTTCAGGTAATTTTAATAAATATTGAATTTATTTTTTTTAGGTAGGTTTGCCAAATAAGTAAATATGGTAATTTAAACTACAGTTTAAATTGATTAAAACATTTTAAATGTATGTAAAATAAGGGTTCATTTTATGTTGAAATTTTTTATTTAAAAAATATTATATTTGGTACACATACAGAGCTCTATTCTAAACTGAATAAGTATATCTAAGAGACAAATCAGAAGAAACTTTCGTCGTTTCCTACATTTATAATAAGTGGTTCGATTGTTTCGTCTATGCAGTAATCTAGGTCCCACATTTTTTCTTCAATTTCTGTAACATATGCAATACATTTGAACCACTTTTCTTCATCTTTTTCACTTACGGCGTTTTTGAATAGCACCTAAACATCATCCATTTTAAATATGGTATTATGTCTTGCCACGTAACTTTTTACTTGTGCCCATATTAACTCTATCGGATTTAGTTCACAGTGGTATGGGGGCAGTCTAAGTACAGTCACATCACGATTTTTTGCCACTTTATCTATAACATATTTGATAAAGCGGTGTTTATGCTCCTGGACTTTTGCTAGAAGTTCTCGTTTTACCAAATTTTCTTCACTGTTTATTTCTTTATCCAAAAGCCATCGTATAATATCTGTTTTGTTTTTCATGAACTAGTCGGCTATAAACTGGCCGGTCGCCTAAAATATTTTCAATTCAGAGCCTAATTATCCCAAAATTCACAACAAGCCCTTTTTTTCCTAATTTATTAAATTAACGTAAAAAATAATTAATAAAAACAATTTTTTTTTCAAAAACCATAGCCGATTTTGGTGGACTGTTTATTTAAGATTATCAAAACCCGCCTTAATTTTTTTGTGCAATAGGCGGTTGCTGAGTTATTGATGGTTAAAGACAAAAAGGTCCTTTTTCGTTCATAGTTCAATATCTCGGCGAGAAGTGGTCGTATCGAACTTTAAAAAAAGGAAATTAAAGCTTAATGAACAAGTTATCCAATCCATATAGTGGTTAAGTTGGAAAAACTTTTACCAAGTTTTAAGACCAAAAAAAAAAAAACAAAAATGTAAAAAAAGTCTTTTCGGTATTTATTAGGATTGCGCGGTAGACGTTGCATAAAAAATGTTTTCACTTTGGGATCTTAAAACTAGAGACTTCAAGCTTTTAAATGCTTTTTTTTTAAATTTCAGTACAATATTTTTAAGTGAAATACAGCTACTTGAAAAAGGTAAAAAAATTGGGACTTTTTTTGTATTCTTTAATTTTTTCCGCTAGTGTATAAAAGGATGTAAATAAAAATATTTATTGCACGCCTAAAATAAATATTTATCGCACGCCTCTGAAAGGAGTGTCAAATATTATTTATTACTCTCTCGCATTTTCAAATAGACTCTAGACTAGATATTTCTTTCAATGTAAATTTAAGTAATGTCAACTATGTTTTTAAACTGTCCAATTATATTTTAGGCTGTTAAAAGTAATCAACCTGCAGTTGCTTTTGAAGTTGCCTTAGCTTTGCAGCAGCTGATAAACCGTTATGGTGTAGAATTGCTAGATTCTTCTTGGTCGATAATTCTGTTGATTATTTCCCATATATTTACTATTGCAAATACAGGTAATTCAAACGTAAAGTATCATTTATTTTAGGCAAAATATGTTTAAATGTGTTTAACTCGAAATAGACTTACAATATTGTTAAACAAATACACAAATACACAGTGGAATCCAATAAAAGCTATCCCTTATTATTCCATTATTTATACACTTTAAAACAAGTTCAAATGGAAAGGAGAAACAAGTGGTATCTCATCTTAAAGGATTTTAAACTCTCTCTTTAACAGTTTTTAGTTTTTTTTTTCTGGAGAGAACTTGCTCCAAATTTCGGGTGTTCCTAACAGGTGGCTTACTTTTGTAACTTTTTTATTTTGATTTCTTAAAAGCCACCCGCTTGGCACACCCGGCATTTATAGTGGGTTATCTCGAGAACTACGGAACCGATTTTAAAAAACCAAAAACTGTTACAGAAGGAATCTAAAACCCTTAAAGGCATTACTTTTTATGGCTCTCTTCGTTATTGTACAGGGCAGAATTAATTTTCTTACATTTTGGGACCCTCCTCGTATTTCAGTTATCTTGTAGGTTACAACAAGAGTTAAAATTAATATTGGTAGACATTTTTACGTAAAATCCAGCGATGATTTAACATTTTTATAGATATAAACCATACATATAATTTTTCTTATGGAATACCCTGTACTTTTGTAATAATTTAACTATATTGGAGGAAGCATATATATATATATATATATATATATATATATATATATATATATATATATATATATATATATATAATACCTGATTTCTTGAATTCTAATTTGTTAAGATTTTACAGCAACATCTCACTAGTAATAAATACTTTTCTCCACCCAGCATCCATATTCACCCCACGGTGCGTCAAGTTTGTTCACTTATTAATTAATTAAAAACTGAATGTTTTGGATGAGCGTCAGTGTGTTTATACTCAAAACAGTTTCCAAATAAATAATGAATTTTAAAAAATCGAACTACACTACTGGATTTCTATGTAAAATTGTTACTTATGTCAGTTCTTACTTTTGTTGTAGCTTACAAGGCAACTGGAATACACGGGGAAAAAAATTAAATTCGCCATAAACAGAAGAGAGCCCTGAAAAATCTTTGTACTGTCATCTTTGGTTTTATCACAAAGTTGCAAAACCTCGAGTCTCTATCTCCTAATAATAACCGAGATACCCCGTCTCTAATAATAACCGAGATACCTCTGAAGCAAGCACGAAATCTGACACTCTGTGGTCTACAGACTGTCAAGGATGGGGTTAACAAGAGGACAAATGGACCAGAAAGTTACATTTTTTGAAAAAGTCATTCTTCATAAAATGTTTGCTTGTAAAAAAAAAATAGGATTCACGAAAAGAAAATGTTGATTTTGTATACAGGATTCGCAAAAACTTAAAAAATATGATTTTCTCTAGAAGTAAACTACACTGCTCAAAGAAACTAGGGAATACTTCTTAATACATTTATAACTTTTAAGTTGAAATGATTTACAAATGAGACATCAAAATTCTTAAAGCCACAACTTTCTCCTGATAAATTGATAAATGTAACATGCAAAAATCATTTATTTTTAAGATATGACTAACAGTTTAAAAACATAACGAAAAACAATGTGACGATAAAGTGACCTATAGCTTCGTTTAGTGATGTAGTACGTATGGTAACAGTAACAAATTGTTGTTAATGTCAATTAGATGTCAACAAGATTAAAATGCAGCATCTTAGTGAAGTAGAAGTTGTTCATGCTATTTCTTTGATTGAAGAATGGATTTCGTATTAGGCAAGTTGCAAAAATGTTTCATTGCAGTCCTTCTGTTATTCAGCGTCTGTGGGATCGTTATAGAGAGACAGGTCAGTATAAAAGACGCATTGGGCAAGGTCGAAAAAGGAAAACCACCGCAATTCAAGATCGATTTTTAACTCTTTCGTCTTTGCGTAATCGTATCCTAATAGCAAATGATCTTCAAACTGCTCTCAGGGTGACTTACCGAGTGGATGTTTGCGACCATACGGTTAGAAATCGATTAAGAGAAGCTAACTTGAAACTCAGAAGATCCGCGCGAAAACCCATTTTGACAAGACATCACAAAATATGCCATTTAACTTTTGCTCGTGAGCATATTAATTGGCAACTTTGACATTGGACCAAGTGCTATTCACCGACGAGTCGAGATACCGTCTTACACGTTGTTATGGTCGAGTACGTGTTTACAGACGTCCTGGTGAACGGAAAAAGTTTTTTTTTATTTTTTTTTATCTTTGGACAATCCACGAAGGCTGAAAGCCTAAATACTAACGTACCGTGGGTGTCTTAAGCAGGGTAAGAGGAAGTTTGTTGACACGGGACTTAAAAACTTGAAGATTTGGGGGAAGTTGAAAGATTTGGTGGAGGCTCTATAATGGTGTGGGGTGGAATAAGTATAGAAGGAAAAACCGACCTTATGGTAATTCAAGGAACTCTAAACGCTCAACGTTACATCGATAATTTGCTAGAAGAACATGTTGTACCTGCAGCTTATGGTGTGGGCCGAATGCGAAAGCACATACTGAAGCAATTACCAGACATTTTTTACGAGTACGAGGTATTGACACAATGGGTCGGCCTGCGATTGGTCCCGACTTAAACCCTATAGAACACGTTTGGGATTTGTTGGACAGACGTATTTGAAAGCGCTCAAATGCACCCCAAGTCTCCAACAGCTACAAGAAGCATTAATCGAAGAATGGGAAAATATACCCCAAGAAGATGTTCAAAGAATCATACAAAGCATGCCAAGGAGGTGTCATGCTGTTATTCATGCTAATGGAGGACACACACGATATTGAACTTCACACAAACTCAATACTGCAATGTCCTACACAAAAAATGTAGCTATCGTCACTTTGTTTTTCATTGTGTTTTTAAACTGTTAGTCATATTTTGAAAATAAATTATTTTTTGCATATTACATTAATCAATTTATTAGGAGAAAGTGTGTGGCTTTAAGAATTTGGATGTGTTATTGGTATAGCATTTCAACTTAAAAAGTTATAGTGGTATTAAGAAGTGTTCCCCTAATTTTTTTGAGCAGTGTACCTTTATTATTCATTTTTAGGCAAAACGTCATTAGAAACATTTATTTAGAATAATGTTTGTAATTGACAACCACAATAAAACAAAAATTTTTGAAAAACGCCTTGATCACATTCGTTTACAGCTGAAAAATTGTTATGTCTAGGAATTTGAAGAAAGCAGGTGTTTAAAAGCAAATTATGAAAGTTTTCTTAGGTGATTTTAAAATAATTAATTTTTAATAAGTCCAAAATCAGTTTCATGAATCTTTTTGATATCCCTGTAAAATTAATAAAGTCGTTCAAAATGCTATTCTAAATAAATTTTTATAAATGATATTTTGCTTAAAAATAGAAAAATAAAGGTAGTTTACTCTTGGAGAAAAATCATGTTTTTTAAGTTTTTGCGAACCCTGTATACAAAATCAAAATTTTCTCTCCGTGAATCCAATTTTTTTTACAAGCAAAAATTTTTATGAAAAATGACTTTTTTGAGAAATGAAATTTTTGGTTTATTTGTCCTCCTGTTAGCCCCCTCCGTGGATAGCCTGTAAATTTTTTGGTACTTTTTTTATTATGTATAATATCTAACCAAAACTTTTAGAACCGAATCCCCACAAAATAGAAATTAAACCAATTTTAATGAACACCATGAATACCATTGAAAACTTGATAGAACTGGGTCAGTTTAATGGAAACCTTAAGCACTACTACAAGTTGGTAGAAGAATGTGCAGTAGATCGTCCTGACGAAAGTATTTTGAGGCTCATGGAGTATTTAGCAAAAATATTACTCCTACTCAGCATTTGTGGATGACTAACTTGTATAATTTATTGCATAAGTATTTTAGGAATGATATGAGGACTGTAATACGGTTAAAAAATTTAGAGATATTGACGGATGTTTTTAAATTAAACAGGTTTGTTTACCTATTATTTTAGGTATGTACTATGTTGTTGCGACTGGTTTATGTATAGGGTTGCCATAAATTCTTTAGCCAATGTCGGGACACATAGATCTCTGGTGTGTTTAAGTTTGGCCGAGGGGAAAATGGGAAAGAACCACCCTTTTTGAAAATTATTCAACAAAAATACAGTGCAAACATTATACATGTTCAATCAAATTTAACGGTATTTAGGCCAGTAAAACTGCTGCTGCGGGACTGATGCGTCATTTTGTTTATATGCAGACATTCGTTGTATAATATTTACCTGTGTGTACTACACGTTTATTTGTACCTACCTTTTTATTTGGCTGGGCTTTTATACAGGGTGTTTATTAAACATAAGGCAAAAATTTAAGGTGGGATTCCTTATGTTATTTTATGAAAAAAGTTTCCATAAACATATGTCCAAAGTTAAAATTTAAGAAAAAATTAAGTTTTTTCCAAATACTTTTATTATGCTTAGGCCAATTTGAATAAAATTCGGTACATTCATTTAAAGTAATAAGGCGCTTATCTAGCCCTAACCAGATTGTTATTATTGATTCCAGTGGCTTCTGGGCACCGCAACTTTTTTGACGTTTATATATTTTTTTATAATTAAGCAATTAATAATATGACTTTTTAATCTCCTGTATCTTTTTTTGTATCTACCTTTGTTTTCGAGAAAAATATTAAAACTACATTAATTTCTTCTAAAAAGTACCCATAGACAACATGATCTAAAAAAGAAAAAATGAAGATAAAACAATTATTTGCGTTAAAATAAATTGTCAGTCGTGTATTTTATCGAAAATTGTCATTTTCCTATTTACTAAGATAGAAATTCATAATTTTTTAATGTTAGATTTTATTTTATGCTGTTTAGGGTACTTTTTTAGATCGACTTAAAGTGGCTTTATTTTGTTTTCTCGAAAACTAAGCTAGATACAAAAAAATACAAGAGGTTAAAAAGTTTTATTATTAATTGCTTGATTATAGAAAAATATAAAAACGTCAAAGAAAAGTCAGTGGCGTACTTTTTTTCTCAATAATATAAGTTGCGGTGCCGACTGAGACGCCACTGGACCCAATAATAACAATCTAGCTAGAGCTAAATAAGCGCCTTATTACTTTTAATAAATGTACCAAATTTTATCCAAATCGGCCTAAGCATATTAAAAATATTTAGATGAAACTTGTTTTTTTCTTTAATTTTAACGTCCTGTATCTCAGCAAGGGAGGAGACATATGTTTATAGGAACATTTCATAAAATAACATAAGGAAGCACACCTTAAATTTTGCCACATGTTTAATAAACACCCTGTATAAGATATAACAAACATAGTAAACTTGGATTCCAAAGTCTTAAAAGATATTTTTCTAGGAATTTTACCTTTTGAAAAATCTCTCTGAGTTGGCATTATTTGGTGGAATTTAAAATAATTATTTACATAGTTTAATAAATTTTGATTTTTGGAATAAATGATCGATATTTTCTAAAACGTACAGATGATAAAAAGGTTCATACAAAATTAAATATCTGTTTTTATATCGTAAATCGGGACTTTTCAGCATGAAATCGGGACGTCGAGACATAAGGCCTAATAACGGTGACAGTCTCGATATATCGGGACGGATGGCAGCCCTATTCATATAGCAAAAACGATTTCTTGTTGCAACAATGTCGATTTTGACCAATTTTGGTATACAGAGCCTGTTTTTAATATAGGGCCACTTTGTTATTTTTAATAAAACAACATGTATATTTTTCAATATTCGTAGATTTTACCCTTTTCCCTTTAAGATAATGTTACATAAGCTGTGGGTATTTAAAAGACTGATCTAATTAAAATATTTTTAAAATCTTTATTAGGGCATTTGTTTTTTAAATTAGAAAATTATTGCAAGTTGACTTATTAGGCTCGGGTATTATTAATACCGGCCTTATTTAAAATAGTGTTTGTACTGATAATTTAGAGTTATTGCAAGTCTTGTTGACAGCATCATTAACCTGAAAAAGGGGAAAACAATTTTAGTTGTTTTTCTTTATTGTTTTGTGTTGTAGGGTTTTGTTTTACACAATTACAGAAATACATTTTAAAAATACAAGGTTTTAAGTCGGCGGCCGTTAGGTTACACGAACAGTCCTTATCCCATTAACTAATAAAAATAAATATAAACAAAACAAATAAAACAAAAACAAATAAAATCATCTGCGCAAGCTCAGATGTTAAAATAAGGCCGGTGTTATTATTGCCTGGCCTATATTTTAATGTGCAATAGTTCTCTATTATATTAAATGTTTTTAAAGTTAACATCCAAAAATTTTAGGGAACAATATGAAGAAGAACTAATTGAAAGAATAGTTATTCCACATATGACACATGTTCTGAATGACAGCGATATGCTCGTTCGGACATCAGTTATTAAAATGCTTGTTGATATGTGTTCGGTTTGTGAATCAAAACGGTGCCTTGAACTTTTAGATATTCTAGAAAAGGTTAAGTAAAATCCTAAAAACGATACACTGAAATAGATATTTTGTGAATTTACAACAAACGCTAAAGCGGCATTTACAAAATTCGGTGTCTAGAAAGTGTAGGATATGTAGAAATTTACTATCTATACCGTTCTCAAATTTTCAAAGATTCGTTTAATGCTATATGTATGTATGTAAATTGGGCATTACATCTAAAAAAAAGAAATACATTTTTAATTTATAAATTTATTTTGACAATAAATTGAGTACAACACCACATTTCCTGTAGAAATGTGGAGGGTAGAGGGGAGGAGTACCATCTGAATGTATTAAAAAGTGTCAATCAGAAAGGAGCAACTTATAGGTGGACAAGCTGTCTAGAGTTCGGTCACCGGCTTTTCCGTCCGACCAATCAACGAACATCAAAAGTCACGTGATGCATAAAACGTACTTAAAACTTTTTACGTTTTATTTGAACAGAAAACATTAGGTATTTAAATCCAATTTTATTTAAATGTGAGCCCAGTATTTTAACCAAACTACAGTCAAAGCACCGGAACCGGTAATTTGATTGGTTTGAAGCGCCACAGATGGTCCTGCAAAACTGTAATATTGGCTGGGGGAGTCATGGTTAGTTCTAGTTAGTTATGACTGACATGACACCCATCTGTAGCGCTTCAAACCAATCAAATTACCGATTTACCGATTTCGGTGCTTTTTACTGTAGTCGGTTGATGATAATTCAATATTTTTAGGTTTGGTTAAAATACTGGACCCACTTTTATATAAAAATAGGTATATATAAATAATGTTTCCGGTTAAAATAAAACGAAATCTTTTGTAATTCAAGTTTTAAGGACTTTTCTTGGATCACGTGACTTTGAGTGTTCGTTGATTGGTCGGACGGAAAAGCCGTTGGCCGATCTCTAGACGCTTGTAGATCTTACCTTTCATACTGTGGCGCCAGCTTAATTTGCTTCCTTCCCATGGACACTTTTTCAACTTGTTGGCCATAAAAGATGGTACTCCTACTAATAAAGATAGAATTTTAAAAACCTTAACTTAATTTTTAAAAATATTATATGTTTGGTGCAAAATCACATATAAGTTTTATAAATTTACAAATATTTATCTTAAAAGTGACTTGTAATTTTGTAACGTCCAACTGTCGCTAAAAATAACCAACGTCCAACGTTGTAAATTCACTAAATATTTTTTTAGTTTGCAGAAAAATCCTTTTGTTTCTTTTGCTTTTTTTTAGTAAAAAGCTAAAACGTATTGAAGCGTTTTTATGCATAAAAATCAAAGCAAAAAAAATAATATACGTTTTTAAATTAAAAATATATATATTTTTTTGTTTTAGTTTCTATTTCGACCATTTGAAAGTCCCCATCCTGATGCGGATTATCAGGACATTATTTGCTTAGTGTCAGGATTAACAACATTATTTGTCAGAAAGATACACAAATTGCCATCTTCACACGCTGTGAGAATCTACACAATGCTAGTGGTGTTTCTAGAAAAACATTATGAAACGCCTACATTGTTTCAGAATTTTCGACAGATTAGATATTCGGTAAGCGCATAACATTTTAGTTTTGTTTTGTTAAAACTGATGACATTTATACAAGGAGATAGAAGAAAAGTTCAAATAAACCTATGCCCTAAGTGCCTTGGTAAATTTAAAAGAAAAATATGTATATGTGTATACAAGGTGTTTATTAAACATGGGGCAAGACTTGGGGGTTGCTTTCTTATATCTTTTTATGAAAAAAGTTCCTCTAAACATATATTCGGACTTGCTTCCATTCTGAGATACAGGGCGTTAAAGTGTTCAAAAAAAGTCGGTATCTTTTAAATATTTCAGGAACCCTTTAGCCGATTTTAATAAAATTTGGGACATTTATTTAATATAATAAGGCGCTTGTAAAGCTTTGTCTAGATTAGTCCAGTGGCGTCTCAGTGGGCACCACAGCCAATATTATTGTGAGAAAAAGTATGCCACTGACTTTTTATGAAGTTTTAATATATTTTTTTTCTGATTAAGCAATTAACAATTTAACTTTTTAGTCAAGGTCAATAACTTCCTAAAGAAGCATAATGAAACTTTTTTATATGAAGTACTAACATTATTTTGACTCACTCTATCACCCCTATCATTTATAACCTTACCTTTCCGGATACCCTGTATATTAATGTTGAGCGAAGATAAGTCATTTAAAAAGAGAAGTTTTATTTACATACAAGCCTTGCTGTGTGTATGTATAAAAACATTGATCTTAATTCTTCTATTCTTCTAGCTAAATTAGTAACTTATAAAAACATACCAGGTGTCAGCGAATCTCTTAGACAGCCATACCTTCTAGAGTATTAGACATATCAAAATGAGGCTTGGTATAGGTAAATGGTATAAAAAGAGGAGAGTTTTCGCATTTTCTAACTTTTGGTTACTTGCGGTTTAAGCAGAAATAACTCCAATTTTGAATTTTTAATTGAAACACCCTGTGGGTATATTGTAACATTGTTGGATTCCTGAGACAATTTTAAATAGTAATTTAACATTTTGAATTGCGCCTACTTGATTTTTTAAGAGTCATTTATAGTATTGCATCTAGGTGGCTATATTCCTTTATTTACGACTTTATTTTTCATCCGATCGAAAATAAATTGGTATCGTTAGATTCGTTAAAAAATCCTTTATTCGAAAAGTGTTTGTCTAAAAGGGTTGCCATTTAAAAAATAACAGATATGGAAATCTCAATGTGCCAATTTGTTTTATTCCTATTATCGATATTAGCTACTAAAACTTTAATTTGTACCCAAATATGGCCACCTAGATGCAATATTAAAAATGGCTCTAAAAAATTAAGTAGGCTTAAAAACTAAGCAAAACTTTTAAAATATCACTTTCTGACTTAGAATTTTCTCAGAACTCCAAAAATGTCAAAATATCAGGGTATTCCATTTAAAAATTCAAAATTGGAGCCATTTCCCGTCAAAACGGAAGTGACTGGAAAGCAAAAATATGCGTAACCTTTCCTCTGCTCATACCCTTTACCTACACTAAGTCTTATTTTGGTATGCCTAATACTCTAGAAATTACAGCTTGTCTAATAAAGTCGTTAACACCCGGTATATGTATAAAATAGAAATTAATGGTTTTAGATTTTCGACTATTTTCTAAAAATGCGAGCTGACTCTCTCTATCATCTTGGATACCCTGAAGGAAACCTTTTAAAGTTTAGCCCTTATTTGTGCGTTGTTTACCGGAGTTCTCCAAACTCGCCTCCTCCCCAGTCACCCGCCGTAACTCCTCAGCCCAGTTGCACAGTTACTTATGTGTCCCTTCGTAGGGCGTTTAAAATTATCATTACTTGCCTAAAACTGGAAAAAGGTAAGAAAGAAAATACTAGTTTTAAAATAATATTTCAATTTGATAACTTTACAATAATTTTTTTATATGGATTTTTTTTTGTTACTTGTTAACTTTTTTCTTATTTAAAAGCATTATTTTTGTTAAATAATTTAAAACAAATATAAATTTAAAATAATTGTTTAAGATTGGGAAGTATTAAGTTTGGTCCTCAGTGGAATAACAAAAGGCCTCCAAAACAAATCTCTAATACTTGGTAAAGGAAATAACGAGCTTGATTTGCTTGTCAACGTTCTTTGTTCGATGGTAAGTATTTTTTAAAATACACTTTACAGTCCCAGAGCTAGTGAACCCTTCGAGTAGCGTTGGGCCTGTAAGGCTAGATATTTGTATAGTGATGAATCATAGCATGCTTAGTACGACAATCATCACCTGGCAAGCATCAGCCCTGCACATCATCAGCCTGTATATTTTTAAAAGTTTAATAAAATAATAAAAAATAAAACTTGGAGCTGTAAGCTTGAAATTTTTCTAGGATTTAGTTCATTCTTAGTAAGGTTTGAAAAAAAAATTACCAAGCGTTTTCGATGAGCACATAGTACTGCCAGGCGAACTGAAGGTATGGCTGATTTGGATGGCAACATTTCCAAAACTAATAAAGTTAAATGTACCTAATGTGGTGTTTTCTTAATGCTCTTTTAAAAATCTTTTAATGGTGTTACTGGTGAAAATATACAGGGTGGATTTTTTTTTAAATGAGGCACCGTGTATATTATATTACCATTAAAAAGATCTTAAAAAGAGCTTTAAGAAAATACCACATTAGGTACATCTAACTTCGTTAGTTTTGGAAATATGGCTATCCAAATCAGCCACACCTTTCAGTTCGCCTGGCAGGCACTTGTGCTCATCAAAACGCCCGAAAACTTTTTTTTCAAACCTTACTATGAATGAACTAAATCCTAGAAAATTTCAAGCTTACAGCTACATGTTTTTTTTTTTAATATTTATATTTTTAAACTTTCAAAAATGTAGAGGGTGATGATGTGCAGGGCTGATGCTTGCCAGGTGATGATTGTAGTACTTAGCATGCTATGACTCATCACTATACAAATTTCTAGCCTTACAGGCCCAACGTAACTTGGAGGGGTTCACTAGCTCTCCTACTATTACAGAGAACTTTGGAACTCACTCTAAAAATATTGTTATAAACTTTTGTTTAATAATGTTGACGTTATAATCTTGGATATTGTTTATAAAGGTTATCGTTTGTTTTTTAGGTATCGGATAGAAACTTAAATCTTCCGGAATCTTTGAATGTAAAAATAAATAAGCCAGATTTCCATTCTATTGTGAGTCTAGTTCTGGTAAACTTGGCATCTTATCATTCGTACTTAGATAATCACAGTCAGCAAAAGATGATAAGGTAGGCGCGGGATATAAAGCACACATACAGGGTAATTCAAAATCAATTACAAAACTGAAGGGGGTGATTCTACTTGACAAAATAAGGGTAGAGCTTCATATAATTTTTTTAAATGTCCTTTGATTTCGAGTTTCAAGCTGTCAAAGTTCAATTTTTATTTTGGTTTTTTCGCCATATTGCATTTATTTTTTAACAAATCCAGTTGATATTTGGCACACAAATCGAGCTTTGCAGATTCTAAAATTTTAAGACAAAAGTATTGATTTTAAATACCGCCAGAGGGCACTCTTTACCTAAAACTTAAAATTTATTTACATCATAACTTTTTTACTTTGACAGAGGTACTCTTAATAAAGTCGATAAACCCTCACCGTTTAGGCACCAATAGACATCAAAGTTCACTATTTTTCCCATTACAAAAACGATTTTCTTCCATGCGTTCGGGGAAATTTTCGTTTGCAGGTAAGTATGCCATTATTTAATGACAGGCTACAAAAAAAGTTGATAAAGTTGTTTGATTAAATTAAATGCTTTATTTTATTAATTATGAGTAAATGTGTAAAAATTACATTATTTTTTGTAGCTTGTAAATTAAATGATAAATTAATTAAAAAATAAATAATTAAAAAGAATAATAATGGGTAGTGATAAAAAAAATATATTTATTCTTAACCTTAAATGGACATTATCAAAATAGCTTGGAATAAAAACGTAATTTTAAATGAAAAATAGTAAATGATGGTTTTTTGGTTCGTAACGTCGCACAAATATAAATGTGATACATCGTTGGATATAGAATTAAAATACGAGTTTATTAAGTTTAAAATTAAATATTCCGCATTTTATAAAAAAAAGTTCATGATGTTGACTCAAAGATGAAACTGGGATAATAATGCGTCGTTTGAAAACTTAACCAAACGATTCTACAATAAAATAAGAAAAAAACTTCATATAAACATATGTCTTAAACGTCTTAGTTTTTGAACTACGGGGTGTTAATTTTTTTTTTCATTTTTAACACCCCGTACTTCAAAAACTAAGACGCTGAGGACATATGTTCATATGAGGTTTTTTTCCTATTTTTCGTTGTAGAAGTAAAGTTTGTCGGTTGAGTTACTGGACACCCTGTATGTATGTAGGTAATTTGATTGAAATTTATGGAAACTTTGATGTCTATTGGTGCCTAAACGGTGAGGTTTATCGACTTTAATAAAGAGAACCTTATTTTTTAAGTTTTTGATTGTCTATAAAATGGGGCCACCAGCTTTGCGATATCTGTCAAAATTAAAAAGTTATGATGTAAATAAATTTTAAGTTTTAGGTAAGTGCCCTCTGGCGGTATTTTAAAAAAGTACTTTTGTCTTAAAATTTTAGAATCTGCAAAGCTCGATTTGTGTGCCAAATATCAACTGGATTGGTTAAAAAATAAATGCAATATGGCGAAAATACCAAAATAAAAATTGAACCTTGACGGCTTGTAACTCGAAAACGAATGACATTTTGAAAAAAATTATATAAAGCTCTACCCTTATTTTGTCAAGTAGAATCACCCCTTAAGTTTCGTGATCGAATTTTGAATCACCCTGTATATGCATGTATGTTTAATATTTAGAAATATTAAGTTTCCTGCTGTTTTTAACGTTTTGAAACCCTTTTTTTTCATGTCATTTTTCTATACAAGGTGATCATTTTGAAGTCGGACTTGCTAAGTTCTCATTATTGGAGATAAGAAGTCGGTTAAATTAGTAATGTTGTAGTATTTTTTCCGCTGATTAACGTGCTGCCATTAAAAGACAATTGAACATCAAGTTTTCGATTTATTGCCAAAAATGTACTTTTTGTTTTTAAGGGAACACCCTGTATATTATATCACCAATCAAAAGATCTACCAAAGAGCATTAATAAAAATCATCATGTTTTATATCCAATTTTTAATAGTTTTAGAAATATGACCATCCTCGGGAATTTGATACTAAAGTGACATTTTTAGAATAGAGCACCCTGTTTATTGCATCACCAACAAATAGATATTTAAACGAGCTTTAAGAAAATACCACAATTTGATATGTTTAACTCCTATAGTGTTGGAAATATGGCCATTTAAATCTAAAAAATAGTAGATATAATGTCTATTTTATATATTAATACTAAATAGAAAAAATTGCTTCTATTTAGTATTAATATTTAAAAAAATGTTTCACAAGAAACCAACTGCGGATACAATTCAGTGTATGTCTATTTTATCTTCGACAGTAAAAGTGCTTATAGCTTGGAGCTGTAAAGATAATGAAAATTTAACATAATTTTCAAATTTGGATGGCCATATTATCAAAACTATAAGAGACTGACATGTCAAATGTGGTATTTTCTTAAAGCACTTTAAAATATCTATTTAATGGTGACGCAATATACGGGGTGTTTATTTAAAAAATACCAGTTTACTATCAAATTCCTGAGGATCGCCATATTTTCTAAACTATTAAAAATTGGATAAAACACATGAAGACTTTTTTAAAGCTCTTTAATAGATCTTTTAAATGGTGATATAATATTCAGGGTGTTCCATTTAAAAAAGTACATTTTTTGCAATAAATCGAAAACCCGATGTTCCATTGTTTTTTTGTTGGCAGGACGTTAATCAGCAGAAAACATACTACTACATCACTAATTGAACCGACTTCGTATTTCCAATAATAAAGAAGTTAGCAATAGTGCCGACCTAAAAATAATCAGCCTGTATCTGAAATACCTCTTGTGTTTTACTTTAAATTAGACATTAATAAAACATTTGTTCTTTATCTTCTAATTTATATCAATAAGGATTTTTTTTTTCAGAAAATCAATACAAATATGTATCCAATTTAAATTTGTTAACTATAGAGTTAAAGATTGTTATTTTTTTAGGTGTATTATGAAGTGCATTCAGAGCGCTCCAAAAGTTCAAAGCCCTGCATATCGGCTCTTACCATATGTACCCTTGAAATGAAGGATGTTATGGTTAAAATTTTGCCCGAGGTATTACTTAATTTGTCGAAAATGTCCCCTACGAACCACGTCGCCGTACCTGTTTTAGAATTTTTATCAAGTAAGAAACACTAGAGTAACCTCCAAAAAAAACAATTTGAAAATTTAATTTAATAGGAAGTGACCAAAAAAAAAAAAAAAAAGATAAACACCAAGTATTTAAAATCATATCTTAGCATATCTATTTTTAGTCTTGTTTTTTTGTTAACCTTTTTCTGGTAGGTTCGAAATTTATCGATCTTTATCAATCTATATTAAGAGGTATGGATACAGAAGGCCATGGACTCAGCACATGAAGTCATAGGAGATGAAGAGGCCGCTGACTAAGGCTTTCTTCTGACAGGCGTAATCAAGCTTGCGTTTGTTTTCCATGGTCAACTTTTACTTATCTGTATACGCTAATATAATTGTATTCTGTTAAATGAAAAATAAACTGATATTAAAATTTGACAAATAACTTCTTAGGGTAAAAATCAAAATAATTAAGTTTACTCTTAAAATGTAATTATCCTTAGCCCTAAGGCCGGACGCTGCTGACATAATTTTTTCATGCAGTGTAAATAGACACGACGCTGACTTGGCATTCGTGGAAGGGCTTATTCAAGCTTGAAGCTGCGGCTGCCACTTTTGTTTCGACGCAAACACAACCACATCGACTGAGTACACTATTTATTTAGTTGTTGCAATGTATTTACTGGTATCAGTCATTTAACACAAATATGGCCACACACGATTTTGATGTAGATGTGTCAATATCAGAAACGGAAGAAAGTAGCGGCCTACAAGTGGCTGTGTTTGCGATCAGTTTTATTACATTTTTAATCTGCGCTCTTTACCAACTTTCTACCCAATAACAATAATAAATAGCATAATATGCAATATATCACAAACGGCTTGAAAGGAATACAAAGTATGATACATTTTTGATTATTTTTTGCCTATTTAATACTGAAAATATAAGGTGTCCCAACTTAAATAAAAACAAAAATACTTTACCTTAAAAAACAAGTATATCTACAATCTGCATAAAAAGTTTCTGTAAAAATGTTTTTACAAAATTAAGAAAAATAAAAAAATATATATTTATGAAGAACTAAAAAACGCAAGACAATGAAAAATCACGCTGTAGCGACTAAACGACCCAAAATAGGGAACCAGTAAGTTTGTCTTAAAATTTGAGGCAAATGGAGGTCACTTTCTGTGTAAAACATACAGAAACATGGGTTTCCTATAAAAACGGTCGAATTTGGCTCCACCCTGTACATATGAGCATAAAATTAAAAGTCAAGATATTATTGGGAAAAATTTAATTAAAAGGGTGGTAATTAAATTACTTTTTGGTATAAAAATACTTTTGGTCACGTAGCGTAGTGCTAAAGGGGCACTAGCAACTTTTTTTTCAAATGTACAAATGTAGGTAGCTTTTTATGCCAACATCTTCACTGTATATTACACGTAAGAAGATGTTTACTGTCTATGTCACTTTGAATATACCAGTATAAATGTATCGACTGATGTAGATTTAAAATAGGACTAATGCCTAATTTTCAGCAATGACTCAACTACCAATGATCTTCTCAAACTTCGTTGCTGACCAGTATATGGCGGTTTTCGCGGTGAGCGCTACACTTACACAAATCCATTCAGATATAACCATTACATCGTGTCGCTGGCACATCACGTCATTGCTGTATGGTTCTTGAAATGCCGCTTGACATTTAGAAGGGATTTTGTAAGGTTTATTATCAATGTAAGTAGTCCCTGAAATGAACATATGTAGATATAAGTCTACTTCTCGTAAACAAGTGTTTATGAAACATAATGTTTCCAGTCACTTTATTCTATCGGAATAATAAAACTAATTATTCTAAAATAAACTAATATCTTCCATTTTCATGGTACATTTTTTTTTTGTAAAGCAATAATCCTTAGAGTATTGTTTCAGGGTCTTAAAACAAATCTTCAACCCTATGAGGAGGCGTTCTTCTTGAAACTAGACTTGTCAAACCTGAATCAAGATAGTTCGGACAGAAAGCGATCCTCTAGTTTAACAGAACAAGGTATGAGCCTTAGATAATAGTATTATTTACAGACACAAAAAGCTATTATACAGTCTTTAAATTTAAGTACATATTGTTACGGACTTTGGAAAATATGTGTTTAGTTTATATAATTGTAGAAAGTTGGGATAAATTACGGCCAGTAATGAAATAGACTTGATGATAAGAACCGTTTTAAAACTTTTTTAGTGGTGTTCCTTTTAACCAGTTAACCACGAATATTTATTGCGCCATATATGGAAGCGGCGCTTCATGTGGGCTGGCATGTTACGTGTGTTAAATTGGGCGAACGCGTCACTTTTTTGTCGGAAAAGTTTACCACAATGTTTTACATGCAATTTTTAAACATTTTGCCAAAAATCGTAAAGGTTACAGTCACGAAACCTAAAGCCAGCCGGCACTAGGCAGCCTAGCTGTAGCAACTTGGCTGCGGGAGCCAAAATTTGGCGCAGTCACTTGATATCAGCCAAATTTCGCAGGTAGTTTAGGAAAGTATTTTTTATGTTGAGTGCTTGAGATGGAGATATAAGACACAATAATTATACGATATTTTTTTTTTTAATCGAAAGAAACATAAAAGAAATAAGAAGCGATACTGGATTCATCCTCATCTGCGACTGCCTGCAATATTGACTTGTTTCTATTGGCTGCCACAGTCGAGAACAGTTAACTGCCAGTGCATTCGCCTAACCTAAATTCTGAATTCAAGTAGGCTTCCGCAGCCTGGCTGCTACAGCTAGGCTGCCTATTGCGCGGCAGACGTAAGGCACAAACACATGTTTCGGGTATCGGACTGGGCGGGCTTAGTAACCCTTTACCATTTTTAGTACAATATTTAAAAATGATATGTAAAACATTGTGGTAAACTTGTCCCACAAAAAAGTGACGCTTTTGCCCAGTTTGACACTCAAAACATGCCAAAATTGACAGGCTGGGTTAAAGCGCCGCTTTCATATATGGCGGTATGAAGATTCGTCAAAAGCACCTCCCTAAAAGGTCTTAGAAGGGTTCTTATTATAAAGTCCATTTAATTACTGGCACAGGGACTATTACATAATTTGGGGCTTAAATATCGATATTTAATTGCAATTTAGTGTGTAATAATTAAATACGTTTTAAAATAAGGTAAATCAATTCTTACCTATTTAGGTTCTAGACGAAGGGATGAAAGAACCATGTCTGTTAGAATGGATAAGGGTGGAATAAAAAAAGGGCAACCTCCAAGTAAGCAACTAAGTACATTTTATGAGGAGCTCAACGAGACCTGCATTGATTTGATGGCTCGATATGCGTTTTCGCCGTGTAGTGCTTTACCAAGAAGGTTAGATTGATCTTTACTTTTTTAATTAACAAATTACCTAGTAGCCCAATTAACTTAGACTTTCACTCGGAATCTCACGGAATAAGCTGAATATTCTGTACATACCTTTATCTTGGTACAAAAATACTCCTCTAAAAATCTCCTATGATGTCATGTAAGGAACTCGAAATATGACAAGTCAGATATCAAAGAAATCAGTTTTTGCGAATATCTCGTTTATCGTATCGTACTTTTAATTGCATTTATATTTGTTATACAAGTTGTAAAACACAAAATTCTTTACAAATTTCATTTTAAGCATTTTTTTGTCATACCACCGTATCCGATAATAGAGCCGCAGAATTTATTTAGTCTATGTAAATGACCTTAGCTGGCAATTAATCGTAATATTTAGCAACTACTTAAGTAAAAGATGACATATTAGACTAAAAATCACGATTGATTGCATGCTAAGGTATGTACATCGTACATCGGATCCGTTGGTCTGACAAACAAATGCTTGAGATCAAATTTGTAAAGAATTTTGTGTTCTACAACTTATATAATAGATATAAATGTAATTAAAAGTAAAGGAAATGAGATATTCGCAAATAACTGATTTTTTGACATTTGACCTGTCATATGTCGAGTTCCTTACACGATATCATAGGGGATTTTTAGAAGAATATTTTTTATACTAAAATAAAGGTGCAGATATTCAGCTTATTCCGTGAGATTCAGAGATTGACCCTTTGATTTTACTAAGATGACTGGGGTATAGTTATAGTGTATCGATTTATTTTACCCAGAGCTATTGGCGATTTCAAAGATCAGTGAGACCTCTAGTGGTCAACGGCGCAACCTAAGAAAACAGGTGATCGGACATCTTTAACCATTAAAATGTAGATAAAAATGTTATTTATTTACTTCGTTATGTTTAACACGCGTTTTTGAGCCTTGTGCGTGAATAGCTGTGTATTTTGCTATCATTTTTATCAAAAATTCTTTCTTTTCACCTATATTAAAACGTTTATTATGGCATCAGAAGAACAATTTACTACTGCCCTAAAAATACAATTATAGATTTTACCACTTGTGCTAACAAAATGAACTTTTGGAAATAAAATACTTCAATTATTTAGATAGAAAGCAATACCTTAAGCCTTACATTTAATTTTAACACTTATTTCTTAATCTTTTTTAAAAAAATTGGTTGTCTGCAAAGTCGGTTTACCAGACCTTTATCGCCGCAATTATCGTTGCTATAAACAATTGACACCACATTCACTTTTCACTGCACGCTCACCCAAGTAGTAGAGAAACAGATGTCGAACGACGCGGAGATTGTGCCTCTTTGTCACTCGTTCCGCGCTCTCGCTTGCACTTCAAGCCTTAAATGGCACGCGCGAGGTAACGGCACATGAGTCATGTTTTTTGATGCGTGCAGCCGGGTCCATCGAATTATAAGACGTTGTCACGTCAAAACATGTCCTATTTCTAAACCTAAAGTCTTTAAGATATTAATACTGAAATGCTAGAAGGTCTTGAAAATGGCGAAGAAAAAGTAAAGATATTTTTAAATTAACTCAAGGTAGTCTTACAATTCTTATAGAGAAAATGACAGACCTGCTTGTAATTTTGTCGTTATCTGTTTCTATGTAAAATTTAATTTAGGATAAAAAATGAAACATGCTTGTTTCAAGTGGGTATAAATATTTTTTTAGCAAGGCTTAAGGATAATTACTCTACCTCAATATTTTTAGGTTACCAGGTGCCGAATTTTTGCTAAACGGAGGACAATCAATGACCTGGTTGGTGGGCAACAAGCTTGTAACTGTCACTACTAGTGGTTGTTCACAAAAGGTTCTTAAGCAGGGATTGTGCGATAAATGCTGGGGCATGTGTAATACCAGGACTGATAATAGATTACTTACAGCAGGTACAAGACTTTGCAGTTAAGGCACAGATAGACATACACTACGCGGACAGATTCCGCTTCCAATGGCGCAAATTTAAAATCAGACGCCGGCTTAAGTTCATATACTTACGAAGAGCGTTTCGCGAATTGTGGAACGTGTTTTAATTAGTCAACTTCAAATATGTCGTCAAATTTGATTAATTAGAACACGTTACACAATTCGCAAATCGTTTTTGTAAGTGTATGAACTAAGCTTTACGCGAGCTAGCCGGCGTTCGATAGGCCAAATTTGCGTCATCGGAAACAGAATTTGTCTGCATAGCGTATGTCTATTTGTGTTTAAAGTTAACCTTTTAGACAGATGTGTAGACACTCATGTTTTTCCAGTTTTTGAAATGAAATTTTTGTTTTTTAATTAAAAAAATTGTTTTGTAATTAGGCAGTGGAAGTACCGAAACAAGTCGCCAGAACTCAAATGAAAAATCTAACAACTCGGTGAGTTCACCACAAGAAGAAGGCGGGAACATTGGTGAGGAAACGGTGACCTCTCAGTTACAAGAAATGTTTAAGACTGAAGAGAGTAAGTCGGAGAAGTATACCTGCGCTTGCTGGTGTCAAGGATGGGCTGAGGTGTATATCCGAAGACCTACTGGTAAGAAAATATGAAAAATTGTTTATTAGGAAAATATGTTTTTCTTGCAGTGGCGATTTTTTCATGGTGTTAATAAGAATATGACCTACGTTTCATGTTACGAATTTTTTGCCAGTTATACATGTTTAAAAATAAGTAAAAATCCAACCTGTGTATTTGAATTGTGAAACCTGGAACACTTTTTTAGTACATTTTGTATAATTAGCATATCCAAAATCCCTTAATCCATGGTTTTACAATATTAAGCGCACATTGTTTTATATCGTTTTCCTATAAAAAAAAAAAAACATTTTACCTCCCCATACACAGTAATTAAACCGTGGAACGAGGACCAAAGTGGTCCCATCTTTGAGAGACTCAATCAATATACCAAGTCAAGTAAACAACAAGTAATTGAAGTGTAGTTAACAATAAAAAAATTAAGAAGCCATTAAGTTGGACTGATAAATGCACACAAGGTATTTTATAGTTGATAAAATTTGGTACACATATTTATTGTAGTAAGGCGCTTAAAAAGCCCTAACTAGATTGAAATCTTTTTCCAATTAAGCAACTAAGAATACAACACAGTGTTCTGTGTTGGCACTTTAACTCATCCTAAAAGATATCCACATGCAACATAAAATAAAAAATAAACAAGTTCGTCCTTAAAGTAAATGTATGGTATTGGAAGGTGGCCATTTTGCTCATTAACTTAAGGTTAAAATTGACTATTTTTTACTTTTGGTTGTTATTTTATGTTGTTAATGAATAGTTTTAGGATGAGTTAAAATGGCTTTAGTTTTTTTTGGAATCAAAGCTAACTACAAAATATATAGCACAGGCTAAAAAATATTGAAACTACAAAAAAGACCGTGTCGTACGTTTTTTCTTAATGATATTGGCTATGGTGCCCGCTGAGACGCCACTGAACCCCTTAATTTTAATTAAGTAAAGGTTACTTAATAAATATTATTATTAATTTATACAACAGTATCAAATTTCATTTAAATCGGTTTAAGGATATTTATTATATTTCATTAATTACTAATTACTAATCTTTATAATATACAGACAGGGTTATTATTAAGTTGGTACTTTCCTTTTAACACTGTATAGAATGCAAGAAAATAAAAAAAAATTTACATAAGATTATGTCCAAAAATGCTTTCTTTCCGATATTATTTTTAAAATACTTATTTGCTTTAAAGTTAATTTGGTTTCTTGTTATTTTTTTTCTTAAAACGACCGGTTTTCGTTTACAGAAATAAAAGCCATTTTGATGCATGGCAAAATCGCTAAAATCTGAAATATTTACATTATTTATACAATTATTAAACATTATTAAGTATTTGTGCCCACTTTTAATAAAAAAATTAGACAAAAACTAATATTACATACAAAAACACATCAGATTTTAGCGATTTTGCCATCCATCAAAATTGCTTTTATTTCTTTAAATGAAAACCTTTCATCGTACGAAGAAATATCTAGAGAACTAATTAACTTTAAAGTAAATGGTTATTTTAAACATTACATTGATTTAAAGAAAAATCAGTGGCGTACTATTTTTTTCTTGAAAAGAATTTAATAAAAATCTTGTCCCAGTGCCACTAGTAGAAATTATTAAAAAAATACTTTTACAGGAAAAAAATGTAAAGTAATGGTCAAAAAAAAGTATTCTAAATTTTATAAAAATATCTGGAATGGTAAGAAAAGTTATAATAAAAGACATTTTTTCTTAAAACTTTGACATCTGGATCTCGGAAGAAAGCACTTTTGGGCTAATTTTATTTGAAAAATTTTCTTATTTTCTTGCATTTTATACAACATTAAAAAAAGTACCAACTTAAAATTAACCAGTATACTAATAACTATAATAGTATCGTTTTTTTTTTAAATTTTACCGCCTTGTATCTTAGAACCTGAGAAACACCGGACATATTTATGTTTATAGAAAATGTTTTCATAAAATGACATAGGGAAACACCCTGTATGTAAACCGTCTAATAAATCAGATGCCGCCATTGCTTGCCGGGGTGACAACTCAGATATTATTTACCATGTTTTTGTTTCAGGTGATATGTCTTGGGTCATGCGTATTCAAAACGACATTTCTTACACCCATACTACTTATGATTTTCCCTTGAACGAAATCTCAACATTGTATATGCCTTCCTTGTATGACGAACCTCAAAGACATATTCTCGTGAGACAGGATACTTTTGATGAGAACCAAAGTAACCTTGAAGAAGATATACCTAGCGGACAAGGTCAGACAACTCTGTATTTTTTTAACAAAGTACTGGGCATTCCATTTAAGAGGAAAAACGACATATTTTCTGAGTATTCCCATATTTTTAAAAAATTCAAGATAGCCAATCAATGTATTTTAGCTATGAGAATTTAAAAATCGCAATAAAAAATCAATTGCATGAAAAGCAAAAGACGTTTTCAAATGAAACACTCTATTTATTGAAGATATATTCTGTAATAGATGGTATTTATTTGGGTACACGCCAAAATAAAATTGAAAGTATATTATTTAGGTTTTAAAATTCACTATTTATCTGTTTTTTGGGATATTCTGAAAATCTGAAAAACTTTGACATTAAATGTCAAATCATCAAATTCAAATGTTTTGACATTTAATGTCAAAGTTTTTCAGATTTTCAGAATATCCCAAAAAACAGATAAATAGTGAATTTTAAAACCTAAATAATATACTTTCAATTTTATTTGGCGTGTACCAAATAAATACCATCTATTAAATGAATCCGCCAAACTACAGAACATATCTTCAATATATTCTGTAGTTCGGCGGATTCATTTAATGGATGGTAATTAGTTGGGTACTCGCCAAAAATTAAATTAAAAGTACTAAAAAACTAAAAAAATTAAAACAAGTAAAAGATACTTTAAAATCGACGTTTTGGTGGCAAATATGCCACCGTTGTCAAGATACATTGAATACAAATAATAAAAATAAAAATTAACTATTATCAGGTTTTAAATTTAAATTTTTTTTTTAGGAGATTCTGAAATCTCTTTGACATTAAATGTCAAACATATTTGACATTTAATGTCTGTTTTAATTTTTATTTTTATTATTTGTATTCAATTTATCTTGACAACGGTGGCAGATTTGCCACCGAAACGTCGATTTTAAAATATCTTTTTGCTTGTTTAATTTTTTTATTTTTTAATACTTTTAATTTAATTTTTGGCGAGTACCCAAGTAAGTACCATCCATAACCCTATTTATTATAACATATGGATTCTATGGTCAATTCTAAATGATTTTAATAAGGATACGATATGTCTTTCTTCAATTGTTTTTGAGTTATTGACCCTTAAGTAGTCACATTATATTATTTAATTAAATATATCAATATAATATACTTGACATCACCTGACTGGTTGAACCTGCCCATTTAAAATATATTGCTGTCACTTTTGCCGTTTACTTGCCATTTAAAATATATGTCAAGTAAATGGCAAAAGTGACAGCAATATATTTTAAATGGGCAGGTTCAACCACCAGTTGAGTTCAACTAATCCTAAACTAAACTAGCAATTGTAAATCTGGGCCTTAGAATTGACCATAGATTTTAAAAAACAATAATAAATAGGGTCTTACACTTTTAAAACTTTATTACGATTTTCAAGTTCTCAGAGCTGAAATACATGGATTGACTATCTTGAATTTTAAGAATTAAAAAATACGGGAAAGTTAAAAAAAACATGTCGGACAGAGACTTATTTTAGTCTAAAAAAGGTTCCACGAGTCAGTAAAAAGTAGGAGTTTAAAAAGGTCTTTTTAGATTCTCCACGACCAGTTCCTTCGCGACAAAATTCTCAAGACAGTATTGAAGAGGAAAATGAAGAAATAATCTATGAAGATGGTACTAGGTCTAGGAATCCAGTTCGTCGGTCTAACTCTAGCCCTGAGATGTCAGCTGGTAAGCGATTTTTCAAGATTTTTTGGGTTAAAAGTACTTAAAAATATTTGAATGGGTTTAAGATCTACAACAAGATTTTTTATGAGGTTTTAAATTAATTTCGATTACTTTTAAGGGTGGAAAAATCCTTTTCACAAAATGGGGTCATCCTCAGGTTCGTCGGAAGGTGACAGTAGTGAAGAGAAAAAAGGAAAAATGTACTCTAAGGATATGAGAGTTAGTTGTGAGGCTATTCCTGAAGAAATTGCAGGTAACCAAAGCTCAGAGCTTTTTATTTATAGTAACCGGCATGCAGGAAAAATTATTTTTGCTTTTGTTGAAGTTTTACGAATGATGAAAAGAATTATAATACAGTGTGTTTAAGAAAAGGTGTTACAAGAGGACAAATGGACCAACATTCTTTAAATTTTAAAATGATGTTTTGGGAAAACATGCCATATGGGCCAAAACTAACAAATACAAAGTAAAAGTGCTTTTACTGTAAAAATAAAGCACATTTTCTAAAGTTAATGTTGTACAGAATTAAATTTTATATCAAAATTTAAAAATGAAATAATAAAGTCAAAACATTGTTTTGTTATAATTTAAACTACTCGATTTGGGAAAGAACATTAAAAAAAAGACAATTAAATTTTTAATTGTTTAAATATATTTTCGACGTTATTATAATAATATCTTCGTTTACGTGGAAAGTATAATAATAATAATAATAGTAATAATAATAATAATAATGCATGTCAAAATACACCCGAACAACTGGTGACGAAGATGCAGAAATCTGTTCTCCTTGGATCCCTTCGTCTACTGAGGCAAATGAATTCGGCCGAAGATCACTGACCGAGCGGATGCGAGGAGTGGTCTTCGATATGGATGGCCTTCCGCACGACGCCCTATGGGGTCGGAGCCATGGGATACGTCGTGTTGGATCATTTAGATAATAATAATAATAATAAAAATAATAATGATAATACTAATAAACTGTCGCATATACTGGAACTACGCGTTCCCAACAACGCATCAAATTCAAGCAAATAAACCCGACATCGTTCTCCTTGATAAGACAAACCACACCATGTATGTAATAGAGTTCTCCGCCCCAGCGGAAACTAACATCGATATAAAAGAACGGGAGAAACGAGCCAAATATCAAGATCTTCTTGGCGAACTTCGGAGGCTCTATCCGGAGTATACCGTGCGATTGGTTGTCCTGATAATTGGCGTTTTGGGAGGCATGAAGAATAACATATTAAGGGAAATGAGGTACATTCCAGCATGTGAAAATACATCCGAACAACTGGTGATGAAGATGCAGAAATCTGTTGTCCTTGGATCCCTTCGTCTACTGAGGCAAATGAATTTGGCCGAAGATCACTGACCGAGCGGACGCGAGGAGTGGTCTTCGATATGGATGGCCTTCCGCACGACGCCCTATGGGGTCGGAGCCATGGGATACGTCGTGTTGGATCTTTTAAATAATACTAATAATATAATACGTCTTTTATTTCCGAATTTCTTATAATTATTTGCAATATAAACTTATGGTTATGGTATCAACACTAGGCGAAATTTAGCTCTAGGGTACCAGCTATTATTGATTTAGCTAATATCGATTTAGTATCGCTGGAATTATCTTATTTTAAATTTGGAAAATTTTCTAAAATGTTTTTTTTTAATTTTTTCCCTATTTTTAAATTACTTCAATATTGGTAATTTTTAACATTTATTGTATATAACTGGCCGCGTATAGTACCCACTGGAGTAATATTGTATATTAAAAGAACCTAACATATGCTATTTGGAACAAAATAACTTTTAAATCCTATTCTAGTTTTACCCAGTTTTAATAAAATTGGTTTAAAATTATGTTGAAGACAGCCATACCACTGTTTTAGTCAATACTTACAACTGCAAATTATACTTGTTTAGGAACGACACCCCTCAACATGATGTCGTCCAACCTCCTACAAGTACCGAGACCTCCAGTCATCCTTCGTTACTAAGCTACCACAGTTACCCAGGTTCTTCTCACCCCACCGAGTCTAATATTGCACCAAAACCGTATAAGACTGTTCCTCCGAGTCCAGCAGTACCGCCTACGAGCGGAACTCAAATGGAGTTTCCCCAGAGACCGACTACTTTGCCTCCCATTGGAAACTTGCAGCCGTTGGCGGGAAAACCTCCTCAGAGTCCTACGCAGACAAGTCCTAGATTGTCCAGGCATACGAATAAAGGTAAGTCCAAATAAATTATAGTGCCTGGGCCAGTAATAATAATAATAATAATAATAAAATGTCTTTATTTCTGAATTTTCATATCTTACATAAACAAACAATAATACAAAGAAAAATATATTAAATTCAGAAAAAGGCGGAGTCCAGATGAGGCATCCTGGAATGCCTCCTGATCAAACTCAACCCTTTAAATTATTATAATTAAGTATAGTTAAAAACATAAACGAAGGTAATGTACTACAATATTAAATAAAATAAACCAAAATAGAAAAAAAAGAAACCTTACTAATAAAAGTAACTAATTGGAGAAAATATATTTTCTGTTTCCCACTCAAAATATCCATTTAACAAGGTTATTGTCGCTTACTAATAATATATTTTATGTAATGTGTTTTAAAGGCAGATTGTGAAAGAGATTTTAAATTTTGCGGCAGAGAGTTATAAAATTTGGCAATATTATATGAAAAACTACGCTCAAATATTGCGGTTCGATGATATGGTGGTGTTATTTTACCTCTAAATCTAATATTAATATTATGTACATGAGTCCTAAAAACAATACGCTTATAAAGATATGATGGACGTTTAGAAAAGATAATTTTATAAAAAAGCATGCCTGATGCAACTCCCTCCCCTCTTCCATGTTTAACCAATCGGACTGTACTAGAGTGTGTGAGATACGCTGATACTTTCTTATACCATGAATGAGTCTTAAGCAAGAGTTTTGCACAAGTTGAATTCTACGTTTATCCATAGCTGTTAGACAATTTCCATAAACAACATCTCCATGGTTAAACAAGGAGAGTACAAGAGAGCTACATAATAAAGTTTTTATGTATCTTGACAAGAAATGACGATTTTGATAAAGAATTTTCAATCTTACAAATGCTTTCTGAATACAACTCGACACATGCGCACTAAATCTAAGGGAACTGTCAAAAATTACACCTAAATTACGAACGTTATCTTTTACTGGCAAAACAGTATTGTCTACTTCTACATTGATTAAATCTTTTACAGAGACCACATCTGAGGTTCGGCCAAACACCATTACACAGCATTTTTTTGGATTTAACAAGAGAGAATGTTCTAATGACAATTTCTTTAATAAATTTAGTTCTTTACTTAAGGTGTTACAGCCTTCGGCTGCGTGGGCTCGATCAAACGATAAATACACTTGCGTATCGTCAGCGTAATATTGAGCAGAACATCTTTCTAAAGCATTTGAGAGAAATGCAGTATAAATGGCATATAAAAGTGGAGACAAAGCAGAGCCTTGTGGCACACCACACCCAATCGTTATCGGGGACGACACCTCAGTACCAATTCGAACCGCCTGAGATCTGTTGGAAAGAAAATTGGAGAAAAAGTGTACTGCGCCTTCAGAAAGACCAACATGATGTAAAATTGCCAGAAGCAACTCGTGGTTTATGGTTTCAAAAGCTTTAGAGAAATCTAATAGCGCCAAAACTGTGATTTTTCCTTCATCGGTAGCCTGAAAAAGATCATCAGAGACATTCGCCAGTGCTGGCGAGCATCCATGACCATCCCGAAATCCGGATTGAGTTTCCGGCAATATGGCACTTTTTTCGACATGTTCATTTAACTGAATGTTTATTACCTTTTCCAAAACTTTAGACTCACAGGGCAGAACACTTATCGGCCGCAGATCTTTAAATTCTTGTGGAGAAGAAATTTTGGGAATTGGGGTTATCAAAGCTTTCCTCCAGAGCTGTGGGAATACTGAATGTTTTATACAAAAATTAATAATATGAGTAAAGTATGGTAGCAAGTACGGAAACCCCAGTTTTAAAGTTTGACTACTAATACAATCAACTCCCTCAGCTCTAGATTTAATTCCCATGACAACACCCAAAATAACGCCTTCAGAAACCTCTTTAAACTTTAAAGTGGATTTAACCTTTTCATTAACTTCTCCCTTGTAGAAATTAAGTAGCCGTTCATTATTTACTGTAGGTGGATTAGCTGTAAAGAATAAGTTAAGTTCATCCGGTATATTAAGGTTACTAGGAATATCTACTTTTTTCTGACCACAAAGACCGAACTTTTTAAGATCCTGCCAAACATTTGCCGAGTCTTGAAATCGAATTTCAAAAAAACTTTTTTTCTCTTCTTATTGCTAGAGTTGTTTGGTTTCTAATACTTTTATAGTAGTCCCAATGCGCACGAGATTTAGATATTTTAAACCGAGTTAGAGCTTTGTTTCTTGTTTTAATCATATTGCGTATGGTGTCTGTTATCCACGGTTCATTTTTTTTGTGAACCTAGCAGTTTTTAGTGGTGCATGAATATTTAATAATGCTATAATATTTTCATTAAAACGTTCCACCTTTTCGTCTACAGTATTAAGATCATAAATATTTCGCCAGGGAATGGATTGTAGATCAGCGTAAAACTGATTGTAGTTCATATTTTTAAAGTCCCTATATTCTCTAATTATAGGCCCGGCCTTATATTTTGGTACAAAAAATTCGCAGAAGACAAGATCGTGATCGGAAATACTAGGAACAGAAAGCGTATCCGAGGCTACTATCGAAAGTTCCTCGGGCACCATTATAACGTCTAAAAGAGTCGAACTGGTAACTGCGATACGCGTAGGTTTGTTAATAATTTGCTTAAGGCCTGTTGATTCCAAAAGCGAACAGAAATTGGATGCTTCTTTAGAAAATAAATTAAGTAGATCGATATTAAGGTCACCTAAACAACAAAGATAGTCAAACTTTGGTGTAAGATTCATTATTTGTTCCTCTAAGTACTGTAAGAAGTCAGTACTAGCGTATGAAGGAGGACGATACATGCATCCAATGATATATTTTTTTATTCAGAGTTATAGATATCCATACTTGCTCAATATTACGGTTTCTTTCAGGTATGTTAATTTGGGAGATATTTAAATTACTTTTATAGTAAATAGCCGCCCCACCACCACGACTTAATCTATCTTGTCTTACCAAAAATATCCCGGAATTTTGATATCGTCCGAGCCGACGTTGCCACTCAGCCATGTCTCGGTTATAGCCACCACATCATATTCACCACCCTGCACAATCTGCCTAAATTCATTAAACTTAGCTACTAACGAACGCACGTTAAGATGCGCCAATTTAAAATTTTGCATTATAGCACCAATATGTTATGTGTAAATGTAGTGTTTAAGAATACAGAATGAAAATGCTATTTTTATTATTAAATAAATGTCCTAATCTATAAGATAAAGGGTAGAAAAAGAAAACAAAAAAAATATTTAAAGTAAAAGAAAATTAATTAAAAAAGTAAGAATAGTGTAAATGGGTTAGTTAGTAGACCATGTCCGTGTACACAAACAATTTTTTTAAGCTTGAATCACTTAAGGTTTTGCAAATCACTGACATTTTTTATGCACATTTTTTTATTGTTATGAAACAAAAATATATCTCCACGACTTGTCCACACATTGTTTTTAAAACGTTCACGCACTTGAAGAAATAGATCGTATTGAGATTTAATAAGCATTTCACTTACTAAAAATCCGGAATTTTTGAAATGTTTTTTTGCGTAAAATATATCGTCACGTTTCCATTGTGTGGTGAATTCGACTAAAACCGGGCGAGGTTTATTTTGATTTTCTGAATTGTCGTTTGTTGTTGATCGATTTTTACCGATTCGTATGCAGGAACAGATATCATGTTTTTTTATATCTATACGTAAAAAGGACGTGACTACGTCACATATGTTATCAGTAAGAAGTTGTTGACCCTTTTCCGGGATTCCATGGAATATTAGTTTTTGGAGTTATTTCTTTTTTCAAATTTTTGCATTTCCCGATGCATACCCTGAACACTTGCAGAAAGTGCAGAAATCTCCTTTTTCAAGAGCTCTATAGACTGAATGGTTTTATTTTGAAATTCTTCAAACTTTTTGAAAAAGTCGTCAGATTCCTGATTATTTGGTAAACCAGCCCTTGATTGAACATACTCACTGCGAAGTTGCTCCAAACCCTTTTTAAAAGATGCCTCCATTGACTCCATTTTCTCAGCTATATCGGTCTGAGTCTGCGCAGGATTATTTGCTTGAGGTTTTCCTCTAAGGTTCCTCATTTTAAGGATTTTCTTTGTGGATATGCACTAGCACTACACAGAAGTTAGTTTAGTACCAAATAACTGTAATTAAGTATCACTTTAGATAAACAAAACCAATTAAAATGTAGACACGGTCCACACAACGTGTTCACTCTGAGAGCGCCATCTAATAAAATGGACTTCATGGTAAAAACACTTTTAAAACCTTTTTAGGGGTTTCTTTTGACGAGTCTACCACGAATATATTTTTACCGCCATATATGGAGGCGGTGCTTTCATCCATGTCATAATGCGGGTGTCGGCCTGGGCGAACGCACACTTTTTTATTGGACAAGTTTACCACAATCTTTTACATGCAATTTAAAAACATTTTGCCAAAAATGGTAAGGGTTACAGTCATGAAACCATAAGGCTCAAACAAATGTTTCGAGTTTCGCACAAGGCGGGTTACGTGACTGTAATCCTTACTATATTTGGCACAATGTTTAAAAATTGTATTTCAAACATTTTGGTAAAGTTTTCCGACAAAAAACGTGACGCGACGAAACATCTGACATTGACAGGCTTGGTTAAAGCGCCGCTTCCATATATGGCGGTATGAATATTCGTGGTAGTCCCGTGAAAAAAACCCTAAAAGGTTTTAAAAGTGTTCGTATACTACTGGCGCAGAGACTAATATGACACGATTGCGATATCTAGAAAGTTTAGTAGTTTTTACAGTTTTTGTAACAAAACTTCTGCAATTGTAACTACTGCTTGTTGTTACTGCAGTCAAATGTTTAGAACATTAAACCGTTTATTTACAGGTGGTCAAGAACTCCAGAAAAGCTCTTCTTCCTCCACAGTTCTGGATAGAAATAGCCATTTAAGTCAAGCAAGGGAGAGAGCAAGAGAACGTAAAAATAGCGGCAGCACTGAAAGGTTGAGTTCTTTGGATCCGAATCAGATGCAGGGTCGAGGAAGAGACAGGGTCCATACTATTTCTGTTATGAGTCCAGCAAATCGAAGACCTAGGTAAACCATGGAGTTTTATTTATTACAAAATTAATTCTGCCATTCTAAGTTGGGTTTTTGTTTTTATGACAAAAACACTTCTAAAAGTTTTATCAGCGATCCCTATACCAAAATTTTTTTTAATTTATATAGTCTTATGAAAAAATTAACGGTCAAAATTAAAGGTAATTTAATTTAAAACAAAAAATACTAAATATTTTTTGTGTGATCAACAGTTCTTCATATAAATAATAAAAACCGTTTGCACCCTTTTCCTAAATGGTGGCCGCAGGACAAGGGTGGCGACCCACAAGCTTGAATGTAACTTTACTTTGAACTCCAGGTGATAACTAAAAATAAAATTGCGTCTTCGCCAAATTGTTACCCCTAATGTAACATTTCAAGCTTTCCACGAAACGTGTCCGCACTACTGGAAGATCGCGGAATGGGTGTTGTCAGATGTATGTTTTATTGCATAATATTTTTGAGGTTAAGAAGAGGTTAATAATTTTGTTTTTAATATGCGTCAAATTTTTATACAGGTGTATTAGTATTCGATTATAATGTCATTTTTAAAGGTACTATAGTTTTCTATATTTAAATAAATCTTTTAATTGGAAAAGGCATAGCTGGCAAACATGTTTTTTTTTTAGGTCAGAACCTGTTCGGCACCCAACAAGAACCAAGGAAATCCCAAGAAGCGGTGTTAATCCTAGCTTTGTGTTTTTACAATTGTATCATACCTCATATTTTCTTAACGACCAAACTAAGGTTGAGAAACCTTTGATGATAGGATCAAGCGATATGGTTAATAGGTATTTATAATTTGGGTTTCCAATTTCATTTTTATGTCTTAAGGCCTAGAAGTTTTATTTTTTAGCTTAAAAGTCTAAACATTTTATGAATTATTTTAGGTCGGTTAAAATATTGGATAAAATACCACCATATGAAACACATACCATAGGTGTTCTTTACATACGAGATGGACAAGTAAACAATGAGGTAGAAATATTAAAGAACAGTTTCGGCTCATTAAGATATGTCAGATTCTTGCAGAACTTGGGAACGTTGGTTAAAATCTCCGATGTTGATCCACAAGTGTTTTATTTGGGTAAGGACATTATATTCAATTATATCAGACTAATTTTTAAGTAAACTGAATATAATAAACAGAGTTATACACACTCGAGGCGCACCATCGGGATGCTGGAAACGGTTAGTGGTACAGGATTGGTTAAATAAGGGCAAACTTGTGCATTTTAATGTTTAACAACATTCCGTTTTAAAAATTTACAGCCGGTCTAGACTTATCTGGAAGAAACCCAATTTTGGGAAAAATATTTTATTCTGAGTTTATTTAAAGGACACTTTAAAATAAATGTCAGCCGGAGCTGCCTTGTCTGACTTAAAATTATAATAAAAATTCTATATCACTCTTATCGTCTAATTCAATTGTTTAAGGTGGTTTGGATCATAACGGGGGTGATGGTAAATTCGTCTATATATGGCAAGACGATGTAGTCAGAGTCACCTTTCACATAGCAACAATGATGCCAAACAAAGAGACTGATCCGAATTGTAATAATAAAAAGATGCACATTGGAAACGATTACGTTAATATTATCTACAATGAAAGCGGCGAAGAGTTTGATATGAAAACTATCAAGGTGTGTATAATTATTTTATGTTTTCATCATACAATTATTTCAAAAACAAATCTATAATCTACATAGTATTATCACCGTATAAACAACTCATAAAAAAGTTACTCTGCTATCAGCTCGAACACGCCCGAGTATATCTGACAACGGATATCCCTTGCATCTCGTCGCCGCTGCAGACTGAAGGGCTATATTTAAGCGGCATGTGTAAGTTGGTTAGATGTGGGATCAATAAAGGTCAAGCCACACATAACTGCAACGAGCCCGTGGCCGTGCGTTCCTCTGGTGGCATGTGGGAGGATGCGGTGTAAAAGTTTTGAATTTAATCAATCTGCAGTAATATGAGTCAATTATACCACGCTTTAAATTACACCTGACCGTAAAATAAACCTTCACAAATAAGGTAACACAGTTTTAAACTTTGGCCACACGAAACCGAGGCTTGCACCTTTGCACGGCCGTGTCTGTTTTGAAATGGACCGTTGTAATTCCGTAGGCTTAATATCACCCTCCGTCGGGAAACATCACCAGCCAACGGTTGGACGTCAGGCTGTGTCGGCTGCGACGCATTTTTAATTAGTCAGTTTGCATCGAACTTGTGATGTTTATAGTTTTTTGATTTCTCTAAATAGTAATTAAACAAAAACCTAGTAAAACAGAAAATAACAATGTATTCATAGGTTTTACTCACATATCATTCTTATTCTTCTTAAATAACTTTTTCTTGTATTGTTTGTTTACAACAACTAACCTTTAATCACTAACTTTTAATTTTTATACGTAATGAACTGAAATAAAAGGTGACGCCCGGTAAACGCAAAACTTGGTCCGGAAAACTTCGGCGCTATCCGTACCACGTATGATTTCATTGGCTGGGCATGTTTCAGACCGTACGAGACACGGTTGTGCTACGGTGCGGGTCTTGAGGGACATCGGTGTGGTTATGTGTGGCCAGACTTTTACCTATACTACACTCAAAGTTTGGATGAAAAGGAAAAGAGATAAGTAGGAAAATCTGATTCATTTAAACAAAGAGATCAAAACAATAGACTTAGCTTGACAAAAATGCTTTTTATATTTTTGAGGGCATGAAAAGTGCCTTTGAATTTTTCCGACTTAGTTTGACCCACTTTCCTCTATCACCGTGAATTTGGGCTCAGTGCGGTTATGTATGGCCCGACCTCTAAAACGGACGCCGCCTACCGGCGAAAGCTACACAACCGAAGGCGATTGTCGGCAGCGCTTTGATGTAAACAAATGCATGTGTTGCGGGACTGGGAAACTACTATAATTGTTTTTACGATGGTATTGTTGTTTAATATTTTTAAAGATGTTAACTGCTACTTTTTTAGAGTCAGTTTAATTTTGCCTGTATTATAATTCAACCACTGGATCACAATATTAACAGGGTTGTTGTGAAAATAAAGGACGAATTAAAGGATTTGGCAGTGGTAGGAAATGACGCAAAAGTCGTTTCAGATCAGAATGTTGCTATTTTGGCAAGGCAACTTGCTCTTCATGCAAACGTAAGTTAAAAGTTTACTATACAATAATATACTGTGGAAAAAGTACCTACTGATACAGTCCTTATATTTTTAGTGAAAATATTTGACTTTTTTAAAATCCACTTGCAGGCGATGTTGTTACTATAAAAATTATCTGGGGGTCTATTCTTCAATCACACTTCATGTCGTATGCGATATCAATGTTTTTCGCTTGAAAATTACGTGATTCAAGCAATATTACTATAATATCACATAAGACAGTGTTTGATCTACTGATGGACAGATATTTGAATTGTCACTTCCACATAAAAAAATATAGTGCCTAAAAGAATTAAGCTTTCTTAAGTAATAGTATCTAGGCCAGCAATGAAGTGGACTTTATGATAATATTACTTTTAAAACCTATTTAGGGGGTATCCTTTTAATGATTCTACCAAGAATATGCCATTTATGAAAGTGACGCTTTAACCCAGCCTGTCATGTTTCGGGTGTCGACTGGGCGAACCCGTCACTTTTTTGTCGGACTAGTTTATCACAAAGTTTTACATGCAAATTTTTAAACATTGTGCCAAAAATGGTAATGGTTACAGTCACAAAACCATAAGGCTCAAAATTAACATGTTTCAGGTATCATACTGGGCGGGTTTCCTGACTGCAACCCTTAAATTTATCATCTTGTACAGTTATGGGCAACTGTAACAGGTGGCTAATAATAACCGTGGAATAAGCAATTTCTCATTTTGTTTTTAAATTTCTAAACACTGTCATTGGTAGACTTTATTTCTGATAATGCAAATGTTTCTAAAAATTCAATTTTTTCGGTTTTAGTTGGCTTCATTAGTAGCAAGGTCATTAAAAAGCAGCCCTAACGATCCATACGCATCAAATTGGTTGGAAAGACTGAGAAAAATTAAAAATGTGCGTAACAAAGTTCTGGATGAACTTAAAAATGAAGAGCAAAAACGCGTATCCTACTGAAGAAAGTAAAAGCAGAAAGCAGACTGAGGATTTTACTGATTATGCATAAAATATAGATAATTTAATCTCAAATTCATTGAGAAGTAGTTAAGTTAAATTAGAGAGTTAAGTTGTAATTTATATAAAAGTCAATATATTCGGTAAATTTAGGATATTATTAAATGTATACTCTTTTTCAGAAGCTTTGAATGTTTCGTCACATTACATGACGTCATATCGAAATTAGGACAGGCCGTATATTATGACCAAAAAAAAAATGTTGACGTTTTAATTTAGACGTTCGAATATTTATTAAAGGGCTTTATTATATTTATAAGACTTTAAACGCATGGGGAATTTTGTAACTTACATTAAATACCGGACTCATCTTTACCTAGTTCTTGTTTAATTTGAGATTACTTTACTTCAAAATGAGAACTTGTTCGGCCTCTCTGTATATCGTTGAGGCATATTTAATAATAACGACTTATATTAACAATCCTATCACAATGACAGTAATAGTATAATATTAAAATCATAAAACGGCACTTCCACATTCGCTTCCCGGAAAATTTGCGTTTACAATGTTTGAGATTAGAGACAGTGACAGCAAGGCACGCAGAATAGTTCAGTTGGTTAGTTAAAAATATGGACACTAAACATTCATTATATTTCATTCACTCAACTTTTGCATATAAATTAATGAAAACATTTGAGATGTCTAAAATATCGATAAGATCATGACAATTATTGACGATTAACTGTTTTTAACGTTTTATTCCGACTTTTGTCAGTGGTGTAATTTTTTGTCAGTTTTAGTTTAGACGGTATGAAGAGAGAACAACAAGGTATGACGAAACAGTCAACAGCTCTGGTGCAGAGTATACAAATGTACATGATGTTTACCTTCGAATATATATATTTTTTTAAATTGAATTACAATCCTTGTTTATAATACTTTGACTTTTATTTAGGTGGGCGAAACACCTCGCGGTCTTTTATATATCCTTTTGTAATACTTTTCCCATAATGATAAGATTTCTTATAATTGGTTTAAAGTATCAAAATCTGAGATACCTTTTTCATGTTATTTTAAATGTTGATATTAAGGCTGACTAAAATGTATTAGGCATTTAATAATTACAATAAATATTGATTACAAAAAAAAATATGTTTTTATTAATCTGTTTTCTGTTCTTTTTTCTATCCAAACTAATATTAGGATATTAGTACTGAATAAAAAACATTATGACTACCTTCTTTAATGCCCATTTTTTAAAACTAGCTTACTAAATAAGATTTTTTTAAGATAATTAATTGTTTTACATCTGAACTAAAGGACAAGAAGGTTTTTTTTGCAGAAAGCATCTGTTGTCATTTTAGTCGGTACGTTATGTACTGTTAGCACTTTTTAGTAACTTACAGTATTTGATTGTTTAAAACCAGCCTATGAGTAGTAGAAAATATTAATGCGCATGGTGGCAACCTCTGCTTGTGGCGGACTGAAGCTGGCAACCATTTTTTTATATTCCTTACATCATTTTTTTTCAATTGATATTTGGGTCACTTAAAAAATATGTACCTGCAATTTATCTACAAAAACTAATTACCTTAAATTTAATTAAAGGCTATCGCGGCTTTTCAGGCGACTATAGTGTACTCTATTCTACTACCATGTATTATCATAATAAATAAAATTCATTAAAAAAAACATACCTACAGATTTTAGCAGCCGGATCTTGTACTATTGGTAGGCAAATAAATAAATACCTACGCGTCGGAAAAAAAAATGTTTAGTTTCTTGCATACATTAATGCAAGTAATGTTTATCCGAACTGAAATCACATTTTATTTTTAGTATGTATTACTGTATCATTTTGATACGAAAGAGATGTTTTTGGTACGCGAGTATCACGATATTCTTTATATTTACGAAGAGGCCTATTGCAATTCTAAAGAATTTGGAACCATTTACGAAGACTTAAGAGTATTGTGATTACTAAAGACTACAGTAAAAGGCACAAGCACGTGTCATTTGTTTGGTTTGAAGCCCTACAGACGATCAGTCATACGAGAGGGAAATAAGTATTCCGTGCGAGTTGCATACTAACCTTTTTCTACGACTATTGATATATCACTTAAGAACATTTCAAACTTCTTTCTTGTGAATTTATATCAATATAAACAATAAATTTAATGTTCCCGATTTGTGAGTATTTGTCAGCCAATACCATAAGCGACATTATAGCAGATTCAAATTTTTTCATCGTGAATAATTTTATAAGTAGTTGATTTTACGTACAGTCCCTGGGCCAGTAATGAAATTTACTTTATGATAATAACACTTTTAAAACCTTTTAGGGGGTTTCTTTTGACGAGTATACCACAAATATTCATACAGCCATATATGGAAGCGACGCGTTAACCCAGCCTGACAATGTTAAATGTTTTGGATATCGGACCGGGTAAACTCGTCACTTATTTTTGTCGGACAAGTTTACCATAATGTTTTACATGCAATTTTTAAACGTTGTGCCAAAAATCGTAAGTGTTACACGAAATCATAAGGCCCGTTGACATGTTTTGCGTATCGGATTGGGCAGGTTTCGTAACTGTAATCCTTACGATTTTTTGCACAATGTTTAGAAATTGCATGCAAAACATTGTGGTTAACTTGTCCGACAAAAACTGACGCGTTTGCCCGGTCTGACAATTGACATTGACAGGCTGGGTTAACGCGCCGCTTCCATATATGGCGGTATGAATATTCGTGGTAGACTCGTCAAAAGGGACCTCTTTATAAAGGTTTTAAGGGTGTTATTATCATAAAGTGAATTTCATTACTGGCCCTGGGACTAGTACTTATAAGATATTTTTATACTTATATGTGACTAAGAGATGCTAAAATTGGCTTACCTGAAGAGTCATATTTAGAAAACGAGGTTGTCGAAAACATAATATACAGGGTGTAACTAAATAAGTGTAAAACATTTAAGGAGGTGATTCCTCATTGAAAAATATGAAAAAAGTTCCTATAAACATGGGTCCGAAAATGCATACTTTCCAAGATACAGGGTGTTAAACTTTTTAAATAAAATAGGTTTTTGTAATTATCTTGAATACCCTGTAACCGATTTTCTTGAAATTTTTTAGTGTTATTTCTAGTAATAAGGGCCAAAGTTAGGCATAATTAAATTAAAATTATTAAGTCCAGTGGCGTCTCACGGGACATCTTATCGAAAATAATTGTAAAAAATGTACGCCACTGACTTTTTGTAACTTTTTTTTATTTTTTAGAATAAGCAACTGAAAATACAACTTTTTTATCTCATGAAATTTTTTGTATCTTGCTTCGTTTTCGAAAAAAAATAAAAACCACTTTATTGCATGTTTCTTGGGACAATTTTTGAATTTTGACGATTTACTGAGCAAAAACAGTTAAAGATAGAGCAAAATTAATTTTACTTTCCTATCTTAACTTTTTAAGGACTATCTAATGACATTAAAAAGTGAAGGTTAACTGAAGATTAAAGAAGGTGAATGTTGAACCTAAATGTTGGACACCCTGTATCTTAGAAACTATGCATTTTCGGACCCATGTTTATAAGAACTTTTTTCATATTTTTCAATGAGGAATCACCTCCTTAAATGTTTTACACTTATTTAGTTACACCCTGTATATTATCGTCTTAATGCACATTTAAAGCACCTTATAACGGCCGTGGTAATGAATGTAGGAATGATCGTAGGTAATGGCCGTGGGTAATAAGCCATATTACCTGTTTAAAATCACAAAATAATACATTTCTAAACAGTCATAGAAAAACTTTTTAACCAATACAATAATGTGTTACAAAAATAAACAGATGTTATTGAGACCCTGTATATACGTAACCTACAATGTCAATGTCTACTAAACCTTGTTTAGTAGACATTGACTTTGATTATTTAAAGTTGATGTTTTACCATCAGCGTTGTTTCTTGTACTAAATTTTTGCAAATTCTCGTTTTAAAATGTCGGTTTGCGAGCACATGTGCCCTAGTATAGACTCTTCAGAGTCGTCTTCCCAAAAATCTCCAGAAGAAAAACTAAATTTACAAAATGAACTAATATGGGGACTTAAATACAGACACTACAAAGAAAATGAAAAAGAAAACCTATTATGCAAATACACTCACCCATCGATATTCCTTTTGAAATTTGTAGGGCAGACTTGATGCTGAATAAGAAAAAGGGTAAACACCATGTTCATGAACAAGCTTCGAGAACTGCCGGTAATAAAGGCGAGGGCGAAGGCACAGGTACAAAAATCGGTAATTGTATACTTATCGGACACGCTGATAACGAATTTGAAAGAATTTTTAGTCGGCAACGTTTTGTTTTCCAGATATCCATTATCAAACTTGAAAAGCAAATTTACCGTATTTTCACTATATTTCCCCTTCTTTTGCAAACAATTCTTGATTTAAAGCTAAATTGGAACCTAATATTTGGTTTCCACCTCTTAAAAACCAATATTTCTATTTATTTTACCCTTTTTTTTAAAATTAAATTTTAAAGCTTCAATTTTAATCATTTCAATCACAGTAGCCATGGCGCCGCCATGATTAGAAGTTAAGCTTTACCATAGAGTAAAGAAATTATAAGAGTTATCATGGAATAGCCGATTTAAGGACAGGTCATGCGAAAACTCCCAATATAATTTTATTCGTTTCTCGTTGAAATACCGCCAGTTAGTCATTTCAGTAAGCTTACGTGTCTCCCCACCGCTGATGTTACACGAGGCGAGGCTTCGACCGACGCATTTAAAGTGTAAACTGGAAAAATGACAAGCCTGCCGCCAAGCCTGCCGCAAAAGCGGTACGAAAATTTTAGCATGCCATGGTTTCTCTTATCCGTAGGTATGTTACTTTATGGCTTTACAATTTTATGAAAAAAGGGCTAAAATAAGTAAAAATGGGTTTTTAGAAGGTGAGAATGAAACATTGAGTGTCAATTTAGCAGAAAACTCAAGAATTGCGTTCAAAAAGAAGGTGGAATATGATGAATTTAGGTTACTTTCTTGTTCAAGTTTGATAATGAATATCTTAATAACGAAACATTGCCGACTAATTTTCTAGATTCGTAATTAGAGCCCCAAAAAACCCCGTATGTCAAAAATCATTAAATTTGAGGTGGTGTCCGATAAGTAAATTAAAACTAACTGCTGCTAAGGTAGTTCTCGACCATGCATCAACTTTTATAAGTATTGAAACAGGTAAAATGTATTTAGAACAGTCTAAAAATAAATTCATTGGATACCAAGGGCGATTTTGGCTCATTTTGTTTGACAGATAAACAATAGGTTAAACTTCACTTTAAACCAAAAACATACCAATTGGTCTAATGAAGTTCAACCCAATGTTTATCCGTCTACCAAAAAGGTATCAAAATGAGCCGAAAACGCCTTAAGATTTGGGATCGTAGGGAAATATTAAAAGGCTAGAGGAAAGTGACTAAATATGGAATAGTATTCCTAAAATGGAATACCGGCATTTCTTTTAAACGGAAACTCACACACGCAAAAAACGATTTTTTGGGCCAGTCTACTGTTTACAGTGTTCCATATTTGGGATACCTATTCTACATTTAGCTACCTGTATTATTTTTTAGTTTTTTTTAAAATTCTAATTAAAATTAATCAATGTAACTAAAAATTTTAACAAAATAAAGGAAAAATATATGATTGTTAATAATTACTACAAAAAGTTTTTTATTTATAATGTTTATGGAAATTTTGTGTAAAAAACAAAATGGTATTCCATATTTGGTCACTTTACTCTATTAATTTTTTTAGGCAAACCCATTGCTGGCAAATCAAAATCGAAAAAGAGAAAACGGGGTATGGAAAAGCCCTCGCTTTTGGACAGAAGTGTATGGTCTCAAAGCAAATATATGGACTTTTTATCAATTCCAAATCCAAAATACGATGAACCAAAATTAAAAAAATATAAAAAAGATGCGAACTAGAACCGTGTCCACCTAGATTTGTTCAGTTGGCGGTACCTAATAAACGAAGGGTAAAAACTATTTTTTATCGCCTTATTACTTAAAAAATGGTGTAAATATATTTTAGGTCTATTTTGTTTTAATTACCATTTCCTTAATATTGTCATTAAAGTAAATTATATATTTTTTATATAAATACTAGATGGCAACCCGTCAAATTTCGAAGAGTATTTTACAGTTTTTTTAAATATTAAACGCCTCGATCGGATACGTTTTAAATTCTTCTAGAGGACTATGACATAGTAGAATAATGTATGTGTTGCATGACTTCAGCTGCATGCAGTATTTTGTGCAATTCTTGTCGCAGTCCTAATTGTTTGTAAGGGAGAGATAAGTTATTATTTTTATTTTTTAGCAGCACAAATTTCTTCGTTTAGAAAGTCGCAAGACTCGCTAAGCTACCACCAACTTCCTCTTTCTAGAACGCGTTGAATTTCGACATCTCTGATAGTAGTTGAATATTAGCGCATTCACCCTCCTATAGACAATTTTTTTCATTTTATTTTTATAGAAAAATAGGCACAAAAACAATAAAAACACGGTTGCGAAATTTCAGTATCGGGAGGAAAAAAGCAACAGCATACGGTGCTACCAAGTGGTCTAAGCAATCTAAGTACTAACCGTGCCCGACGATATTTAAGAAAATTAGAAAGTCAAGTTGATAAATATTGTTTTTTAATTCAAAACAAAAATAATTTTGTTTTTATAGAAAACTTAGGTAATAAAACATTAAAAAATAATGTTGAAAGGTCTTGGTAACCAGAGAATAATTTTTTAAAAAAGATCTGAATGGTGCAGTACAAACTGCATGTGGCATTCTTAGCAGAATATACAACACATGTTTCTTTAGGTGTATCACTGATTGACGACCCGCCTTAAATGTACAGGGCTTTCCTTTATATTTTGCCACTCACTTTTAAGTATAACCAAGAAGGATAAAAAAGTCATATTCGGGGTGTAATTAAATTGATGGCTATAAATACAAGGTATGATTCCTTAGCTTATTTATGAAATAAAAGTTTATATGAACATATGTCCTAAACGTCTAAACTTTTGAGATACAGGGTGTTAAAAGTTTCAAAATACCAAAAAATCCAAAAAACTTATTTTAGTAAAAACTGTTATACTGGATATAAACTTTATTTAAATAAATATTTATTATTTTTGTTACATAATTGCTAATTAAAAATTATAAAACCTAATTTTAAAAGAAAAAGATCCCGCAATGCTTCTTTTATTGTCTAAAAATATGCAATTAAGTCAATTTTATTTTTTTCCTTTAAACTAAACAAGATAGGGCAAAAAATAAAGGGACTTAAAAGCAGTATATTTACCACATATACACAGTCAGTGGTGTACCGTTTTTTGTTGGAAATATTCCTTCAGTTGACTCTTGAGACGCCACTGGACTTATTAAATGTAATTAGGTTAGTTATAAATTACCCCCTTAATGTTATTAATAATATTGCCGAATTAAAACAAAATTGGGTAAAGAATAGTTAGGATATTTAAAAAAATAGATCTTTTTTTAACACTTTGTATCTCAAAAGTTAGGAGGTTTAGGACATATGTTTATATGAACTTTTTTCCTAAAATAATCTAAGGAATTATACCCTCTATTTTTAGCCGTCAATTAAATTACTCCCTTTATGTATACAAGTTTAATACTTCTTTATTGACCATCTTTTGGAATAAAAAAGAAATAAATGAACATCAAAACTCAAGAAAAATGAAGAAGTATTTTTTTATACTGAAATACCATGTATAATATGTCACAATTAAAAGGTATCCTAAAAGCTTTACAAAAATATCGCATTTAATATTATCTCTTAATAGTTTTCGACTAATATAAGTAGTTATAATTTTCATTATACCGACCTACGGCACTAAGGCGAGACTGCAGATGTAATGGAAATCATATTTTCGAAACTATTAAAGATAGATATATCAAATGTGGTATTTTTGTAAATCTTTTAAAAGACCTTTTCATGGTGACATAATATACAGGGTGTTTCATTTAAAAAGTTTACCTCTTCATTTTTCTTACATTTCGGATGTTTTTTCATGCTCAAAAGATAATAGATGAAAAAGTATGAAACTTGTACACATGACGTTTTTTTCTATACTTCCTTTCTTCTTGGTTATAGTTAAAAGTGGGTAGCAAAATATAAATAAAAACCTTGTACATTTATGCATTTTGTTTTTATAGGAGAAGTAGGTCATAAAACAATAAAAAGAAGATCATGTAAAAAATGTAGTAGAAGTCTCTAACGAAAAGGCTAAAAATTATGGCTTCACGTTTTAAATATATATATTTCCTAAAACATGTTTGATTCTTTTGTATGCTATGGCCACAACAGTTGGATGTACTGATACATAGATAGATAGGAAATCACGTTTTTTAAATTCTGTTCTGATTAAAAAAGTATTAAAAAGGATTTAAAAATGGTTTATTTTAAATCCTTTTAAATACTAAAGAATACTTTAAATCCTAACAAATACTAGAGTAAAAACTAGATCAAATACTTTGAAATCGTTTGAGATTCAAAAATATTTAAAAATTAGGTTTTTCTAAGTACTTTTAAATGCTAAAATAATATTCGAATTTCGGTGATGGTCGACTTTAGAGACAGTACTTTCTTTAATTTTTCCTTCGGGCACCTTACTATACGCTCAATTCTAAAATTATTATTTGCAATTTCCTTGGAAAAAAGAAGGACTACAGTAAAGCACAAGCATGTCTAATTTTATTGGTTCGAGGGGCTATGGACGGTCATGCAAAACTGTCACATTTGGGTGGTCATGTTAGTTCTGGCAAAGAATACCAATCCATAGAACTCCTCAAGTGGGATTTCAGCGTACCCTAATAATTTTTAGTACCTATCGCGACCAAGAGATGGCGAAAGTAGTACGTAGTCGCTTTGCTAATACGATTACTATCAGAAATTGATAGCAGTCGCTGACGAGCATTCGGCCCGATCAGTTAGAGTGAGGATATACGCAAAATTTAATAAAAATAAAATCCCCGATAAATGGACCCAGTATCCATAAGATTATTAAATTTATTATTTCAGAATAGGATATATCGATGCGTTTTTACAAAACATCGTAAGCGACATTCGCCAATTTTACGGGAAACGATTTTTTTCCCATCGCGTTATTTTTAAAGAAAAACCGAGATCTGAATGTTTTTATTTTAGATTTCTTCTTAATTAGAATTACAAAACAAACATATTTAACATTTAATGTCAAAATTTTCAGAATCTCCTAAAAAAAAGCTAAAAATTTTAAAATTCTAAACCTAAATAATAGTTAATTTTTAAATTTTTTATTTTTATTTAATTTATCTTGAAAACGGTGGCAGACTTGCCACTAAAACGTCGATTTTTAGTTCTCTATTTACTTGCTTTATTTTTTTTTTGGTTTTTTTGGTACTATTAATTTATTTTTTGGCGTGTACCCAAATAACTACCATTAATTAAATGAACCACCGAACCAATATAGAACATATCTTCATCTGAAATAAAGCCAATGAAAAAAAACGTTTCCCGTAAAACTGACGAAGTCGCTTACGATGTTTTGTCAAAAACCCATCTTATGGATACTACCATTTATCGGGGATTTTATTTTTATTAAATTTTGCGTATATCCTCACTCTAACTGATCGGGCCGACTGCTCGTCAGCGACTGCTATCAATTTCTGATGGTAATCGTATTAGCAAAGCGACATCGTACTATTTTCGCCATCTGTTGGTCGCGGTAGGTACTAAAATTTTTAGGGTACGCTGAAATCTCACTCGTGAGGTTCTATGGATTGGTATTTTTGGTTCTGGTTAGTTAAATCTTTCTTTTTTGAATTCGCTTTATAAAGGAACCTAAAATTTAGATTAATTTTAAGAATATTTGCACAATCTGACAACGCCGTTAGTGTCCGTCATAAAACGTCCAAGATACCAACGAGTTTCAATAATTAGACGCAACAAAAACGTTGATTTTAGCCGATTTCAAAATAAAATAAATCTGAAAATATTGAATTTTCCGCAAATTTTTTCTTTAAATTTACTAGTTATGGTATGTACTTTTAATGAAAAGCGAATTTTTTTACAAATTTAATTGTCCCTAAAGTCGACCATCACCCGAATTTGCCGGATTTGTCGGTATTTTTGGATTCATTTTTATTTAGGTTTTTGCAAACTGGAAAGACTATGCCCGCTTTCTACCCGCGGAAATGTTAATGCGGTATGAAGAAATTTTACATACTGATCAAAATTTGGAACCTAGGGAAGCCCGTTATTATTACAAAAACTAGACAGGTAATACCATAAAAAAATAAATAGCTGTTTGGTAAATCGGTGAATTAACTGCAAAATTAAGACATTTTGACTTAATAAGGCAATTATAACCTAGTCATTTTATACTAGGAAAACTACCAGCAAGTAACTATGGTTATGGTTATTGACTTTTTACTATTGGCGTAGATAATATTTTTAAATTAGTGTTACCCCAATTAACTTGGACTTTTACCTCAGAATCTCATGGAATAAGCTGAATATCTGTACATACCTTTATTTTGGTACAAAAATACTTTCCTAAAAATCCTCAATGGTATCGTGTACGGAACTCGAAATATGACAGGTTAAATGTCAAAAATCAGTTATTTTTGCGAATATCTCGTTTTCTTTACTTTTAATTGCATTAATATTTATTATAAAAGTTGTAGAACACAAATTTTTTACAAATTTGATTTTAACCATTTTTTTGTCATATCAACGGATCCGATAATAGAGGGCGCAGAGTGTGTATGTACATACCTTAGCACGCAATCAATCGTTATATTTAGCAAACACTTAGGTAGAAAGATGACATATTAGACTAAAAATCCCGATTGATTGCGTGCTACGGTATGTACATACAGTAAAGTGCTTCACAATCTGCGCCCTCTGTTATCGGATCCGTTGGTATGAAAAAAATGCTTAGAATTAAATTTGTAAAGAATTTCGTGTTTTACAACTTTTATAATAAATATAAATGCAATTTAAAATAAAGGAAACGAGATATTCGCAAAAAACTGATTCTTTTGACATTGGACCTGTCATATTTCGAGTTCCTTACACGATATCATAGGGGATTGTTAGGGGAGTAGTTTTGTACCAAAATAAAGGTATGCACATATATTCAGCTTATTTCGTGGGATTCCGAGATTGAACCTTTAATTTGACTAAGATGGCTGGGGTATGTATTTAAAAACTGGAACCAACGTATAAATAACTATAGCAGTCTCACGATCCGCAACAAAATGCAATTGTTCATATGAAAGCCCTACCGACATATTATCGCCTTAGGTTGTCTATCTTTTACCATCCGTTTAATTGATCCACTCGCTTCAACACACGCATTGAAAAAAGAAACTACAGTGTGTCTACATAAGTTGGCGCCGTGTGGGAAACTTTTTACTTTTAATTCTACGAAAAAAGTTATTCTTTATAAAAAGTTCTGCATAGTCCAAAACCTAAAATACAATCATCAGATATCAAATCGTGTCATTCATCTACGAGGTTTGGCCAAAAGTGTAATTTTTTCCAAGAGTAAAATAAATACCTGTATTTTTGCTAATATAACAAATTGTTCTAAAGAAAAGGTGTTTAGAATCAAAAGTACTTTTAAATATGCAATTTTGAATTTAACTTTGTACATAAGTGCATTATACATTCTTCTTGTTTTAATAACAATAAATTTAAAAAGTGTATTTAAATTTGTCCTATGACATTTATAATCATGAAATGTATTGCACTAATGAACAAACCTAAATTTTCATCATTATCGCAGAAAAAAACATTTTTTTTGTAAATTAACAATATTTCATATTTAGAAGTAATCTTTCATTCTACACATCTTTTCTTTATGACAATTTTTAATATTAGCAAAAACTAAGGGACTTTACTCTTAAGCAAAAATTACATTTTTGGCCGCACTTCATGACGCCAACTTACGTAGACACACTGTACATTAACTAAGTAGAAAGTATATTTATTCTATTCAGCGGGAACGAGATGCAAGGGAGATCCGTTCTCGGATATCTTTGAGCGTTTTCGCGCTGATAGCAGAGAAACTTTAATATAATTATTTGTACGGTGTTGGAATATTGGATCCACACTCAATATACAGGCTGTTACAAATTCGAGGAACACCATTAGGATCTCAGGAACGGTAACAGATATACGGTTGGTTGAATTGGGGCAAAGACAGTTTTTATTTTTTCTCGGTTTATTTGTAGAGATATTTTAAGCCAAACGACACATTAACATTGCCACATTTTTCTGTTTAATAAAATGATGCCACTAAATTGAAGATTCGACGTTTCGTGTTTGAGCCATCATCATCAACTTTCTTTTTTAAATAGGCGGAATATTTAGTTTTAATCCTAATAAACTCGTATTTTAATTCCAAATTCAACGACCTATCACACTTACTTTATGCGACGTTTCGAACCAAAAACATCATCCACTTTTATATTTTATTTATGTACATTAAAAATTACGTTTTTATTCCCATTTAAAGGTAAGTAGGTAAGTATAAGTTAATTTTTTTAATCACTACCCATAATAATAATTCTTTTTATTTATTTATTTAGTTAGTTATAATTTAACTAACAAGCTACAAAATTAATGTAATTGACATACGTTTACTTATGCGTAATAAAATAAAGCATTTAATTTAATTAAACGCCTCTATTAACTTTATCGTAGTCTGTTATTAAAAAATGGATGCATACTTATCTGCGAAACGGAAATATCCTTGAACGTTTGGTGGAAAATCGTTATTTGTAATGGCGAAATAGTGAATGATGATGATTTTTCGGTTCAAAACATCGCATAAATGTAAAGTGTGATAATATCGTTGAATTTAGAATTAAAATACGGGTTTACTAAGATTAAAATTAAATATTTCTCCTATTTTAAAAAACAACGTTGATGATGGTGGCTCAAAGACGAAACGTTGGATCTTAAATTTAGTGTGTCGTTTGTTTTAAAATATTTGTTCAAATAAACCGAGAAAAAAATAAAAACTGTTTCGCAAAATTGCGTTTGTTCCGGATAATTCCGAATCGGTTGCGAATTTTTAAAATTTTAAAACAGAATATTGTTAATTATAAAAATGCGCAATTTTGCCCCTATTTATCGAACCCTGTATCTCTTACCGTTGCCGTAGATCTCAATGGTGTTTCTCGAATTTGTAATACCCTGTATACCAGCTGCTAAGGGCCCTAATAGGAACACGTCGTTAAAAAAATTTGTCTAGAATTTGCGAAAAAACGTTGTTTTTTTTAGATATAGAAGAAATCCAAGTTTCAAAAGCGAATCGCCGTTTTTATATTCTTTTCGTGAATTTAATTATATTTTATCCACAAATAGTAAATTTTGAAAAATTGTCTATATTAAAAAAACTATAGCCAGTTGAAATTTTTACAGTTCACAATTTTTTATGCAAAATTTTAGATGCCTTTAGTCATGAAAAAGGTAAATACTTTAGCAAAATTTGTCGACAACAGAAAATCCGCTTTCAAACTGGAATTTTGTTCTGTGGAGGGGGACAAACCAAGAAAGGGGACGTCCATAAATACGTGATTTTAAATGTTGCTATACCATTGCATATTTTTTTAGAGAACGTCGTAAAAACTTAAAAAGAAGAAACAATTAGAGAAAAAGAAGAAACTCCAAAAAGAAAAGGACTCTAACTGGCTAAAAGCTCAAGTTGACATGCTAGCCAAAGACATTGTAGACTATATCCAAGACGAGCCTTTATTTACTTTAAATTACAAACAACTGCTACTTTCTGATGGTAAATTTATTTTCCTACGACTACATGCAATAATAACAAATATCACACTGTTTTCATGCATAGGTAATGCCTTATATCAAAATCGTGTTGCAAATAAGAACCTTGAGTATAATATAAAGCTGTAATTGCTGTCGTATTGTTATTTAAAATACATTTGAAGTTATCAGGCTGGTAATTGGAATTACTTTAAAATAACCATGCAAAAATTTTTAAGTGAGTATAAAAAATATTGTCAGTACAACAGTATAATATAGCGCAGTGAGGAAAAGTATATATCACCCTAGTGTTGCAAAGTTTCATATTGCTTTCTTATTTTTTCTGTTAGGACAAACAAATTTAGTTTTTTTATGAATAATTTTTGATCGTAGGAAAAATAGAAAATATTTGTGTGAATATGACTATCCTACACTTGTGAGTTTGTCGCACTCGGCTGACGCCTTGTTCCACAATATTCCCCCTCTTGTGAAATTAGTCAGTTTCCACACTTGTGATGAAATATACTATTTCAACACACATATACTGCATGGATTCCAATTAAAACAATCCACCTCGGACGGAATTTATTATTATTATTTTTTTAATTTTGAATAATCCACGAAAGCTAAAAGCCTAAATACTAACGTACTGTGTGTCTTAAGCGAGGTAAGAGGGAGTTTTTTTTAAATACTTGAAGATTTGGGGGGAAGGAAAACTTCTACGGAAAAAAAGAACGTTCCGTTATTTAAACTATCCTGAAACACCTCAATTTTTATTTTTAGTGGGACCCAATTTTGTGTCAAAATTTACTTATCTGGGATTTTACCCTACCTCCACCATCCAACATCAAAAATTTTAAACGAGAGAGGGGTCAAGTTTTGGCGAATGGCTCTGACAAAGCCGCCAACGCCATAATCCAAAAAGAAGGAGAAGAAGAAAGTCAAGTGATACCATGTCCCAAAGGTTTTAAAATTATCTTTTCAGCATACTTTTTTTTCAAGATCGGTTGAATAGTTCAGTTTCTCAGAAAATTACCTGGTTTCCCTAGCTCCATAACTTTTATATTTTTTTAAATATTAAAATAATATTTGGGACGTAGATATATCACAATGTGCAGTATTTTATGTATTCAGTTGTTTTCTATTACCTTCGGTCTAGCCGGAAATTAACCTAACTTTGTTATTTTTAATGGGACTCCTCGTATATATTTCTGTTTATTTGAATAGTAAATCTTATTTCGCGTATATACATCCCACCGGATCTACATTGGCTACTTTTTGACATCCAACCTCTAAATATTTTCAATTTTGATTAATTCCTTAATACAATAAAATTGTTAATTTTGGATCAAGGAGCCCCTTGGTCCAAATTTACCGTTTTATTGCTTTCTTGGCCTCTAAATTAAAAATTAAAAATATTAAGAGATTAAATGTCAAAAAGTAGCAAATGTAGTGTCATTGTACTAGGAATGACATTTACTCTATAAATAAAAATACCTCCCTAAAAATATACTGGGGTCCCATTCAAAATAAGAAACTTAAGGTCATTTCCGGCTAAAGGTACGCGCACATACATCGGACGGACGGTACCGACGGAAAGGATGGTAGGCGTCGAATTTTCTAGCAGGGTATCTCACATTATGTCGTCGGTATTGCCGGAAGAATTAAAATAAACGTAAATTGTCAAAAAATTTTAGTTGCGAATGTCACTTTAAGCAATGTGTTTTGGAAGAAGAAAATGTTCAAAAGGGAAAAAAGCAACCCATTACAAATACGCTAAAATTGCTATAATACCGATTATCTAAATTACACAGTTCTTTATAATTTTGAACCTTTATAAGTAATTTTTGCGAAAACTGATTATGACTAAATTTTACTATTGATACTGCGCAAGGTCCTATTCCATTTAAGAGTTTTCACTTGTGACTCGTGAGTTTTTACGCATTAGGTGATTGCTGGGTTTTTTTAAGAACACGGGTAAAACCGTAAAACACATATTCAATAAATATTTTTTAGTTTGGTACGAGAAATCACTGACATTTAGGAGAGAACACATTTTTTTAAATATCACTAGCTTTGCGGTATCATTTTTATTCTCGAGCCAAGTTTTTAATTGATGTTATATCCCTTGTAAAAGAATTAATACCTTGGGCGCAACCTGAAGCACTAGAGGAAACGAAATATAAATGTGGTAACAAGAAAATATAAAAATTGAAATAGGTTTAAATGGGTTTTATTTTATGTTTTTATATTTTTAAAGTTAAAAGACGTTTAAAGTTTTATTATATTTACTGGCTTTCAGTTTATTTTTATTATTATTCAATGCCTTAAAGTTTTAAAAAGTTGTGTCTTGTTACACAATACCTATACCTAAACTTTTTTAGCAGTGTTCACTGTATATCTTGCAATACAGAATAAAACAGACTAAAATTAATATAAAAATAAAATACTAATCTGCACGCCGCAGGTTAACATATTTAATAAAATAAATAGCAATAATTTAAAATAAGGGTAAAATTATTCTAGTTGGGTGACTATTCGATTATGGTCTTTAAAAAAAATCATAGAGTTATTACTGAATAAAAATTGTTTTTTTTTTAATGGAAAGAAGCACTATGGAACGTAACGGTATTGTCTGGATTTTATTACAATTGCTATATTCTCGCGGCATGCGTACCGTCCGCACCTATGTGCGCTGCTTCATTTAATTTCATTGGGGTATTTTTTTCCGTTCCGTACCGTTCGTCCGATGCTGTCGTATGTGCTCGTACCCTAAATCAGAAGTAACATAAAATAATGCACATTAAGGTGATACACTTGCGTGCTTTATTTTTATTTTAATATTTTAAAAATACAAAAGTTATTTGGACTTGAATTTGGTACACACTTTCTTGGAAACTATTAAACCGATTTTAAAAAAGTAAAGTATGTTAAAAAGTTAAATCAATATCCTTTAAGATAGGGTATTCCTTGATCACCTTCCTCATTTAAAAATTTTTGATGTTTGTGTTGGTGGGTAGGGGATACCCCTGGACTAATACATTTTGACGCGAAAATAAAAATTTGTATTTTTTTATAAGTATACGAATAACGGTGGCTCGTTTTAATTGGAATGAACTGTATAGGTATTAAAACTTTTTATCTATGTGTTATTTTGGAAACATACAACTTTACAGTTAAAACCCTATGTATTAAAATTTTCTAAGTAAAAATTTTCTTTCTATGCATAACTGTCTATGTTTAAAGTACAAGTTTTAAATTCAATTACTAAAACTGTTTTTAATGTTAAATTTAACCTTGTCTTTTGCATAAGTTCTGAATTCGTTGGTCTTTTGTCTCCTACGTTATACAGGGTGTCTCTAGAAGGTCTGTACAAAATGCTACCATAGACTCCTTGGATCAAAATACAACAATAAAATGCAATTAACGTCAAAAAGTTTATCGTTTGCAAGATACATGGGGTCAAAGTTTTTATTTTATCTTAGATATTTTTATATATTTTATTTATTATTGGATTTTTTTACAAAATTTAGTTTACAAAGTTTTGTTAAAATAGGGAAATGAAAGCAACTCATGTTTTTGCTCTTAAATGTAGATGGAGCCACCTGCATTATTTTGCTTTTGTTCAAAGTGTCATTATTTTTTGTGCCGTGGGTATACTATGATTCTAGTATTCTAGAGATTAGTATTCTTCCATATTTTTGCACAAAACCAGTATATTTAATAAATTATAAAACGGGCAATCTTTTCTGAAATATTTTAGATTAAAAGTTTAATTTCATATAAAAAATTCCTTTTAGCCCAATTAACTTAGACTTTCACCTCGAAATCTTACGGAATAAGCTGAATATCTGTACATACCTTTATTTTGGTACAAAAAATACTCTCCTAAAAATCCCTATGATATCGTGTCAGGAACTCGAAATATTACAGGTCAAATGTCAGAAAATCAGTTTTCGCGAATATCTCGTTTTCTTTACTCTTAATTGCATTTATATGTATTATAAAAGTTGTAGAACACAAAATTCTTAACAAATTTATAAATATATAAATAATAAATAAAAATATGCTTAGAATCAAATTTGTAAAGAATTTTGTGTTCTTCAACTTTTGTTCTAAATATAAATGCAATTAAAATTAAAGGAAATAAGATATTCGCAAAAACTGATTCGAGTTCTTTACACGATATCATAGGATAGGAGAGTATTTTTTGTACCAAAATAAAGGTATGTACAGATATTCAGCTTATTTCGTGAGATTCCGAGATTAACCCTTTAATTTGACTAGAATGACTGGGGTATTTGCATTCCTTTACGCTTTATTTAGGCCACCCGGGTTTCTCTAAAAGGTCTGTACAAATTGCTAAATTACGCCAAAGTACAACGATTTAAACCAATTATTTGTCGTAGTTTGAAAGTTGATCGTTTTCAAGATACAGAGGGTGTCCAAGTAAAAAATAAATGGACAATTTGACACCTTGTATCTTGCAAACCAGCAACCTTTCGACTAAGATAAATTACAGTAGATCGTTGTATTTTGAACCAAAGAATTTGTGGTAGTATTTTGTACAGACCTTTTGGACACTTCCAGGTGACCTAGATAAAACGTAAATAAATGCAATAGCAAACTTTTGTATAGAATAAAATGTTTAATCTAAAATATCTGAAAAACGGTTGCTCGTAGCAACAAAAATGGAGGAATAAAAATTCCTTACTAAAATTATTATATACCCGGGCAAAAAGGGAATTATTTAAAAGTAAAAGAGAAGTCATGACCGCGTGGCCTTTTCTTTGCTAAATCGCAGTCTATGAGTACAAGTACATCGTTAAAGTGAATCCGATTCAACCGATTGGATCCAATTTAGAAACGTGTTCTGATTGGTCAATTTCGAACAAAATCTTAAAATTGACCAGTTTGAACAAGTTTCCGATCGGTTGAATTGGATTTACCACTACTCTATCGATGTACCACTACTCTATCTTTAAAAGGAGTAATAGTCTCCATAGTTGATCGAAATAGCACGCCGCAAAAATTGAAATATTTTTTACATAGGCATTTTGGAGCGTTTAGAGAAAACTAATATAATGAAAAAACCCAGTAGAAAAACTAAAAATCATTTCAAGAAAACAGTTATAGAAGCTTCTGATAAATTTGCTATTTGGATTGATACCCTAACAAGATTTGTGGATGTACAGGTAACCACTTTTTTATAATTCAGTATAAACGCACATACCTATCAAATCAAAATTATAAAAACATAGGACGGATTCTTTTACAAAAGATTCACAGCAGATTTTATTTTCTTTGTCTTACGTAAGTGATAAAAGTCACTTTTCAGTTTTCAGCTGATTCAAGATCGTTGTCCTTGTCATACTGGTTAAGCAAATAGGTATTTGTATATCGGCCAGTAAAGCAACAACAAAGGATGTATGTGACTCATCCAATACGACATGTTTACATGCGGGTATTCAGGTTAGATTGTCTCTTTTTCTCACATTGCCTATGTGTTAAGTTATTTAGCTGATCTGGTATACAAAGCTTAGAGAGAGGTCTGACGTTTTCTTTTCAACACATTTTCACTTAAAGTTTGGTTTTGGCTAAGGTAGTGTGGATATCTCTATCACAAAACTAGTCCGATACCCGAAACATGTGTTTGAGCCTTATCGTTTCGTAATTGTAACCCTTGCGATTTTTGGCACTTTGTATAAAAATTGCATGTCAAACATTGTGGTCCGACAAAGAAGTGACGCGTTTGCCAAGTTCGATACCCGAAACATTTGACATTGACAGGCTGGGTTAAAGCGCCGCTTCCATAAATGGCAGTGCCAATATTCGTGGTAGACTCGTCAAAAGGAACTCCCCTAAAGAGGTTTTAAAAGTGTTTTTATCATGAAGTGCATTTTACTACTAGCCCAGGGACTACAAAGAATAATAATTATTATTCTTTCTTAACTTCTAGGCTGTAGAGTCAGATGAAGATGTACCTCCGCTCTCTATCTCCTCTTTAGCGGAAGAAGGAGAAGGTGAGGGCTCCAGCGAGTATGAGTCATCTTCAGAAGAGGAACTGCGTGATTCTCAGCTCTTTGGTGAGGTTGAAGCTACATGGGGCGAGGAAGCTGGCGACTTTGATGAAAGCGGTGTTAAAGAAGTGGCGGAGTCTATAATAAAGGATATATTCAAATTTGATGAAGGAGAAGGTATTTTTTAACTTCAATCATAAAAAATAAATTCAAATAAATTCTTTTGTTAAAACTGATTTTTTTGTTAAGATGTCTATTCAGATGTACTAATATACTGGGTTAGTAAAACAAATCGCAACTTTTAAATATCTTTAAAACCGCTAGATATATTTACAAAATTTGGTATTTAAAGTCTTTTGGGCATGTGGAATTGAATCGTGATATTCCGAAATTTTTAAAATTGTTGCTTTAATAATACCTACTTCACTTTTAGAAATAAGTACTTTAGCGACCTAATATTTTTAAAACCACTAAGATTTGTTTAAAAAATTCGAATTTGGTATGCCCAACTGAAAATTAATACCAACACTGGTATCAGATTTTGTTGAAAATAAGGTGGCCAAATCTTGGCAACTGGCTAAGATTGCGCTTTAAAAATGTGGAATTTTATTAAATTGGGACGACCATTTTGATTGCAATTAAAAAAATACCAAAAATTAAAAATCATTTGTAGCACCAAACTAAAATTGAATAACAATGGCAATATCATTATTTAACATACCCATTTACATACCCAAAAATCTTTAAAAGCCGAATTTTGTGAACGTGGCTTAAGCCACTTTAGAGATATTTAAGCGTCCCTGTAGTTTTTATAAAAAAGTGGTGTTGTCATACAGTGTGTCTACGTAACTTGGCGTCATATGGAAAACTTTTTTTTATATTTTTACGAAAAAAGTCATTCCCTATAAAAAGTTTTGCATGATCCAGAACCTAAAATGCAATCATCAGTTTTTAAATTGCGTTAGGGATCTACGAGGTTTGGTCAAAAATGTAATTTTTTGCCCAAGAGTAAAGTACCTCTATTTTTGCTAATACCGAAAATTATGATAAAGAAAATATGTCAATTATTATAAATTACTTCTAAATATGCAATTTTGTTTATTTAAAATTTTCCTTTTTAATTTTTTTTATTCTGCGATATGGTGAAAATTTAGGTTTAGGTACATTAATACAATACATTTTATAATTATACATTCTATAGGATATTTTTAAATAAGCATTTAAAATTTACTGTTATCAAAGCAAGAACAATGTACAATGCACCAATATACAAACTTACATTTTCTTAAATATAACAAAAAAATTTATATTAAACCAAATTGCATATTTGCATGTAATTTTGAAATTAGCAAAAATTTAGGAGCTTTACTCCTGACAAAAAATGGCATTTTTAGCGAAACCTCGTAAGATCAAGAGGGGGATTTTGGGATTTATTACAGCGCTGCAGATTAATATACCGGAGGATACCGTGTACCCGGTTAAGTACCTCCACCAAATATGAGCCCCGTATACAGGGCCGATCGTAAAAAACAAAAATACTGGGTGTTTCTGAAAAGTGAGGAAAAAAAGCTAATACAGATTCCTGAGGCTAAAATATGACGATCTAACCCAATTTACCTTAGTCAAAAAGTAAATGATTTCGAAGATACAGGGTGACACAAAATTAGTCTGGTTTTAGTTTTTTTATAAATGATTTTGTTAATAATAAGTCTATTGTCACAATATTCAGCTTAAGGAGGTTTTAAAAAGTTAGAAATTAGGATTTGCTATCAATTTTCTTATTAACTTTAGAGGGTGCCTCCTACGGTGTCTTGCACAAATTAAAAATCTAGAAACTTTTTTGAGTCACTTTGTATGTAACTTTTTTTTTTAATATGTTTCTCCAACATATTTTAAATATGAAAGGTATACTTGGTAAATGTTGATTTAGGCAGCCGTTTCTGAGATATATAGATTTAAAAACATACTTTCTGTATGGTTAGGTCTAAGCTGTACATGGTTTTTCAAAATTAGATGCTAATCTTTTAGGGTATCAATCCTTACGTGATTTTAAGAAGAAAAGCTTATATAAACCTATCCCCTAAATAGCTTAACTTTCGAGATACAGAGTGGTAACAAAGCTTATTTTTTAAAACTTTACCCCCACGTGTTTAAAAAATAAGTCTTTTAGGACTTAGGGTTATTTAATTTGTTTTTTAAATCACCTAAAGCCGCGTCCAGATCAATAAATATTTACGTTGTGCGTTGTATTTAACGCAAATTTGCTCAGCAAAAAATGGTTCGCCACGGTTTTTTTTTAAATAAAAATTATGTTTAAAATCCCCATTGAATTTGGAACAAATTTTATATCTTGACTTTTCTCGTGCGTTGTATTTGACCCAAATTTTCAGCAAATTTGCGTCAAATACAACGCACAACGTAAATATTTATTGATCTGGGGCGGATTCACATTGTAAAACATTCTTTATTGCTTGGACCTGGCTGTACAGGAAGTAATTTTCGCTTCAAAAAGTTATTTCGTTTTTAATTTGTTAAAGATACCGCAAATCCTCATTTAGCATCGTGGGCTTCCCTACTATAGATAAACGACACAATTTAATATCTGCATGCATTTTGGGTTTTAGACCTTGCAGAATTTTTTATAAAGAGTAACTTTATTTCGAAAATTTAATAATAAAAAGTTTTTCATATGACGCCAACTGACGTATATACACTGTATGTAAACTAGTAAAAATAAAATTTTAAAAATTTGTAAGTTTTTAAAATTTGGCCTGCCCAATTTATTGCGACAAAAATAAATGGGGCATTCTATTTAAATAACCAGAAAAATACGTATAGCGTATAGTTAAATTCTTCGACACCTTGTAGAAACCGGATTTTTGTAAATGCTATAAAAAGATATTTCAGAGTTGCAGTACTTTTTACTAACCCACTATGAATATTTGCATTGTTAATTTTTAAGGTGCCACAGACTTTGATGAAATATTCCAAGGCCTCGATGGAGATCTTCTAGAAAAACTGATTAAAATCCTTAGCAATTGTTCAGAGGACTTTTTGCATAGTAATATAGATGATTCAAAGATGCCTGAAGTGAGGTATCTTGACGTATTAAATAAACTTAAGGGTAAGATTACCAACTTAAATATATTGTGAGTCTAAAGAAAACGGACCGTCATTGGTCGAAAACTGCAATATTGTTGCACAAGTTTTGATTTGATCTCTCCTTTTTTTACTAGTACCTTACTTTTAAAGCGTCTATTTTATACTGATGTTGCTAACGTTATTCCTCAATTATATTATTTTCTGTTTAGAGCTGAGAGATGGCATAATGCCAGAGGTGGGAGGAAAACCATTCCTTGAACAGATTATGATTGATTGGGCCCTTAAAAATGAGCCTGATGAAGTAAACGATGCTCTACTGAAGAAGATCCATGAGGTTGCCTGTCTTCTCGGTGACTGGTTGTATACTGGAAAACATGAACATAAAGATGATGATTGGGACAAGTTACATCCTCCAGGTATTAGATCAACATTCTTTTAGTTCTTTACAAAATTGTATTTTGTATTTGTTTAAAGGTGGAGAAGGAGGTATCGGATTCGGAGGTGAAGATTTGGAAGGTCAAGGTCAAGGAGGTACAAGAGGTGAAGATGAAGGAGAATATGGCGGTGAAGGTGAAGGCCAACAAGGGGGTGTATCTGGAGGTGAAGAAGCGGGCGTTATAATAGATGAAGGCGCTATATTCAGTGGCGATGAAGGTCTGTTCGAAGGCGAAGGTGGTATCTCTGAAGGAGATAAAGGTAATACAGTGTGCCTATGTAAGTTGACGTCATATGGGGAATTTTTTACTATTAATTTTACGAAATATAGTTATTTTTATAATTTTTCACATATCAAATTATATCAGTCATCTACGAGGTATGGCCAGAAATATATATACGTTTTATTTTTTATGTTGTAAAACTTTTTAATCGAAATATATCATAAAAATACAGGGTGTCCAGAAAGGCGAGATCAAAAATGATAAAGGTGATAGAGTAAGCCAAAATAATATAAGTACTTTATATATATATAAATAATGCGTATATATATATATATATATATATATATATATATATATATATATATATATATATATTTTTTTTTTTTTTTTTTTGCTCTATCAGCATTTTGTAAGTAATAAAAAATCCATTTTTTCCAGAAAATTTTTAAAATATGGCAAAATCGTAAAAACAGTTTTTAACTGTATTTTAAAGCATATGGGGCTCACAAACACCGTTTTTAATAATTTTACCACATTTTAATAATAATTTTATCGCGCTATTTTAAGAAAAACGGTCCAAGATATCGATTCAAATAAAATATACCTTTTTTGTTCCAAAAGGATAAAGGAATTAAACGGTCAAAGCAGAATGTCGAATTTGTCACCAGTGTTAACAATGCATTAAACGAAAAAAAATGTCGCACCCTGTATAATTCCGACTTACTGAACAGCTGTTTACCTATGAAAAGAAGCATTATTATGAGGTTATTTAGTAGCTCAAATATCATTGGTACTGTGGTAACAGTTCAAAAGTTATAATTCTAACAAGTTTTTTTATACCAAATTTGCTTGCCGTTATTTTTAAAGACTTTCACAATATTTAGGCTGTAAATAATAATCTAAATATCAAATTATTGTTTTTTATACTTTTTCCACTTGTTATAAACACGAGTTAATTCATTAAAACCCAGAAAACGAAACAGCTGATTTTGACAATTCTGTTTACTAACCCAGGCTTAAACCTGGGTCAGCAGGACCCGACCCGAGTTAAGGTTTGGATCAATTTACGAACACGGGTAAAGACGGGCAGATCCTTTTCTGAACGGGTTTCATGGATCGGGTTAACCCAAGATCAATATTTGAAAAGGCCTTATATTTACTATTATTAAAACAAGAACAATATACAATGCTTTAATGATAAAACTTAAATTTTTACCATTATCGCAGAAAAAAAATATTTAAAAAATGTTTTTACCTGTAAATAACCAATATTTTACATTTAAAAATAATTTGTAAGTTCAAGTATCGTTTTTAATAACAATTTGCGATAATGGCAAATAGACAGGTACTTTATTCTGGAAAAATAATATTTTTTGGCAAATCTCGTAGAAGACAGATCCAATTTAATGTCTCATGGTTTTCATTTAGGTTTTGAAGTATGCAAAACGTGTTAGAAAACATAACCTATTCTCATTAATATTTAAAAAAATATATATTTTTATATGACGCCAACTTACGTAGACACACTGTATGTAACGTACATTATAGACTGTCAGGCCATCGTATAAAGAGGTACCAATCTTATTCAATCTTATTTTACAGGACGACTAAGCTTAACTATATCACCTCTATCATTTTTGATCTCGCCTTTCCGGACACCCTGTATTTTTAGTATGATATATTTCGATTAAAAAACTTTTTAAACATAAAAAATAAAACGCGGAGTAAAACTTGTGAGATATTTCTAAATATATATATATATATATATATATATATATATATATATATATATATATATATATATATATATATCTTGACAGTAGGAATTTTTTTCTTGTGCTTTACAACATACATAGCCACCCCGCTACAATTGATGCTCGTATGTACTGAATGCGATTTCAGTAGGGCATCAACGGCAGGATTTAATATCCTACCGCTGGACAATGAAACTTGTCTAATAGGTAGACGCTGGTTTTCTATGCTATTCACCACGACTCAATACAGCCTCACTGATGAGTTCCTGTATATACATATTTAAAAAAACTAAAAGATGCTGTAATTCGGCTAGACGTATGAGCTAAGCTAGGTACTAATTATAATATAATAGTTTGTAAATAAAATTACATTAAATTTTTTATTGTACTATCTACGAGATCTTATACCAATACTTAAATATTTTTAATTTAGTTCCATCAGGGGAAACTCTTATGGGTGGAATTCCTTCAGTACTAGATGAAGCGGAAGGAGGCATAACAACTCCAGGAGAAACAGTGTTTTCGGATTTGGAAGGTGAAGAAGGTATTGGTACGTATATATATAGTCATGAACATTTTATAAATCTCCCTTGAATTTATTATAAAAACCCTAATTATAACTTAAATTACTGTCTTCTGTCAGAAATAAAAAAACGAAAGAATTTATACTTAGAATTCGAAGACGCTAAGTGATACAGGGTTACTTAAATTCTGGAAAACTTGAGCATTTCTATGTTCAACAATATTTCGTTTGAAACATTTACCGTTCCGGAATTATCCGGAAAAACCGAAGATTTACGAAGAAGTCGACATTTCGTCTTTGAGCTGCCATCATCAACTTTGTTTTTTTAATAAGCGAAATATTTGTTTTTAAACTTAATAAACCTGTATTTTAATTCTTAATTCGACATAAATGTAAAGTGTGATATGCTGTTGACTTAAGAATTAAAATACAAGTCTTTCTCTTTAAATATTCCGCCTATTAAAAAAACAAAGTTGATGATGCCGGCTCAAAGACGAAACGTCGGATCCTAAATTTAATGACATCATTTTGTATAACTGAAAAAGTGGCCAGGATGTTGTGTCGTTTTTTTATATCTCTTCAAATAAACTGATAAAAAAATGAACACTGTTTCTCAAAACTTTGTATTTTCTTTCGGATATTTTCGGAACGACTGCAATTTTTTACATTTTTAATACGGAACATTGTTAAGCATAAAAATGCGCAACTTTGCCCCAATTAAACTAACCCTGGATTTCTTATCTCTGACCCTAATGGTGCCGGTCGAATTAGTAACAGCCTGTATATTATTTACAGATATAGAATTTTAATTTTGTACAGGTGCAGTATCCGAGTTTGTGCCTGAAAAGGAAGGTGAGGAAGGGGAGAAAGAAGAAGGAGTTGATGTATTATATCCACCACCCACAGTTACCGAGATAGAGGGAGAAGGGTAAGATTGTTAGCGGTTAAAAAAATATAAAAATGCCACTCTGTATATAAATTTACTTTTTCTATTCGCGTGCGAAGAAGTTTACTTTTCCGCACCCATTTTTGTTCTGAAAGTGTCCCTTTTTCGCATAAGTCCGCACTACTTTTACACACTAGTGCGGTAAAGTACAAAAATTTTAAACCAAATATTAGTGAGTCGCAATGAAGGATTTTTATACATTTACCAACAATAATAATAATAATAAGTACAAGTAGCGTATTTAGACTAGGGTAGATAATTTTTAAAACGAAAAAAAAATTATAGTAAAATGAGACCCATTTTAAAAGGTAAAAAATATAATAAAATGTATTGGAAAAATAAATTCCACTCGACCTGAAGCCGGGAAGAGGGGAGGAGGGGGAGTAAAGTGTTAAATAAGGTTTTTCTAGACTTCCGGCCAAACTACAAACTTAATGGAAAAAAGTTAAATTGCAAAGTTGTAGGCAATGTAAAGATGTACAAATTTCGTAATTAGCTTTTTTTTACATAACCTCACAATTTATGTGAAAAATTTTAAAAACCATGCTTTCGGTTTTTCATTTTTATCTTAAAAAAACATTATTTTTACACGAAATTTGATGAAAACGTACCTTTATTTGTCCTAAATATACTGTAATTTTTGGTTTCAAAATATTTTCAATCGAAAATTTACGTGTCAAAATATCGGCATTTTCAAAAAGTCGGTAAGCTTTTTTTTTTGAAATCTCTACTTTCCGATGGTGTAAAAAGTATACGTTACCACGGTAAAATTTCTCAGAAAATGAATTTCTATAGGACTAGTTATTTTGCCGGAAATCAACAAAAACCGTTTTTTACTCTTAAAAACTTCCCCTTTCCTCTTGCCGACCCCAGATCGCCTGTAATTTATTTTTCCTCTTATTTTTGTTATTAACTTTATATTTTTCAATGGGTTTCATCCTTCTATATATTTTTTTTGTTTCAAAAGTTATCGACCCTAGTGTAACAAAAATTGAAAAAAAATCGGATACAAATTTTTGTGTTTTCTGAGAACATTTACCATTGTAATGTATAGTTTTTTTACACCATTAGGAAATAGAGATTTTAACAAACAAAACGACATTCGACTTTTTGGAAAATGCCAATATTTTGACACGTGAATTTTCGATTGAAAATATCAGTATATTTTTAATATCAAGTCAAAAAAATGTACAAAAAAAATTTTAGAACCAAAAGCTTACAGTATATTTGGGACAAATTAAGGTACGTTTTAACCAAATTTTGTGAACAAATAATTGTTTTTGCAAAAGATAAAAATAAAAACCAAAAACTTGTTTTTTTTTAATTTTTACATAATTTGTGAGGTTATGTTAAAAAGCTAAATACAAAAAATCCTCCCTTCCAGACCTCAGGTCAAGTGGAATTTATTTTTCCTATAAATTTTGTTATTTTTTTTTACTTTTTTAAATGCTTCGGCACCCGTCTAATTAGGTAGTATTGTGTTAAAATAATAAAAAAATAATGCAATTTTGTTTTTATGTTTTCCTTACGCTCGTAGGAAAAATAGCGTTCCTAACACGTGCCGAAAGTGCCTTTTCCGCACTTGACTGCTTGTCCGAACTCCGCTACGCGTCGTTCGGTCAACTGCTGTCGCACTAGTTAGGAAATACACTATATTATATTACCTTTAAAAATATCTTTTAAGTATAGTTTTTTTAAAGAAATATCAAACTTAAGATATCTCTTTTATACTAAACTAGCATCTTTTGAAAATCTTTAAAACATATTAAATTGAGGTATTATGTCAGTCTAGATCACTAAAGGTAGAAATGTGAATATATTGAATAAATCATTATTGGTCAGCAATGAAATGGACTTTATGGTAATAACCCTTTTAAAATCTATTTAAGGGGGTTTCTTTTGACAAGTCTACCAGGAATAATTATACCGCCATATAAATATGAACGCGGCGCTTGTCGGACAAGTTTACCACAATGTTTAAATGCAATTTTTAGACATTGTGCCAAAAATAGTAGAGGAAAGGGACCAAATATGGAATACAGGGTGTCCTAACTCTATTTATACACCAAATAACTTTGCTCCTGTACAAGATACAAAAATAAACTTGAATTAGAAAATGTTTATTTGGATACACTCTTTTAGTATTAATTTTAGTTATTATACAAGGTGTCTTAAAAGCATGATTTTTATTGGCAAGTAGATTTTTTAAATGGAACACAATATATATTTTTATAAATATTAATTCTGTATGAAATTCTACATTCAAAATATATTAAACACTCTACGTCAATTAGTGCTGGTTGTTGAGATATCAGCAATATGTTGATATACTCATTAACAATTAAAAGTGAAGAATTAAAGTAAAGTTTTGGTTTTAATTTTTTTTAAATAATTCTGCCACTGTCAGAGTGACAAACAATATAATAACAAGTAATAAATTACCTTTCATTGTAAGAACTACTAATAGGTATGTCAGAAATTTAGTTTATTTTGGACACCTGTTTACCGTATTGCATTAAAAAACAACATTACGTCAATTATGGCGGGTTTTTAGGTTAGGATAGTGAGTATGTATCTAAAATAAACTAAATAGCTTAGCTTACTTATTAGTAGTTCTTAAAATGTAAGGTAATTAATTGCATGTTATTTTAAGTTTATTTTTGTATCTTATACAGGGGCAAAGTAATTTGCTGTATAAATAGAGTTGGAACACCCTGTAATATCCCTAATATGGAATACCGGCATTTCTCTAAAATGAAAACTCACACACGCAGTTAGAAGGGTTTGATTTTTTTTAATGCCCATTGGCGAGTAGAAGAGGTAACATGCCCGTATTACAAGCCCTTTCGTCGCTGTATTAATGTTTTGTTTTATCGCTTTCTCATAACTTGTTTGGGTATTTTAAAAATATGAATTTTTTGTACAAAAAGTGCATAAAATTTTGTTTTTAGAACTTGTAGAGATACTTCCGATATTCTGTTGTAGGTTTTAACGTTATTTGATTTTATTACTTTCTTAAATAAAAATATATAAAAACTAGTTTAAAGTCGTCGGAAAGTCCAAATATGGACAGATCATAGTACTCAAGTATGGACTATTCCATTTTTCTGTTCTTTGATTATTTAAAAAGCTTCTGATAGAGCAAGAAAATATTTAGACGACAAGAATCGAGTAAAAAAAGGGCTGTTCGTTTCATAAATGCATCTTCACTACAGAGAGGCTTTTTCTCTCGCTCATCGTCGGCCTGTGGGGGATTTATCGCTTTTTTATAGGTAGTGCTATGGAATTGTCCAGTATAGTTCCTTCACTTACGGCGGTTTCCAATAGAAAAACTCGTGGTGTCACACGTATGCATCCCTATACGGTCCAACTGGACAAGCCTCGAACTGCCCACTTTGTTCGTTCTTTTATCCCTAGTGTATCTAGATGGTGAAATCTGCTGCCCGCGAAGGTCTTTTCTTTCCCCCTCATATTTGAGTTCTTTGCAACCTCGCTTAAGACACTTACAGCGTTGGTGTGGGCTCTGGGCACAATAATTGCGCTGGATCCAGAGTCTGATGCCTGGATCTGTGATTTTTTCAAATTAGTTTTGTTGCTTTCTATGTTATATCCAAGGTTCGAAAGAGTTTATTGTTAATTAAGTTTAATTTTTGGTAATTCCGTATTTGGGTACCTATTCCATATTTGGCTACCTTTATGATTTTTTAGTTTTTTCTAAAAATCTATGAATTGTAACTTAAAATTTTTACAAAATAAAGGACAAATATATAATTGTTAATAATTACTACAAAAGTTTATTTATAATTTTTATGCAAATTATATGTAAAAAACAAAATGGTATTCCATATTTGGGCACACAATATTCAAAAATTGCATGTAAAACATTGTGGTAAACTTATCTGACAAAAAAGTGACGAATTCGCCCAGTCCGACACCCGAAAAATGCCAAATTTGACAGACTGGGTTAAAACGATGTGTACATATATGGTGTTATGAGTATTTATGGTAGATGCGTCAAAAGGAACCTTCCATTAATAGGTTTTAAAAGGGGATATAATTTTTTTTAATTAGTTTCTTATTTTCTGTTTAATATTTTTTTAATGATAAAGCAACATAAAGGGTCTTTTATTCAGACGTTGCTAATTTACTATTGAACTTCTGTCGACTCCCATTTTTAATAGATAATAATATAAATTTAATACATTTTTTAAGTGCCATAAGGAGTTTCATAAAAAAGTGTGAGCGCGCAAACATAACATTTTTCACCCTGAATATTATAGCATTTAAATTGGTCTATTTAACTCCTAAATAAAAAACTTTTTAATATAATTTTTGAAATAAAAAGTAATTTATTTATTCTTTAAATGTTATAGATTGGATGGTAAAATTATTAAAGGCCATAAACCATCAAAGGTATTTGAACATTCACCTGACACCGTGTGTTGTTTATCCCTCAAAACGTGGGCGGTTTGGTTACTTGAAATCACACACAATGCTCATAACTGGACTCAATGGGTAAGAAAAAATACTAATCCATATTTTGCATTTTACATGTTTACCTACCCTTATAACACAAGTTGGTTTTATAAACGTTTATAAAACATTCAAGTAGATTTTGGGTAACGTACTGTAAACGTTCTAAAACGTTCGTGAATGTTCTTTAAACGTTTTTCAAAAGTTTTGTGTCGGTAAAATCAAGGTTTTAAAAAGGTTTTTTTGTACGTACGTGTAGTTTTTTGGGAAGTTTAAAAACGTTGTCATACCGGATGCATCGCCGATTTTAATGAAATTTGGTATAGGGGTTTTTTGGGGTGCTGATTACAAATCTGTAAGATTTTTTTCGGATACGTTTCGTTCTCGATATATTCATAACCAGACTTGATAACCAGAACTAACCTAAACTCAATTTTTTTTCTTCTTTTTGCAAACAGTTCTTGATTTAAAGCTAATTGGTACTCAATATTTGATTTCTACCTCTTAACACACCATTTTTCTACTTATTTTACCCAGGCACCTGCAATTGAAAGTGAGGCTTAACAATTTTATGGAAAAATAGGTAAAATAAATAGAAAAATAAGAATTTAAGAGGTGGAAATCAAATATTGAGTACCAATTTGGTTTTAAATCCAGAATTGTTTGCAAAAAGAAGGGGCAAAATAGAGAATTTAGGTAAGTTCTGGTTATCAAGTCTGATGATGAATATCCTGAGAAAGGAACGTGTCCGAAAAAAATGCTTTTAGATTAGTAATCAGCGCCCCAAAAACCCCGTATACCAAACATCATTAAAATCGGCGATATGTCCGGTTTGTAAACAATTATGTTTTAGGTAAATGTTTTTGAAATGTAAATAACAAAGTACTTTTATTTTAGATTAAGCAGTAATAACCTTATTTATTAAATTATATTAAAACAAACCCACATTTAATTAATATATGTATATTATACAGTTATCGTTAAAAAAATAAGAGTATATTTACACTTAAGAGTACAGAAATAACAAGCACTACACCATTATTAGCACAATTATCAGTTAGTATAGGGTTTGATATTATTACTGAAAAAAGAGGAAAAAAAGTACATCACAAAACACTGAAGGAAAGCAGCACATCAAGGAATTCTAATTATATAAAATACAATAAAATGCCTTTTTGCAAGTTGTAAAATTGCTACACCAAAACACCAAAAATGATAAAACGTCACTTATGTCTTGTACTAATCACAGATTTGAGGGTGCGTTCCGAGCCAAAAGGATTTCCTGGGTACGTTCCTAATTAATAATTCTCCTCGATTTTTATTCCAAAGAACAAACTTTAGAGTTATGCGATTAAAAGGTTATACTTATCCTTAAAAGTACAATCAAAGAATTTTTAATAATAAAATATTATCTAAGACTTATTTTTAATCTTTTCATTTCATTATTTATTTAAGTTAAGAATACGGTCAATATAAACGTTTTATGTAGATTCTAAAGAAACGTTTTTAATACGCTTATATACAACGTTTTGTAAACTTTTTTAGTCTTGAACGTTCGGACCTAAAGTGTACCTAAAACGTACGATTTCTAAACATTGTGTGTTATTAGGGTACCCTTTTTTTTCGGATATTTTTAAATTTTGATAAAAAAGTAAAAATACTTCCACAGTTTTTTTGCACATTTCTAAACAATTTGATAATAATAGGGTATTTTAAATTTCTCCGTAAAATTACATTACATTTTCCTACGAAAGTATCGGACCCTAAAATGAGATACATGGTTCTGGTAAGTTTTGGTTGGTAGTAGTAGTTACTTCTTACTCCTAAACACGAATCTGTGATTAAAATTTTGCCACAATTTCTTTCAATTTTCCTAAAATCTAGAAGAAAAACCAAATTGACGGTTTTCTGTAATTTAATGAAGATTGGTAGGTGCAGTTCCACCAGAACTATCCAGAATTAACCAAAGATTCGTATTCTATTAATATTAGAACATATAGTCCAAGAGCTCGTGAGCGGCAGACCTTTGTTTTATTGTAAAATGTGAAATTTTTTAGCGCATGCGTCGTACATCGTTGCTCCCAAATAGGGAAAAGCGATAAGAGACTAAAAAGTTTAACTCATAGTGGCTTTGGCTTACTAAGGAACCTATCAGAAGAGATCTCCTCAGTCACCAGACCGTTTTGACAGTTCCAAACCCTTGCCAGACAAAAATTTTGGGGTGGTCCAATGGTTCAAGGAAGTCCAAGATTTCAGTACTTTAACAAGATAATATGACAAAAAGTCTTATACTGGGTATCCAAAAATATGTGGGCAATCTCTTGGATTCATATAAAATACGTCAAAATCATGTGACAAGTTCCTATAATTTTTTTCTAATTCCCTCTCTATAGAGATATGTGCCCTTATAGGACGCCGCTGGAAAACGGTTTTTTTTAATAACTTTTATATTACTGGGTATAATAAAATAATTTTTTAATATGATAAATACACGTAAATACTTTTTAAAAATGGCATCTTTCTAAACATTTACCTTCATCAGTTCGCCAGGGACGGACTAACCCTTACACAATAGTGTTAATTATTTTTACACCCTGTATATTAAAGAAATAAAATAATTATTTTAGGGTAGCCTAAATTCTTAATTTAAAAAGTACTTTTGTTAGATGTCGATAAATTAAAGCGTTTACGAGAAAAATAAGTTTTTGTTTTGTAGGGACATCTATAGACAATAGGTTATTCTGTTGAAAATGGTACTAAAAAAGTAACAAAAAGTTTTTTTTTACTTTTTTAAAACTAAATAATAATGTTGCAGCATTGTGGAGGATCCCATAATCTTCAATAATTAAAGCTAGAGAATGCATAAAATAAGAGGGAACCTATGTCTAACCGACAAACAAAATTATTAAATGCAACCCTATTTAATCAAAATGTTGTTTTTCTCGAAAACGCTTCACTTTATCGATATCAGACAAGAGTACCTTTTTTTGCTAAGAGTTTAAGCTATTTTAAAAGATATTTTTAGTCCTTTATTATACAGGGTACCAAAATAATTAGTACTATTGTGAAAGGGTTAGTCAGCCCCTGGAGAACTAAGGAAGGCAAATGTTTTACATGGATACCAATTTAAGGTGTAAGAAAAATCGATTTTCAGGGGCGTCCTTTAAGGGGAGATATCTCTGTAAAGAGTGACTTTAGGAAAATATTTTATAAAAACTTGTCACATTATTTTTATGTGTTCTATATGAATCCGTGAGATGGCCCACATATTCGTGGACAACCTGTATAGGAGTAGAAAGGTTTCTAAAAGGGATATCCTAAGTATTTCGATGTATACAAAGTGTTAAAAAAGTTATTACTGCAAGTTTAGTTTTTTTAAATTGTTTTTTAAGAGACTTTGTGTACATCAAAATTCATTTAGGACATCCCTAGTTGAAAACTCTACAGCTTATTATATAAAGTTTTTGTAATATTTTGTTAAATGACGGAAGTATTGGACTTTTTTCCTTTGGGCCACCCCAAAATGTTTGTCTGGCAAGGGGTTGTAACTGTCAAAATCACTGAGAAAATATCTTGTTATAGGTACCTAACTAACATATTATATAAAATTAGCTTTTACAAAACGGCAACTTCATAGTCTCCCCTCGCTTCTACCTATGTTGGGACCATGCGCTGAGAAATTTTAAGCTTATACAAAAACCCGAAGGTCTGCCGCTTACGAGCTCTTACTCTAATACCTTTAATCAAAATATACATTTAAAAGGGCCTTTCGATAGGAGAAAACAACTAACAAAGGTTATCAGAACATAACACCACTTAATAAAAAAAATATTGGACCTAGATATTATGTTATGTATGGTTTTTCTTGTAATTTTTCTTCCTAAGCACGAATCCGTGGTCAGTTTTGCTCCATCATCATCCAGTCTTCGTAAAATCGCTAAACGAACCGGATTTTTTATCTTTGTCTTTTTTCGAGAAGAAAATTGTGGTCTGATGGGCAAATTCTAGCCACGGTTTTATATTACGAAAGTAATATAAATGCATCGAAAAAATTACAGGGTGTCTCTAAAAGGTACAAAAAATGCGACCACAAATCTCTGAAGCTTAAATATGACGATATAACTCAACTTACCTTAGTCCAAAAGTGGATATTTTTGAACATACAAGGTGTCAAAAATTTATTTTTGTTTCATTTTTTTAAATACCTTTCTTAATGATAGGTGTATTGTCACAATATTTGCCTAGTAGAGGTTCTGGGAGGTTAGAAATTGGAATCTGATATCAATTTTATTATAAACTCTAGAGGGCTCCACCCGCAGTATCTTGCACATATTAAAAACAAAGTCACTTTTTTGAGCCACTTAGTATGTGAATTTCAGATAAACATTTTTTTCTCAACATATTTTACATAAAAAAAACGTGGTAAAAGTTAAGTTAGGCAGCCGTTTTTGAGATATATGAATTAAAAAAAAACTTTCTGCATGGCCAGATCCAAGCTTTACAAGGTGTTACAGAATTAGATGCCAATATTTTAGAGTGTGAATTTATAGGCGATTTAAATAAGAAAAGTTCAAATAAACCTTTGGCCTAAATAGCTTAACTTTTAAGATACAGACTGATAAAAAAGCTTATTTTTTAAAACTTTACCATACTGTATCGTAAAAGTTAGGGCATTTAGATTCCTTATAGCAGATTCAAATTTCTTATCGCTCAAAACCTTCTTTAATCAAATACTGTGACAATACAACTATTTTTGACACCCTGTATTTCCAAAATTATCCACTTTGGATCAAGGTAAGTTGAGTTAGATCGTCATATTTTAGCTTTAGGAATATGTGGTAGTATTTTTTCCGTACCTTTAGAGATCAAACTTCTTTGTCCTCTAGTTTTCTTTTTGGAAGTTGTAGTAGTGGAGTAGAACTAATGACTCTTAAAAAAAATCTTAAAACGCTGTTGCATAATTTTTCTTTAGATGAGTTGTGTGATACAAAAAATTAAAGAGTACGCTTCAATTGTACGTGGTGATGTAAAACTACCAAGTGGTGAAACTCAGGTTTTGCGCAAAGCAGAATGGCGCAAATTCATTAAAGAAACCGAAGAACATGTCGTTGCTTGGAGACAATACAGTGCACATGTTAAAGGTAATATAGTATATTGAGAACTATGGGAACACAGCAATTTAGGATACACAGTGTGTCTACGTAAGTTGGCGTCATATATGAAAAACTTTTTTTAATTAATTTTACGAAAAAAGTTATTCTTTATAAAAAGTTATACATGGTACAAAACCTAAAATGCAATTATCAGATATCAAATTGTGTCAGTCATCTACGAGGTTTGGCAAAAAATGTAATTTTTGCTCAAGAGTAAAGTACCTGTATTTTTGCTAATATTGCAAGTTATAAAGAAAAGATGTTTAGTATGAAAAATTACTTATAAATATGCAATTTTTATTATTTCCAAAAACTTTTTTTTCTGCGAAAATCAAGGAAATTTAAGTTTATACATTAGTGCATCGTGCATTCTTAGAATCACTTAAATTTTTACCATTATCGCAGAAAAAAATACAATAAACAAAATTGCATATTTAGAAGTAATTTTTAATTCCAAACATCTAAACAGGTACTTTACTTTTGAGCAAAAATTACATTTTTGGCCAAACCTCGTAGATGACTGATTCAATTAGATATCTGAGGGTTGCTTTTTAGGTTTTGGACCATGCAGAGCTTGTTTTCGAAAAATCAATAATAAAAAAGTTTCCCATATGACGCCAACTTACGGAGACACGCTGTATTTAATATAAAATATCAAGTATTAAACCTATCGTTTTGTTGTTTTCAAATTTTTTATTTAAAAATTAAAGTATGGGGTTCGTTAAAGGGTAGCCCACACCAAAGTATAAAGTTTTAGGCAAGTTGCGCACTAAAGTGGCAAGCAAGTGACGTGGCTGCCAGGTGGTGAGTCAGTGTCAAGTAGAATCTCTAAAACTTGCGTAAATAAATGCAGAAGCGCGCATTAAAGAAAAGTGGCGGTAAAATGGCTTTAAAAAAGTGTGTGGAGTCAGTTATAGGTACCACAATATTCCAAAATGTTGAATTTTTAAGGGCTTTAAAGACTTTACTTGCCACTAGCTCGCCAGACCACCGCCACGTTACTTGATTATTACTTCAGTGCGCGCCTGGCTTTATACTGGGTACCAAGAAAAAAAATAAAACTTACAAATTACTGTGACGTGATATGGTTTACATAAAATTTCAAGTATCTATTAAAAGATTACTTCTAAAGAATTAACACTTTTTTCTTAAAGATCTATCTCAGAGCATCATCGATACCTTTCACGGCAAGCAAGTTAATTGCTGTCCTAAGTGTCTGCAGGATCATTTAATTAAAAATGTGGTCGTTGCTCATGATACATTGCAAGCTCTTACAGAAGCAATCAGTTGTGCAGCATATTGGCAGCGTTCATTGGATGCTTTGGTAGAAAAGACATGTGGTTTGACAAAGGAAGAAAAAGGTATTTTTTTTTAATTTTTAATGTAATATATAATTTGTTCTTTCAATGAAACAATAATAATTGTAATGATAATTAATCATGAAGCATAAGGGGCAGATTTAATTAACTTGTTATAACCCATTTAAAAATTTTTAAATATTAATATTATTAGAGTAGCATAGTAAAGAATAAAATTATTTTAAGTTTTGAATGCCTTTTAAAAGTCATTTCATAAAGCAATTCATTAAAAAACTTAAATGGTATATTCTGTTTATTATCGTTTTAAAGAACAAATGTGTCGCCAAGTTAGTAATCATGGTAAATGACAAATGCAGAATTTCCATTTTTATTTAATTTTGTATGATACTTTTAAGGAAAAATCAACGAATTTAAAAAAGTATTAAAAGTGTATAGTATTATATTTTGTTCTTTTAAGAAAATAATCAAATATGCGATAAAATAAAATCACCTTAAGGAATCAAAAATAACAACAATAACAAGATTAAAACAGGTACCTTAATCAAATATTAAATATTAAAATAAAAAATAGTAAAACAAATAAGGCAACATCCTTAAATCAACAATTTTTTATCCTTATTCTTTTCATTAAGGTAGACTCGCTGGGCGAACAGAAAAAGAGACCATGTTTTAATTTTTTTGTGATAAAAAAAAGTTGCCATTTTCTATACTTTTTCATAAATCTTAAAACGTTATTTGAATTATAACGAAGTACGAACAAAAATAAATACTTTTTAATTATACCTTATCTTCATTTATTATTGTTTTTGTTTTAAATATACCCTATTATAATGATTTATTTTTAAAACAACCGTATTTTTTGTTACATTTTAATAAAAATATTCTTTTAAATTTTTTAAACTTTTATTAATTATAAAATAATTAGTTTAACTAAATGTTCTATTTTTACAAATATGTATTTATATTGTGCAAAGCACTTTAACAAAATATTGTTTTTTTTTGTTTTAGCATGTCAAGTATTTATTTTTAAAATTGTCCTTCGTTTTTTATATAGTCATAACAAGTCCCGCCCGCATTTTCATATGTTACCGACAAAAACAGGCGTTCGGTTTGCCGAATACGTCTCATTAAGTTGCCGACGTATTCCTAGTTTACGTCTGTAACATAGACAGAATAAAATAGCCCAACTGATAAAGCATATTAACATGGAAAAAATATAACAGTTTGTTTTACTGTAATTAAGTTAAGGAAGAAGAAGGGAAATTGTTTATGCTAATTTCACTCATTTTTCCTTACAGAAATATCGAATTTAATCAACGATCAGTAACGAATATTTACTGCAACTGTTTGACATGCTAAAGAATAAAATGTCTGGATCATCTTATTTATGTTACAGACGTAAACAAAAATACGTCGGCAACTTACAGATAGGTATTCGGCGACTCGAGCGCTTTTTTCCGTCGGTAACATATGAAAATGCGTCCCGCCCCTCCCTTCCAGACTAATTTTTAGATACTCCACTGTTACACCCCGGAGCAAAAAATTCTCCCCAGTATCAATTCATTCATAAAAAAGTATTAATATAATCGTCACAGATAAACATAATCGTCAGAAAAAGCAAAGTGTTGGTTTTTACGTAAAGACTTCTTTTTTTTATCTTAATTTTTTTTTTGAGGGTAATCACATAACCCCCTCCCTCCCCGGAAACAATAAATTCCACCCCGGTCTAAAATCAACACTGGTCTCACTACAGCTAAGTAGTCGTAGTCAAAATACGAAATTAAATAAACAAAATGGTATCCAATTTATTAACTTTATTTAAAAATAATCATTTTTTTTTTAGCTGATGACGATTTGGACGTTTCAAGCGAAGAATCTGATAATGACGTTGATTTGGAAGAGCTCGAAAACAAAGGAGAGGAAAGTGGTGAATCCATTTATGAAATTGAGGGAATTGAGTCTAATATTAATAACAAAGATACTAAAGATCAGTAGTTTTGTTTGTAATTCGACAATAATTTAAAATACTGATGTACTTATTCATTTAATATATTTGTTTTCTATAATATATATGATCTTATTATTTATTAAGCATATTTTCATCATTGAAATTTTGGAGGCATGTAAAAGACCATTTTTATACCGGGTAATTCTGACAGGGCGATCGCTTCTTCTCTTTTATTCTTTGAGATTAAAAAAATGAAATTTGGTATATTGATATCTGACATAATTATGCATGCCCAACTTTTTCAGTTGTTTTCTATCTTTTTGGTTTAACCGAAAATGACTGCTTTGGAACATTTTAAAATTTACCGAAGACACCGCCGGTAAATTTGAACATATTTCGAAAGAATACAAGATTCTGAATACAATATTATTGTTCCGTAATACTCCGTATAAAAACACCAATAATTGTCGTTTTTATACCTTTTATTAACAATCAAATGTAACTATGGTTGCAACTACGACAAAATTTTGTCTCGAAGTGAATCGTACAAAAGTCGAAACTATACTAACTCAACGAAGGTTTTCCGTCGCCTTTTTATAGTATCGTAGAAAAGTGGAGAAATGAAAATCTAGATTTTTCTCGCGAAGTCGTTTACAACAGGATGCATTATAGTTCTAAATGGATGACTTGAGCGTATTCGGAAACTTCGTAAGTGTTAACTTTCTTCAATTCTGTAAATTAAATAAATATTTTTAAAGCCTGTAATAATATATCGTATCAGCTATTTGTAAAGGTAAAGGGTTTACCAATAAGAGCGTCAGAACTTTAAAATGACACAAAGAATTTGGTAAAAGAAAAATGTAAGTAATTTTTATTTTATAGGAAAAATAAATTTATGGCATTAAGTGTTAAAAATAATTTTGTTTAAATTTTATCCTCTACTTTGTTTAGTTAAATGAATTTTTGTGGCTTAATTTCTAATTACCTTTTCAATCATATCCCTTGGTAAATTAGTAATGGTGCGGGTGATGTTCTGCTTGAGATCAAGAATCGTTCGTGGCCTATTCTCCTAGACCTGAGATTTAAGATAGCTCCACAAAAAGGGTGAGAGCTTACACGACCTTGGCGGCCAGTTCACATTCCCATTTCTCGAAATAACCTGCATTTACGACATGTTTACAGAGAAGTTTGTTACCCCTGGAGGGTGTGATGGAGCTCCTAAGGTGCTGTCTGCATAATTCCTACTTTAAAGTGAAATATAGGTCCTACGCCTATAATGATGGTTAACCAATGGGGTTCCCACTCTCTCCAGTGGTGGCGAACATCTATATGTAATGGTTTGAAACCAATGCTATTAATACCGCAATCGTCAAACCGAAAATCTGGCTTTGGTATGTCGACGATACTTTTATAACCTGGAATGGTACCGACAGACAGCTAGACTGCTTCCTTTATCATCTAAATTCAATAAATAACTTCATTAAATTTACCACAGAGAAAGAGAAAAACGGAGAGAGATGTACTGCCCGAAACGTTGTGTGAATAAATAAAATAAAGACAATGGAAGTCCGAAACTCTTCTTTTAATATTAATAATAAAGCATTGTCTACCACATTCAGACATACGTAGGTCTTAAGTTGTCGCGCATAGGACCGTGGTTCGGAACTCACATTAAGCTGTGGGTCCCATCTGGCTGACATCACCCAGTCGTAAAAAGACAGGGCGGACAATAAGCCAAGCGGCTTCAGTGCATGGGTTATCCCGGCCCTATTCTAAGGTCTAACTCGCCCTGTCCTAATCCGATGCTCTCGCAAATTTCTGATGAATTTTTTTACTTATCTGATCCTTTATCCTTGCTGGAAGGCCTTATACTGTATAAGCAATGGTTAATGGTATATCGGCCAGTAAAGCAACAACAAAGGATGTAGAATGAATCTTGGTGGAGGTACTTAAGTGGGTATAAGGGATCCTCCTATATATTGATCTGCCGCGCTGTAGTAAATCCCGAAATTCCCTCTTCGGCTCCTTTACTAAAAATATTAAAAACATTGGGTCATATCATCCAATTCCAGCGGTTACCCCAGTTCCTCATAAAATGCCCGATATTATTTTTAAGGTAAAACACATTACGCGTATCCTTTCTTCCCTTAACACCAAGAAATCGTCTGGGCTGGATGGCATACCAGCAATTGTTTTAAAAAAATGTGCTCCATAACTTGCACCAATCTTAACTCGGCTCTTTCGAATTTCTTACAACACAGGTATCTTTCCGGAAAGCTGGAAAGCTGCACGTGTTCAACCTATTCCCAAGAAAGGATCTAAATCTCTTCCATCTAACTATAGACCAATTTCAATTCTCTCAGTTCTTTGTAAAGTAATGGAAAAACTAATTAATTCACAACTTCTTAAGTACTTAGAAAAACACAAAATTTTGCATGACAGGCAGTATGGATTTCGCCACAAAAGATCTACAGCAGATCTTCTTTCCTTCGTATCACACTACTGGAATAACTCTCTTGAGTTTCTAGGTGAGTCCCAGATCGTTGCTCTTGATATATCCAAAGCTTTTGACCAGGTCTGGCATGTCGCACTTCTTAATAAACTTCCCTCCTATGGTTTTTCAACTAAACTCTGTACTTGGCTCTCTAGTTATCTATCTGATCGTCGTATATCAGTTATTGTGGACGGCCATTCTTCAAGCTTTCACCAAGTAAATGCGGGAGTCCCTCAGGGCTCAGTTCTGGCACCAACATTGTTTCTTCTTCACATCAACGACCTTCTCTCGTCCACAACTAATTCCATTCATAGTTTCGCCGATAGTACCCTTCACTCCAGTTTTCAGGTTCCTAAACCCATTACTAAAGCTGACTTGGAAAACAAACGCAGAGCGATGCAGATATCTCTTTCGCAGGATCTTAATTTAATATTGGATTGGGGCGCTAAAAATCTCGTCCATTTTAATGCATCCAAAACACAATCATGTTCCTTGTCGCGAAAAGAGTCATCAAATACTTATCCTGTACTTATGAGCGGCCAAGTTTTACAGAGCAAAGACACCTTTAATCTTGTGGGCGTCACATTTGAAAGTAACCTTAACTGGCATAAACACATTGTATCTATAGCCACGGCAGCTTCAAAAAAGCTTGGATTTCTCTTTCGAGCCAAAAAGTATTTTTCCCCTTCTAATTTATACACTTTATATATGTCTCAAATCCGACCTCCCTTGGAATATTGTTCTCATATCTGGGGCATGGCGTCTCCCACAACCCTAAGCATTCTTGATTCTATTCAAAGAAGAGCTATTCGTCTCATTAATGATCCTTCACTTACAGAAAGGCTTCCCTCTCTTGCACATCGTCGGGCTGTGGGGGATTTATTGCTTTTTTATAGGTACTTCCATGGCTTCTGCTCTGAAGAATTGTCCAGTATAGTTCCTCCACTTACGGTTCTCAACAGAGAAACCCGTGGCTCCGCGCGTATGCATCCCTATACGGTCCAACTGGACAGGCCCCAAACTTCCCACTTTGTTCGTTCTTTTATCTCTAAAGTTTCTAGGTTGTGGAACCTGCTGCCCGCGGAGGTCTTTCCTTCCCCCAAATCTTCAAGTATTTAAATCCCGTGTCAACAAACTCCCTCTTACATCGCTTAAGACACCCACGGTACGTTAGTATTTAGGCTTTTAGCCTTCGTGGTTTGTCCAAAGATAAAAAAAATATGAATTTAAAAAGCAAATGCTTTTGCTAATAAGTAAAAGGAATAGGTGATTTACTTCAAACGTATAAATAAAGTCGAGCATATGCTTACAATTACAAATATTTACTTATAGAAATCTAAAGCTACTGAATAGCAGCATCACTTTTCGTGACTTTTCTATAAGTAAATACTTGCAATTGTAAGGAAATGCTCGACTGTATTCATACGTTTGAAGTAAATTACCTATACCTTTTACTTATTAGCAAAAGCATTTGCTTTTTAAATTCATATTTTTTTATCTTTGGACAAACCACGAAGGCTAAAAGCCTAAATACTAACGTACCGTGGGTGTCTTAAGCGATGTAAGAGGGAGTTTGTTGACACAGGACTTAAATACTTGAAGATTTGGGGGAAGGAAAGACCTCCGCGGGCAGCAGGTTCCACAACCTAGAAACTCTAGGGATAAAAGAACGAACAAAGTGGAAGTTCGGGGCAAAAGCATTTGCTTTTTTTTATTTATATGGCCCATTGTCACAAGCAAAGTAAATTTTTATATTAACCCTTAAAAGACAACACGGGGTCGCTCACCCACCGAATAATATTTTAAACATATTTCTTGCAAAAGTTGTCTTATAATATTGCTGCTACAAGACTACATGAAGAAAGTATTAAGGATATTGAAAATAAGAACAAGAAGAGAAATAAGTTAAGGCAACCGAAATAGTGTACGAACCAACTAAAAATGAATCGTAACGATAAGGTTTCTTTGAACATCTACAATAAAGTGATTTATGAAAGCAGTGGTAACAGATGGCACTCTAAACCTTTTTAAATATACACGGATGACACGGAACCCAATTAAATAAAAAAATATATATTCCCTATATTTTAGTTGTAATTTGTGGTTCATAAATTTTATGGGATTTCAGAAACCCCTATGAGCAAATGTTTACTTTTTTGAATAAATAATAACTGTTACCTATAATGACCAATTATTCTTAATTTTATTGTGACCGTTATCGACAAGTTTTTCTGTAGTTACTTAAAAAAGGTGTGAAAATATAGACTCTGATTATATAGGGGTAAAAAGACAAACGTTATGCTTATGGAAAAAAGTAGCAGGTAAAATAGAAGTTTCAAACTGTAAAAAAATGCATATGCACAGATTTAAAAAGTTAAAACTTTATGGATTATTTAACCTACAGGGTGGGCCAAACTAAACTTGCACACTTTTTAACTAATAATAACTTTTTATCTGTTGCGCCTTTATTTTTTATTTTTAAAGGGCCAATAGGTAAATATGTTTTCTCCAGGTTTGCTAATTTTGGTTAAATAGATTTAGACAGGACTGGACTTACGAAGCTTTTTCCAAAATACTGTATTTAACCTCGTTGCAAAAGAAATCTAATTTAGCTACAATTAGTCAATACGTTTTTCTTGGAGACAAACTATGGGAAATGATTTAGTAAAAGAGAATCTGTCAACAATTTAAGGATTCAGAAATTATAATTATTTTTGATAAATCATGATCCCCATAAAGCATTCATTTCTCTTGATTTTAAAAAATAACTTTTTTTTAGTGTCCTTTGAACATCAAAAATGTAAGGATACCATGGTTACTGAGTTGGATGCGGCCCAAACTTAACAGTAAATTAGTTAAGAATAAACGTTTTTAGCCTAATTGTAGTTAAAATTATTTTTTTTTCAACGAAGTTTATAGCATCATTTTCGAAAAAGTCCCGTAAGTGCAGTCCTGTTTAAATCTATTTGATCAAAATTAGCAAACCTAGAGAAAACATATCTACCTATTAGCCCCTCAAAAATTAAAAAGATGGGCGCAATAGATAGAGAGGTATTATTAGTTAAAAACTGTTCAAGTTTAATTTGGCCCACACTGTATGTCAAAATAAATATAGCTTCTCTTTTATTACTTAAAAAAAACAACAGCTATTTTTAATTATTTTTTTAATTAAATAAATTCTCAAATAGCAGTCTAACAAAACTATTAAATTATCCAGTTATGATTTTATATCCATACACCGAATAACTAACATACTCATTAAAATCCGTCAGGTCATATGACAAGCTTAGACTAAAGTCTTTATTAACATATTCACCAGTTGGCTCATCAGCTGTAACAAAGAATACAGTACCGGGAACTTTTTCTTCCATGTAAGCTTGTATTTTTTGGAACTTCATCCCGGGATTTTGTTTCAAGTGAAGCTTTCGCTACAGCTTTTAAGGCTGCATCAATTATTTCTTGCTTTGGTTCACCAAAATCGGATTCCACACTTACCTAAAATTATTCGTTCATTTATTAATATTTATAAAACTTACGGCCAGTTTAACAATATTTGGTTAACACTAACCATAGGTTTGTTACCATAAAAACAATGAAATAACGAAATGTGATTGGTGTTGCCAAAATAGTTAACCCAATATTGATGGTAACCATATATTGTGAAACTGGGCATTAGGCTTGTTAAACCAAATCTTAGTTTAATATATGTCTAAAGCGTATAAAGAGTGTCCCAGAATATGTGGGCAATCTCTCAAATTTATATATGTAGACCACAAAAATTATACAAGTCCTTCTAATATTTGTTTCCATAGCCCATCTTTACAGGGATATGTTCCCCTAAAGCTCGTTGCTGAAAATCGGGTTTCTTTGAATAACTTTTATAGTAGTTGGTATAACGAATCCATTTTTTTTATATGGTAAATATTTGATATTTATACTTGGCTGTGGGCTTTGCCGCAAAAAGAATAAGTACCAAGTTCGGTACAAAATCCAAATATGTATGAGATATTAAAGTAGGTTAAATTTGACTTGGCCAGTTTTCATTAAATCATTCATTTTATAAAGTTTTATTTCTTATTTAAATATATATATTTTTTAATTCTAATAAAAACTGAATGTCGAAAGAGCCGTGCAAAATCCGATTTTCAACGTTAAATAAAAATTATAAATATTGAAGCTACTTTTGAGATATTGGCAAAAAGCTGGACGGCTAGTTTTTTCCCAGTTTTGGGTAATAACTATTGTAATCTTTTTGCAGAAAAAATCTAAAATATGTCTTTTTCTAGATGCCATTCTGGGTCGTTTATACCATTAACTTTTTTTTCGGAGACTATTTTTCGCAGGAAATGAACTTCTCGACTAGACTAATTTGACAACTTAAAAGACAACCTACTTGTTTAAGTTACTACTAATTAAGACTTACTAGGTATTCTGGTACAACTGTAGACCCTTCTTTTAAAAAGTTTCCATCTTTATCAAAGTTAAGCCTTGATATTGGAAGGAATTCTTTTTTCATATCTTTTAAGGCATCTTCAACCATTTGTTTGTTGGCGACTTCAATGGTTTTATTCATATAGTTAAAACCTTCATATTTTAATACCTATAATAAATCATCGATATACCGGGTGACAACGAAATTACTAACCAGCATTTAATTTTATTAGTGAAAACGTATGCCTTTTAAATTTTAGAATCGATCAAAAATTGACGGGTCCGAGCGTTTTTCCTTAAATGGTCTGGAGTGCCCAAAATTAGCTCTGTTTTCTTTTAAAATGGCTACCCTGTTTCTAAAATTAGCATCTAATAATAGAATTTAACATTCTAAAATTTGAAAAGTGTACGTTTTTACTGAAGGAAATAAAATGCTGGTAGTAATTTCGTTGTCAACTGGTATAAGACAAAAACTAGTTATCATGCATGTACAATGTACAGGGTCCGGCACTGAAACTTTCTTTTTCAATGATACATGGTGGCGCGACTGGAGCGAGTTGCAGCGCGTTAGTGCGCTTAACAGAGACCGTTGGTGAGGAGATTTGTTTGTTAATTGTCGTCAGTCGTAAAAATGCTTTGGGCACCAGAGCAACGCACGTTCGCCGTTGAGACCTACTTTTCACAAAGCCGGTCGATCATCGCCGGGCAGCGTGCGTTTCGTTTACAGTACAATATAACCCCTAGAGGTGCTGTTCCGGCCCAGGGATCCATTTTATCATGGGTGGAGGTTTTTAGAGCAGATGAAAATGTGTCCCGTAAGAAACCAGGAGCAACACGGACAGTTAGATCACCCGCAAATATCGAGGCAGTCCGACAGTCGGTTTTGAGATCTCCTAGACGATCTGCTTCGAAACGCCTTAAGCAATGTATGGCTCCAGCAAGATGGTGCCACAGCCCACATATCACGACTTTTAATGCCTTTTTTGAGAGAAAATTTTCCGGGCGACTTATCTCCAACCGAGGTGACGTTCCATGGCCCGCACGATCGCCAGATCTAGCTGCATGTGGGGCTACCTCAAATCAAAAGTGTATAACAACCATCCTGCAACCCTGGAAGAATTAAAAAACAATATTCGCTACGAGATAGCCAACGTACCGAATGATATGCTGGAAAGGGTCCACGCGCACTTCAGAAATCGGTTACAGCAATGTATCGACAGTAATGGTAGACACTTGTCAAATATTCTATTTAAAACAACTCGATTTCAAACTTCCCAAGTTATTGTCTAATGCTAATAAAAATAAATAAAAATGTGCAATATATGTTTTTATTTTTTACCTATGAAAAAAGAAAGTTTCAATGCCGGACCCTGTATTTTTAGTTCTCATCTTTTTTTCTTTTTAAGCGTAACAATAGAAACAAATGGACATCAAAAAGTTGTATGTATATATATATATATATATATATATATATATATATATATATAGAGGTAAACTCTTTTTCAGGATGAGGTTAACAAAAGGACAAATGAACCAAAAATTTATTATTATTATTTAAAAGAAAAAAAAAGAAAATAGGATTTATGAATAGAAAATGTTGATTTTGTATACAGCAAAAACTAAAAAAAACACCAATTTTTCATTCAAGAACCTTTACTACCTTTTTATTTTTAAGTAGAGAGTAATGTTTGTAATTGATAAAAAGAATAATACAATATTTTTATTAAATCCCATGATTTGGAAAAAACCCCTTGATTACATTCGTTTGCAGCTGAAAAATTGTGTTGTGTAGGAATTTGAAGAAAGATGGTGTTTGAATATTGAGAGTTTTTTAAGTAATTTTTAAAAACTCCAAAACCAGTTTCATGAAACGTTTTGATACCTCTGTAACATTAATAAAGTTATTTATAATGCTATTCTAATAAATTTTTAAATGAAAATTTGCTTAAAAATGAAAAATAAAGGTAGTTTTTAATCCTGGTGAAAAATAATGTTTTTTAAGTTCTTGCGAATACTGTATACAAAATCAACATTTTTTCTTCGAAAATTCTATTTTTATTACAAGCCAAAATTTTTATGAAGAAGGACCTTTTTAAATTATAAAATAATGAAAGTTATACAAAGCTACCAGGTAGCCTACTAGGTAGGAGATTTTCAATATAAACATATTGTCAAACGGTATAATTCAAGATATGTTCTGTAGTTCGGCGGAATTACTTAATGGATGGTAATTGTTTGGGTACACGCAAAAATTAAATTAAAAGTACCAAAAAATTAAAAAAATTTAAACAAGTAAACAGATAACTAAAAATCGACGTTTTGGTGGCAAGTCTAATAAAAATTAACTGTTATTAAGGTTTTAAATTTTAAAATTTTACCTTTTTTATGATATTCTGAGAATTCTTTGAATTTGAAGGAAGATGGTGTTTAAAAAGCAAATATTGAGAGTTTTTTAAGTAATTTTTGAAAACTTCAAAACCAGTTTCATTAAACTTTTTGATATCTCTGTAACATTAATGTTAAAGAGTTCTTAGAATATCATAAAAAGATAAAAAAATTAAAATTTAAAACTTTAATAATAGTTAATTTTTATTTTTATTATTTTTATTCAATTCATCTTGACAACGGTGGCAAACTTGCCACCGAAACGTCGATTCTTAGTTATCTTTTTACTTGTTTACATTTTTTGCTTTTTGGTACTTTTAATTTAATTTTTGGCGTGTACCCAAACAATTACCATCCGTTAAACAGTATAATACCGGGTGCCCACGAAATTACTAGCAAGCCTGTCGTTTTCTTGAGAAGTGTTAACACGATTTTAAAATTTTGGTCGGATGTATGGTTTTTTTTTTTTCACCCTTTCGGGGTCATCCCACCCAGGTCCGACGACCGCCCCCTAGGTGGTGCACTGCAGCCTGAAGGCTTATTGTACCTTGACCCCTACTCCTTCTCATTCACACACCATTCATTCCATAACTTGGATGGTTGTTGCTCGGTCCGCATCCCCGAACAGAACACCGTGTGCCGCTGCCCGAAACACCGCTGTCGCCGGACACCCATCCAAATTATGGGCGCGCATTTCACTGCTTAACTCCGGTGATCGACGCTTGCCGATACAACCGAAGCCGCCACAAGCGCGCCCGGATGTATGGTTAAAAGAATGCAGATTTTTGATGTTTCAGATTTTATGTGGGACATTCGGTTTAACCAAAAGTGCTCTCAATTATTCTATTTTAAAGAAACACCCTATATATTTTTTTAAAAATCAATTTTACAGGCAATTCCAAAAACAAAAATAAATGTACTACATGTTATACCTACCATAATTAGTTTTTAAGAGAATAGCTTTTAAAAATCTATTAATTTATAAAAAAACAAATGATGGTAGAAAAGGGCTTTGCAATTTTTTACACATATTTAATGAACCTTATACCGTATTACCATAAAAATACAATTTTCGTTTTTACCGGAAGTTCCACAAAAATTAACTTTCGGAAGCAAAGAACTCCAATAATTCAACTGGAACACACTATGTTAAGCATTAAATTTAAATCTAACACTTAATGCTTAGTCTCTTTTGTTAATTATATCCCATCTTTTAACCTAATAGTTTTAAAGATAAAATAAGAGCTAAGTTTAAATATAATGCTTGGCAAAGTGGTTTTCATTTGAATTAGTTCTTTACTGGCAAAAGTAAATTTTGTGGCATTTTCGGTAAAACCGGACACTGTATTTTTAAGATGATGCGGTATAAGCATCATTAAATATGTGTAAAATATTTCATAAGCAGGGGCAGAAAAGGTTCTATTATTATTTGTTTTTTAACAAATCAAAAAAATGGCGGTTAACGTGGTATTTTTGAACGCCATTTTCCCAAAAACCAAATAAGATAGGTATATATGTGGAACATGTATTTGCTTGGAATTGCCCGTAGAATTGATTCTTAGAAAAATATATAGGGTGTTCTATTTAAAATAGCAAAGTCAGGAGCACTTCCGGTGAAACCGAATGTACCACCTAAAATTTAAAAATCAGAAATCTGCATCCCATCTAACCATACATCCGACAAAAATTTTAAAATCGTGTAACACTTCTCAAGAAAATAACACGCTTGCTGTAAATCTCGTGGGCACCCGGTATATCGCAGTGACGAAAATTTACAGGCTGTTGCAAATTCGAAAAACACCATTAGGATCTTAGAAACGGTAAGAGATACAGGGTTGGTTTAACTGGGGCAAAGTTACCCATTTTTATGCTTAACAATAGAGACATTTTGCACCTCTTATTTTGCAATTCCGTTGTGGTTAACGTTATTCTGAGTCTGCGCAGTAACGCAAACATGATCCGTTATCGTTATTAACCATACCGGACCCTTTAATTACGGATGAATACCGAAGAGCTTATCGTTATCGTTATTGTCGTTTGCGTGGTTGCCGGATTGTAGAATTTTTAATAACAATTATTTAAGAAGGTTTGGTATTATAAATCCATATTAATTAAAATATCATTGATACATAGGCTCTAATTAGCGCAAAATCCATAGCAGTAAGAAAAATAAAATAGTGTAAAGAAATTAAAACGGACTTGCATTTTTAAGGATATTTTAATTCAGTAATTAATTTACATGTTACAATCTGGCACACTTGCTTTTTATTCTACTACCAAACCTAACCTTACTTTTTGTGTTTTGCGTATACTGTATTGTTTACATCTACTTTAAAAAACAAAATCAAGAGAACTATTTGCATATATTTAAATATCAATATATAACTTATGGAGAATAGAAGTAAGTACTGATTTTTCGTAAACTTTAAAATCGGTTAACCACAGGTAAAAATAAGGTTATGTGTCGAAAGCGCAGACGCAAAATAAATTTCTTAAAAGAGGCTGCAAAATCTCTGTCTAAAACTGCTGCCGTAATCGTTATGTTTAATAACGATAACCATAAGAAGGCCAAAAAACGTCTGTTATTTTCAGAGGTGCAAAATGTCTCTAATATTCCGTTTTAAAAACTTAAAAATTTGCAGCCGTTCCGGAATTATCCGGCAATAACCGAAATGTTGCTAAAGAGTTTTTTCTCGGTTTATTTGAAGAGATATTTTAGAACTAACGACACATTAACATTGCCACTTTTTTGTTTTAAAAAGTGATGTCACCAAATTTAGGATCCGACGTTTCGTCTCTTAGCCACCATCATCAACTTGGTTTTTTAAATGGACGGAATATTTAGTTTAAAACTTAATACACTCATATTTTATATCTAAATACAACGATATATCACACTTTACATTTATGCGACGTTTAGAACCAAAAAAAAAACACCATTCACTATTTTTTCCATTAAAAATTATGTTTTAACTCCAAACGATATTGGAAATTTTTACTTGAAGGTAAGTAAGCATCCATTTATTTCTATTACTACTCATTATTATTCCTTTTAATAATTTATTTATTTATAATTTAACTAACAAGCTAGAAGAATTAAGGTAATTTACATACATTTACTTATACGTAATAAAATAAAGCATTTAATTTAATCAAACACCTCTATCAACTTTATTGTAGCCTGTAAACGGATATTTTGCAGGTAAGTATGAGGTTTGGGGGAAAATCGTTATTGTAATGGCGAAATGGTGAATGATGATGGTTTTTCGGTTAAAAAGTCGCATAAATGTAGTGTGATTTATCGTTGATTTTAGAATTAAAACATGAGTCTGTTAAGTTTAAAACCAAATATTTCGCCAATAAAAAAAAACAAAGATGATGAGGGTGGCTCAAAGACGAAACGTCGAATCCTAAATTTATTGAAATCATTTTATAGAGCAGAAAAAGAGGCAATGTTAATGTGTCGTCAGTTTTAAAATATCTTTTAAATAAACCGAGAAAAAAACTCTTTCGCAAAATTTCGGTTTTTGCCGGATAAATCCGAAACGGCTGCAAATTTTTAAATTTTTACAACGAAATATTGTTAAGCATAAAAATGCCCAACTTTGCCTTAATTTAACCCCACACTGTATTTCTTGCCGTTTCCGAGATCCTAATGGTGTTTCTCGAATTTTGCGAAGTTTTCAATTGTTTGCTTTATTTTTTCTGTGAATACAAACTTAAAAGATCCAAGAGTCCTTAGAAATTAAATAAAGTTATAGAATGAACCTTTCTCTGTTAATAAAATGTTTACTTTAGAAATGGCAGTCCTAGTTTTCTGGATTTCTCTATAAAGAAAAAAACTTAAACTTAAAATAAATAATATTTCCCCTTTTTTATGGACATTACTTGAGGAGAAGCAATGTGAAAAAATATAAGGAAAAACCCTCTTATTTTTAGCCAAATGAACAAAAATGACTAATGTCAAATATTTTAAGCACATGCGTTAGATATTTTTAGAATATATACTGGAAGATAGAAAGATATTGCTGGCATATGTTTCGTGGTGACCTCGAATATCCCTAAATATGGCACATGATATGACATATTCTTGGCTTATATGAATATGCCAATTGAATATCCAATAAAATATACATGCATTCTTTTTGTGCCGTCTAAGATGTTTAGAACCATGCAACAACTATTATAAAAAATAAGTTTTTTTTTGACAAATTATTATAAATAGAAAAGTTTTTACTTACTTGTAAATTTTTATTTACATAAAATGCTTGGTCCACTTCTCCATCCTTGTCTTTATTTAAGTAGAAAAACTCCATATCGAATGCTAACCTCGATAAACCTTTAATAGTATCTCTTACGTCTACCACTTTGTCGAAATCAGCCAAATCAAATTTTTTATCTTCGTTTTCTTTTACGTTAAAGTCTATTACAGATTTCTCCTATTAAAATATTAAAAATATGAAATTTGTTATTGCAAAAATTGGTATTAATCATAAAGCTTTGGCGGTTGGAGAATACAAAGAGGACAATTCAAAAGATATAGTGCATTCCACAAGATGTATCGAGGATTTTTTAATTTTTTCATTTAAAAAATGAGACACAACCGACACCAAATATACAGGGTGTCCAGAAACTTTACCGACAATCTTTAAGGGGTGATTCTATAAGGAAAAATAAGCAAAAAACTTCATGTGAACATATGTCCTAAACGTCTTAGTTTTTAAACTACGGGGTGTTAAAAATGGTAAAACAGTATTGTTTTTTATTAAACCTTTTATACCAATTAAAATATTTTAAAAAAATGACATATTTTAAAAAAAGACATCTCCTATCCATCAAAATACATTTTTTGACATAAAACAACAAAAAAACCTTTTTAAAACCTTAGTTTTAAACAAATTAGACCTTCTGACATTTTTTGTTCGATGTACGGTTTTCGCGTAAATAAATACATACCACTTCTCGGCATGGTCATTTCATATCGCTAAAATCTCATTATGACACAAATACGAAATTCGGAGTAATAAAATTTATAAGTTAAAAAAAATGCTAAAATTAAAAAAATGTTAAAAATAAAACAAAACTAAAAAAAAATTAAAAACTATTTCTATTTTGGAAAAATGAAGTGGTGCACTACTTTTTCTTTAAAAATGCTTACCGTAAATATTTTACGTACGACAATAGTAAAAATGTATTTGTTACTTAAAGGTCAAAATCTTTGATGCATGATGCATATGGGACGCATGCCAAATTTCTCAAAAATATTTGGATTGTTAAAAAGTTATTATTAAAAAACGATTAAATTTTAACATCCTGTAGTTGCAAAAGTAGGTGGTTAAGGACATACCGGTAAAGAAACCAAGCCGCCGTCCTTAGGAAATGCATGCTTTAATCCCCTTTACCAATCCTCTATGTACTCTACTAAAGAGCGCGCTGATTTGAGAAAAACGAGATCAGGGGACTTTCCCGGCCCACCGCCTAAGCCTTTCGTCAGACGACGACGCAAACAACACAGATCCCACTACGAATATTTACTATGCTTTTAATTTCCTATGGTCGACGAGTTGGTTTCCACACCTGTAAATGTTCATATGAAGTTTTTTTAATTTTTATTGGTGAATCACGTCTTAAAGTTTATCGGTTAAGCTACTGGACACCCTGTATACTTCTTAGGATACCGTGAGTTAACTTGAAAAGGTGCCTTTTGACCTGTTTTTGCATTTTTTCAGATTTTTTAAAGGGGCTAACGTTTTAGGGTAATACCTTATAAAATGACACACTGTATAAAAATAGATAAGTAAATGATTAACCTTACATGACGCATAGGAATGGCCAATTCAATGGTTCTAATTTCTTTCAATGTTCCATCTTCATTATAAACATTTTGTGATCCCACTAACGTGAGGTTTGCGGTATCTGAGTCTTCTGTAAAGGTGTGTACTAGTTCAGAAATAACACCAAGTTTATCTTCAGCATATCCTTCACTGATCTAAAATATAAGATACTGTATATTGTAGTTATCAGTCGCGCTTGTGGCGGCTTCGGTTGTATCGGCGAGCGTCGATCTCCGGAGTTAAGCAGTGGAATGCGCGCCCATAATTTGGATGGGTGTCTGGCGACAGCGGTATTTTGGGCAGCGGCATACGGTGTTTCTGCTCGGGGAAGCGGACCGAGCAACAACCATCCAAGTTATGGAATGAATGGTGTGTGAATGAGAAGGAGTAGGGGTCAAGGTACAATAAGCCTTCAGGCTGCAGTGCACCACCTAGGGGGCGGTCGTCGGACCTGGGTGGGATGACCCCGAAAGGGTGAAAAAAAAAAAAAAAAAACGTGAGGTTTGCGGTATCTGAGTCTTCTGTAAAGGTGTGTACTAGTTCAGAAATAACACCAAGTTTATCTTCAGCATATCCTTCACTGATCTAAAATATAAGATACTGTATATTGTAGTTATCAGTCCGGTTTTAATATACCTTAAATATAAGTGCACAATTAAATTTCAAATAATTTTTAATATCACCGAAAATGTTTAAAAGTTTCAAAAAAAAAAATTTCAGTTGCCTCTCGAGACAGCACTAGACTTATTAAATAAAATTAAGTTAGTGATAAATTACTCCCTTTATTCTATAAGTAACATTGCCTAATTAAAGAAAAATTAGGTAAAGGATATTTAAGATATTTAAAAACAAAGCAACTTTTTTTACAAGTTTACCACCCTGTATCTTGAGAACGGGGAATTCTATGTTTATATGAACTTTGTTTTTATATTTTTAATAGGAGAATCTGTCCTCATATTTCAAACAAAAACAACATTCTAAAAACCACTAGGGCCCATCTCTATGGGGCCACCCTGTAAAAATATTAAAAAATAAAACCGCCAAAAAATCCCTTAAAACTTAATCGAATTAGTGGAACACGTGCCGCAAGCAGGTCAAAATATTAGATCTAGGTAGGTAGGTGCATAAAATATTAAATTACTATTTAATTTGTCTAGCTAAAGCGGAGTAGATGATTGTTAAACTGCTTTGTTGCCTGTAATTAAAATATGTATTTCTAAATATGTCACTTTTAGGATTAAAAATATACCTGACACATTTGCTGTACTCGTACTAATTAGGTACTACTGGAGAAGTGGAGCAAATGCTTGAAGTGGCTTCTTTGCAGCATTCAGCCGGTAAGGAACAATTCCTTGGCAGTTTATGAAAGTCTAATTGATTGTAATTTAAAAAATAAGATTATTGGTTTATGTTGTGACACCACAAACTCCAATCTAGAGTATCTAAATTGTGCAGCTTTAATACTGTAACAACAATTAGAAACAGAGATCTTAAATTTTCCTTGTCGACTCCATATTTTCGAAATAATTTTGCAATTTTGTTTTAATCAAAAATGCCCTATTTATCCAGTCCTGATATTGCTTTATTTAAACGTTCTAAAGAATATTGGCTTAAAATAGAAAAACTAATTTAAAACCCGGTTTTAATAACTGAACAATTAAAGAAATTCTGCAGCCTCGAAAAGCCGAAATTGTTCATACAATAAACTCAGCAATTCCTATTAATACATTACCCTCGCCTTAATTACAAAGATTTGTAATTACTTTCCAAATTGTTATTGTTTTTTTATTTTATTTTTCGTCTTGGTGTATTTTATCAATGTCAAAAGACATTTACTGCTTAAAAATATTGTTCTTCTAAGATCGATTATATTTTTAAACAAACACAAAAAGAAAAATCAGCCATTATGGACATACGCCTGAATCTCGTAATTATTTATATGTATAAAAGCCTGGGATACAGCAGCTTCGGCAAAAAGGCCCAATTTTACGACCTCCAGTCACCAGCGTAACTACGGGAGGGCCTGGGGGCAGCCCCCTAGAAAATGCCTATATGGTATATGTGTACATATAACATATTAACAGCGCCCGGGCCCCTCCCAGGATGTTGGCAGGTGTCCACTAGGCCACCCCAGGTTCAATGGTAACGCCTATGTCTCCAGTTTTGGAAAAAATTAATGAAATAATAAAACATAGACAACAGTATATCTTAAGCTGCATAGGGTAAAATGAAAAACAATTTATAGTATCTAAATTCTGATAATGTTTCCTTAGCATTCATAGATAATTTTTTGATTTTTTAAAAATATTTCGATTAATGTTAAGGAGAAATTTGTAAAGTCTATAAATAGGCCAGCATCAGATGAAGAGGGCATTAAACGAGTAATAGTAGAAGAATAACATCAAATAAAAAAAACTACTTTATGTCCGTTACATTTTACAAAAATTAAATTTTCTTACAGAATTTTTGTAAAGCGATACACCAAATTTAAATAATAACAAAAGTTACAGCAAGTGTTGTAAAATTATCAACTATCTTAAAGTAGTAATTGACACAGGTAAGAGAGATATCAAGCTAATTGATAAGTATAAAAATATTAGCTTAAGACTAGGAACAAAAGCAATTTTTACTTAAAGTTTTTAAGAAACACGTTTCCTAAATGTTAAAAAAGGGACAAAATTCCAGGTCTTCAAATTAGCTTTTAGTAAACTTTGCCATGCTTAAGTAAACCTGATATATTCTTAAATGACTTTATTCATATCTTTTTTTGGACATTTTGTTTTAAATAATAAAAAATATAATAAATTTGTAAAAATTATGTCCAAATCTGTGCTTAAAGGCTAACAAATTATTTATTTCTTAGATAATTTTCTTTTAAAAATAAAACAAATATTAGGTAATTACCTATTTATTATTTTAATCAGTATTAACACTGCTTGCTTCTGCGCACTTCCCGTTATCCGATCAAAATAAAATTTTAGTGGAAATGTTTTTCTTCAAATGGAACCTTCTTAGGGTGGCACAAAATTTCAAGGGTTGCCTAAGATGGGCCACCCTATAAAACATCCTGTATATTTTCAAAACAAAATACTTTTATACGCCAGGAATGTGTTATTTGTATATTTTTAAATATATGTCTCATATAGATTGATGATCTAATTTGTATACTCACCAAAGCTTGCAATAAGAATAAAAGGGATTCAGCTTCCTTACTAGTCAATTCTCCTATTTCTATAGAATTTGACGATATGTCATTTTGTCATCGGCCAGGGACAAAGAAAACAAAGCGAAAAGAGCTGCACATAAGAAACCTATTCGCTTCATGGTAATCTACTAACTTGAAAACAACTAAATTAAAACAATCTTCTTTTAAGTATTTATAACCTTATCCATAACTCTTATTAAAATTTATCGGCTTTTTCGTATATCGATATGATGTTTTTAATTATGTCATTTTTTGAAACATAGATTTGACCTCTTGCATTTTCAAGATATCTTGGATTGTTAAAAAGCCAAAATATATTTTGTTTGTGTACTACTTAATTATTATTTTTGCATGAGTAAAATTTACGTTTAACCTTTTACTGTTATTTTTTAAAATCAAAAAACAAAATATTAAAGATTATTAAAAATAATATTTTATTATTATTAAAGGATGTTTTCGTATAATTTATATAATAAATATATAGGGTGGTCCTTTAAGGAAATGGGCCAAAATTCAACTAAAAAATGGTGAAGTGTAAATAGGGCGATCTAATTACACCTACCTTAGTACAAGAGTGGATATTAACTGAGATACAGGGTGTAAAAATTTAAAAAAAATTTACAAATTATTTCCATAATATTAATAACATCTTAAATATTAAAATAAAACTTAAATTACATCTGGGGGTTTTTGACATAAGCTAATCATATCTAATGTTCTTTTTAGGTGTTAACTAAACTGGAGGACGCCGCCTACACTATTTTGAATTTCTTTGAAACGCCCCAGCTTTTCGTGCTACTCTGTATGTACTATTTAGGTTAACCAGTAAATTCTTCTTTGCTTTCTACACAAAAAATGTACTTTGTAAGAATGGCTCTGAGCCACCGTTTTTAAGATATATGCATTTATGTGGTTTAATGGCGAATATCTAGAAAACGGTTAGTCAGAGCGATTCTTACAAAATTACCTTTTAGGTAAAAAGAGTTAATTATTTTACTCGGATGGTACATAAAGGAAAGCACAAAAAAATGCGACGTTTAAGAGAAATTAAAAGTAGTATAGGTAGCGCCTTCTAGTTAACACCTTAAAATTAACATCAGATATAAATAGCTTATGTCAGAAAACCCCTAAGTACCAAGTTTTATTACAATATTTAAAATGTATCAAATATTATTGATTTTTTTTTTGAAAATTGACACTTTTTATCTCAGTTAATATCTACTTTTGTACTGAGGTAAGTTTAGTTAAATCGCAATATTTTAAAGTCGCAGTAATTCAGTTAAATTTTAGTATATTACTGAGGGCACATTCTATACTAGTATTTTATTACAGATATTAAAATATGTAGGTTTTAACTACATGAATCAAATGATTGAAGTTTAGCTTAATTTTTTTTGTAATTTTTGGAAAATCAAAAAAACTGTTTATTTTGTTAATATTTTTGTTAACCCGAAAGCCAAATTGTAATTAATTAAAGAGAGGTTTTGTAAAACCAAGCACAAAAATGTTTAGTAAAATCCCTTTAATAACATAACAAAAATTTTAACATTATTTAAAAGCGCAAAGAGCATGGTACATCCTAAATCTCAACGAAACTTTGAACGATAATCATCTGGTCCGGTCTGTATTTTTTACAGATCAATGATAGCTCTAAATGTAAAGGAGATAGCTGGACGCCATTTTGTGAAAAAAGTGGAAAGAGAGGTCTTATGGCACATTATTTTAAAGCGCCTGATGAGTACTTTATAACTCTAGAATATAAAGTTAATACCTTTACATACTCCGAAATGGCGGTACTTTAAAAAATATCTAAATACCTGAATTGCATGGCCATATTTTGGGCAAGGAATAAATTAAGGTGTATTTAATGCTAAACTTATAGTTTTGGGCTATTGGGCCGTCGTCAAAGATTTTGTTTCCTGTTTCCTGTTTCCTCCAGAAGATGGCCGCGAAAGCCTTACACAGAATATGTATTTAATGTTGAATTTTCTTAAGGCTTTTTAAAGATCTTTTTAATGGAAATATTGGTAAAAATTTAATGTACATATTTGTTAACACCCTGTATCTTATATAAGCATTAAATAGATCTTTAAAAAAGCTTAAAGAAAATACTATATTAAGTTTATCGAACTAATTTAAGTTTTGGAAATATGTCCATCCGAATCAGATATGTAGTTATTTTTTAAAGTACTGCCATTTTATAGTAGGTTAAGGTATTAATTTTATATTTTAAGGTAATAAAGTACTCATCGGAGCTACAAAATGATGTGCCACAAAACCCCTCTTTTAATTTTTTTTCTCGAAAATTGGGTTCTAGCTGTCCCTTTAATATTTAGAGCTACCACAAATGCAGACATTGGTCAAAATCTATCGTTTTAAGCAATCCACTTCCGTGGGCCCCTAGTTATGATACCTTTAAACATTTTGCATTTAAAATTGTTGAGGAACAAAAAAAAGGATTCTCACCTTAATAAAACACACCCAAAATGTATTTTGTTATTTTCTTTTTTTTCTACTTTTTATGGTGCCCTCTTTGTGGTGCCCCCACAACGTGGCTATAAGCAATTGCCTAATTGCTCATAGGTTAATCAGGAACTGTTCAGAAGTTAGAAGGAGGACGACAGACTGAACTTTATGGATTTTTAAACATATCTGTAAAATCAATGTTTTAAGTAGCTTCTTTAAATTCAAGTTTAAAATAAAACAACGATTATTTTAAATTTTATTTTTTATTAAATAAATTCTTAAATAACTCTTTTACTTTTAACACTGTTAAATCGCTTCTTTAAGATGGCTTATATCCATATAAGGAATAAGTAACATACTCATCCAAATCCGTCAGGTCATATGATAAGGTTAGACTAAAGTCTTTATTAATATATGAACCAGTTGGTTCGTCTGCTGTAACAAAGAATACAGTATTGGAAATTTTTTCTTCCATGTAAGCTTGTATTTTTTTGGAACTTCTTCCCGGGATTTTGATTCAAGTGAAGCTTCCGCTACAGCTTTTATGGCTGTATCAATTATTGTTTGCTTTGGTTCACCAAAATCGAAGTTCACACTTACCTAAAATTATTTGTTTATTTATTTCACTAAGTCAAATCTACAAATAATGTTGGATTAACTTACGAGGAATTCTGGCACAATTGTAGACCCCTCTTTTAAAAAGTTGCCATCTTTATCAAAGTTAAGTCTCGATATTGGAAGAGATCCTTGTTTCAGGCTTTTTAAGGCATCTTCAACCTTTTCTTTATTGTTTACTTCAATTGTTTGATTCATGTAGTTAAAACCTTCATATTTTAATATCTGAAAAAAAATTATTATTTTTTTATAACTTTCTTTCTAGTGTACTGAAATCACAATATCACTGATGATTTTTTGTATTTACTTTATTAATTTGAGGCCAGTAGTTAATACTTTAGAAAAATGACTTAGAACTTTTTGTTTCAATCGTTTTATAACTTTGGATATAAAATTAATAAAGAGCATTAAAATATCTTTTAAAAAGGTCAGTTGCATTACTTTAAAATGAACGATTTCCGAAAAAACGACTTTAAACATTTACGTACGTTAAATTAGAAATGCTGATTTTTCAAAATTAACAAAGCAATTCTTGAAAACAAACTTTGTTTATAGGAGTTTGTAATTGATCATTGTAAATTTTTTCTTTAACATCCTTTATCTTCGTTAATTTTGAGTTTTAGAAAAAATTGTATAGAAGTTTGTTTCATTAGTTTTTGTGTAGAATCGTCCACAGAAATCCTGACGCATAATTTCCAGACACCCTGTATGTAACAAAAACCCGTTATCATGCATGTACATAAATAGTCAAGTAACTAGTAATGGACTATGAAACGAAGGTCAACAAAAAAAAAGAGAAAATTCCCACCACAAGTTTCAGTCTTTAATAGTAATTTTAAGTACTTTTCATTTAAATTATTTTTAAGTTTTACAATTTAAAATAGACGTAAAAAATGTCTTTCTTTTCAAATTTCTAATGCTTAGCCAGTTTTTACTATATTGTAAATCTTTTTGATGGGCCTTATAGCATATTTCACGCTCTTTAAAATTGCTTTAGTATTTCTTAGTCGTCAAACACAACAAAAATAAAGTGTTCTTTTTTCAATTTTTGAGCAAACCACAAAAATAAGTATGGAAAAAGGGTTGACTCATGAAAAATTGTTTTCCGAGCAATATTTAATAAACTTACAACTATTTTTACGGCGCCAAACGTAAAAATTACTAATCATGCTATTTAAATTTTACTTTATTATTGAGTACTTACATATTTCTCCTTACAAAAATATTTTTTTGATAATTTTTTTTCGAGTTTTAAAAAAACTATTTTTAAAGAGCGTGAAATATGCCGTTAGCTCCATCAAAACGATTTACAACAGACTAACAAGTGGCTAAGCATTAGAAATTTAAAACGAAAAACAAATTACCTGTATTTTAAATGAAAAACTTCAAGTTTAAACGGAAAGTATTTAAAATTAACATTAAAGGCTCAAAGTTGGAGATCATTTTCTTTCTACCTCAGGGGCGGTCATAGGGGGCATTAGCGCCATGCCCCCCTCCTTTCATGCCACATCCCTTGTAACCGATTTTTTTTGCCCAAACACATTGCAAATATGGACAATTAATGATGATATGTCCCACCCCTCGAAAAGTTGATATGACCGCCACTGATCTACATGTAGATTGAAATTTTGCTTGAGCACCGAAAAAAAAACCGGAAATAAATCACCCTAATATACACTCACATAAATTTGCTACAAAAAGTGTATCCTAATAATCCTTCAAGTAAAACTAAATTTGATTCTGACTTGGGCACATATTATACAATTGGTCGTATATTAGACGCGCTCGTACGACCAGTGCCGGATTAGCCATGTAGCAGGAGGCAGCAAAAGCTACGGGCCCCGCGTCTTGGGAAGCCCTGCGCCTGTGCCAAAAAAAAAAAACACAAATCAATAAAAATAAGGTTGGGGCCCGTTTTACAATAAGCAGGAAGTATTTTTTGTCATGAAGTTGATTACTTGCTTGCAGCTGTATAGGTTGGAAAAAAGCGGTAGAAAACTGATCAGGTAAAAATGGATGATAAAGCGGAATTTTGATTACCGATTACATTAGGCAACACTAAAAATTTGCGGTGGAAATGTAATGGAAACGCACACACCTTAGCTCTTCTCAAAGTGAGCACGACCACATGAAAATAGTAAATAGCACACTGTTTTCATGTAGAATATACGTTATCACACTAGTGTTGCAAAGTATAATATGAAGCTGTCATCGCTGTCATTGTTATTTTAAAATAAATTTGGGGTTATCCGGCTGTTAGTGGGATTTACATTGAAAAAGTCATGCAATATTTTATTAATGAGGACCTTTTTAATTCTAAAATGATGAAAAGCTACTAGGCAGGTGATTTTTGATATAAAAATATTGTTAAACAGTATAATATATCGCAGTAAGGAAAAGTATATATCACCCTGGTGATGCAAAGTTTTCAATTGTTTTCTTATTTTTTCTGTGAAGACCAAACAACTTTTATTTGTTTTGGGAAATAACTTGTGGTCGTAGGAAAAGTAGTGTACATTACTTGTGTGAAAATCACTTTCTTACACTCGTGGGTTTGTCGCACTCGGCTGACGCCTCGTGCAACAATATTCCCACTCGTGTGAAATAGAGTCATTTTCCACCCTTGTAATGAGGAGTGAGTAGTTAGGCATAATGTTTTCCATTGCAATGTTTTACGCTATTCATATGCGTTTTTGAACGTTTAGAATCATGCAACAAACATAATGAAAAATAGGATTTTGGCGAATTATAAATGTTTTTACTTACTTGTGTATCTTTATCTACATAAAGTCCTTGATCCACTTCTCCTTTGTTGTCTTTATCCAAATAGAAAAATTCCATATCTAATCCTAACATCGAGAAAGCTTGAATATTATCTCTTAGCTCTACAATTTTGTCGAAATCAGCTAAATCAAATTGTTCATCGTCATTTTCTTCTGTGTCAAAGTCAATTACAGATTTTTCCTATTAAAATACCAATAATATAAAATATGTTATTCCAAAAAATCGTTTAATCTAAAAGCTATCGAGTTCGGGGGATACATAGAAGTGAATTCAAAACTGTTGGTGCTTTCCAATTCTTTGGTACTGCATGGATTGACTTAAAATTTTAATAAAAGGTAGGGAATAGCCCAAGCATTAAGAGGATGCCGTAGCACGTTAAATTTTTAAATATTTGTTTGGGAAAAAAGTTGTATATAGGAAAGTTTCTTAAAATGATCCAAAGATTATCGAAAAGTTGCTTATTTTTACGGTTTTGTAATTTTGGAAAATTTCATGTGTTAATTATTAACATTACCAAAGTCAATTTACTTTCCAATAATCTTTGGATTATTTTAAGAAACTTTTGTATATACAACTTTTTCCAAAACAAATATTTAAAAACGGCAGCGAATCGCGTTTTATCGAATTTAACGTGCTACGGCATCCCCTTAAATATACATATATCGAACCGAAGGGCGCCCTGGGATACTGCACCCCATTTTAGGGGTAAAAATTTTTAATTACATTTTAAACCCAGAAATTAATCAAAAAAGTAATTCTAAGCAAAAATATTTTATGCATTTTGACTAATATTTTTCAAGTTATTTGCGATAATAAAATATAAAATTTCAAAAAAAAGTTTTTAATGGTCGTTTTTTCGCGAGTCAAATTATGCATTTTATAAAAAAGAACTGTAAAAAGCAAACAAAACCAAATTTTTACGTCGCGTGCTACTTTGGGCACGCGTGCCATTGGATCGCCATCCCTGTTATAGACGAACCAAAGTTCTTTTTATACATATTTTTTTTTCAAATTACGAAAAATTAAAATTTTACAGGTATACAATGTGTCCTAGGGTTACAAAAGGACAAATGGACCAAAAATTTTGAATTTTTAAAACTTTTTTGGGAAAACTGGTCGCATGGTCCAATCCAATAAAAAATGGCGAAGAGTAAAATACCTATATTTTTAAAAATGCGGACAAAATTCTATTAGTAAATGTTGAATGAATTTTATGTCAAAATTTAAAGTTAAAAAATGAAAGTAAAAATAATTTACAACTTTTTACCTTTGTATTAACAGTTTTTAAAATATTTGGATTAAGGCTGCGAATTGTGAAATAAATATTTAAAATTGTTATTATTATTATTATTTTATTTTACTTTCTCTTGCCCTTAATTTAAGTTGTAATGCGTATGTAAAAATTGACAATTACATTTATTTTACTCTTATGCTTTACCTTTAAATTTTGACATAGAATTCAATTCTCTACAACATTGACTTATACAATTTTTTTCTATTTTAAAAAATAAAAGGTGTAAGCGCCTGGGCATTTAACCAATTGGACTAAAATTTTGAATTTATATTTTGGACCATGCAACCAGTTTTTCCAAAATTTTGTTTAAAAATTCCAAAATTGTTGGTCCATTTGTGCTCTTGGACCACCTATTCTGGGACACACTGTAGATAAGTCCATACGCGGACACACTGAATATAAAAAATGTCGGTTTAAAATTTTATATTGTCTATTAATTTTTAGACCGCAATCCACATTGTCCTCAAATGATTTCCTGTGTGGGAAAAATCCAGAAATTTTATAATTGGTAGACTTTTGACTCACAGCATTACTTATTACAGAGTTTTTTGTAAAATGGTTTTGTCGTCTTTAATGATTTTATGTGTAAATTTATGCTGTATTACTGTTTACAAAATAATTAACACTTTTTAAAAACCCTTTATAAATAAAATATTTTCACGTACATCCTTTGTTGTTGCTTTACTGGCCGATATACCTTTATCTATTCCCTATAAAGTATGATTTTTTTAACTTCTGATATTTTCACCAACTTTTTTCTTTTGTACTAAACAAAGAAGGCAAGTGTATTATTCTTTAAAAGTCCTCTTTTCATTTAAGATTTTGTGGGTTGCTGTTACCACCAACCAATTTGGTTAATACAATTTGATTTAAAACAAGCGTATAAAGTGTTCTCTTAAGAAACAAAAGGCATATTTTTTTTCTTAGCTGTTTACAGCAGCTGTAAGTCTTTCGTTTTTTTGACAAATTGATGTCGTCAGTCTTACAGCAGCTTACAACAGTTGATAGAGGCCTCGAGAAATGTCTAACCACTGTTTAAGAAATAAGAATAACAATAATATGTGTGAGAAACCCTGTGAAGGTTTAATTTTATAGCAATTGAATTTGTTATAAAACGGAAGACAATTTACGAATGCCATTTTTTTGGTTTTATTATTATTTTATTTAATGTCATTTGTCATTGGCAGTAAGGGATTTTATTTTTTCAATTCATATTTTAATAACGTCAGCTGCTAGACAATCTTGTTAGCAGCTGTAAGACAGGAAATTAAGAAAAATATGCCCAAAGTTTACGAAGATAACAAAATCAACTAGGCACCCTTTTTTATATACAAACTGTATAAAAATATAAGTAAATGATTAACCTTACATGACGCATAGGAATGGCCAATTCAATGGTTCTAATTTCCTTCAGTGTTCCATCTTCATTATAAACATTTTGTGATCCCACTAAAGTAATGTTTGCCGTATCTGGGTCTTCTGTAAAGGTGTGTACTAGTTCAGAAATAGTACCAAGTTTATCTTCAGCATATCCTGCACTGATCTAAACAAAAAATAGGTTTGCAAAAATTTTAAAAACATGATTTTTCTTCAAGAGTGAACTATTTGTTTATTATTTCTTCAGCAAAATGTTAATTTATGATTTTAAAGGCGTTAGCGGTTAAAATCACAAATATCATAACGTAAAAAAAATTAAAAATATGAGAAATTTGATTAAATAATTTGTATACTCACCAAAGCTTGGAAAAGAATAAGAGAGATTTACCTTCTTCACTATTAAGGTTTTCTATATCTATTGATTTTGATGATTTGTTATCGTCGCCATCGGCCAGGGACGAGGAAAACAAAGCCAAAAGAGCTACACATAAGACATTTAGTAGCTTCATGATAAAATACTCACTTGGAAACAACTAAATTGAAACAAACTTTTGTTAAAGTATTTATAAGCTTATCCATGCCTTCTATTTAAATTTATCTGCTTTTTCTTATTTCATTACCCTGTTTTTAATTATATTATTTAAGAAAATAAATTTAACCTTTTGCATTTTCAAGATATCTTGGATTTTTGTAAAACCAAAAGATATTTTGTTTGTGTACTAGTTAATATTTTTGGTATGATTAAAATTTAACTTTACTTTAACCTTTTGCAGTTATTTTTAAACCAAAAAATAAAATTGCGAGTAAAATATTGTATAATATTATTAATACTATTTAATTATTAAGGAGTATGTTTTCGTGTTATTTACATGTATAATTAGTATTTATTTTTTAAGAGGCCTAGGTCAAGAAACAATTTTGTTAAAATTGCTAAAAGTCGTTCGCTTCAGCCCAGTGTTAGAAATTTAACTCTTTTTAACCATATATTTATCGTTTCGCCAATACCAAATACTAGAAAGATATGGGTGGTGCTGTAACGTCATGCGGTATTAACGTAAGCACTATTATGACAGTTAAGTTATGCGCGATTCGATTTTTACCCTCGCTGGTGATAATAACGTTACCGCATGGAGTAATTTGCGGGCTGATAACGCCACGTGCTATTTAAAATAGCGAATAGAATTGCCATGTGCACAATATTTTTCTTTGTTTATTTTTTAAGGTTATATTATTTTTTCGACGATTTCTACAAATATTTTTGTAATAGAGCCACAGAGTAAAGTTAAACTAACATTCTTTGATAAAGTCTTGCTTTTTTATTTTTGGATAAATGTTGCAGGTGGAAAAGAAACGAAAAGGTTAAGATTGTCGGCCGACAATGACCTGGCTTTCTGAAAGAATGTCTTAGTCAAAATTCATCTGGAAAAGTGGGAGAATTTACAGTAAAATGTGTTTGAAATAACGGAAAAAACTTTCGCACATTAAAGGATCATTTGCTTTTTAATTTTGTAAATTTGCAGACAGGTGTAATTGACCGTTCGTAATACGGCGTCTTCCATATATCTAAAAACAAACACTAAATACCGTATGCGGTATTTAAATAGCGCCTTACGTAAATAACGAACGTAGGCGGTAACCAAAGTACCCATATATCTCTACTAGCTATGGGAGATTTGACGGCAAATTCTCCCTCGATACACAAAATATATTTTTTAGACTTCACTAAAACAACTAAAATATTTATTTGCTTTAAAAATAACCAACATGATATGGGTAGTTCTTGCAGAAAATACTTATAATTGTAATAGAAGTAAACAGACAAGAGAATAAAAATGCTCTATTTATAGCTACTACAAAGTTTTCCAGAAAGTTTGCGGACAGTTGTATCCTTGATTGTTTATGTTGTTTAGTTCAAACAGTTGAGTAGCGTTTATTCTAGTGATAAGTTTTCGTCGGGAGTATTTGATTGCTCCCGAAGTAAACTTTATTGCTCCCAGAGCAAACTCGTTTTTTCTATATTTAATCTGAAAATGCTGTAAAATAATACCAAATACGAGTACCTACCTACACCTAGGAGTAAACAGATTTCAATACTTGATTGAACTGAATAATTGAACTCGAATATTTTATCTTTATATGATTCATAGAAGATGCTGCAAAATTTGTGTTCACATTACTGACATTAATAACATAATTTTTGACACTAAATGCTTCGGGTGCAATAAAATATGCTCCCAACGAATGCTTCCCCAATGCTTGCAAAAATAAAAGCCCGGAATTTTTACGACACATCTCTAGTTAATTTAAAAGGGACATGTCTACACTGCATAAAAATTACTTTTTGCACTTCCGGAACTGAAGTGTATCACAGCAACAAACAATCTAAAAATGACATATCTGACAAAAATGTATTTAAATAATAGGGTGTCCCATTTTGGTTGCAGCTGTGGGGTATCTCAGGAATTATTAAAGATAGAACCTTGCGGTTTTTGCGAACCAGCGGCGCTATTCTTGGCCATTCGCATTTGTCAGGATCGTTCGCATCTTTTGACAAATCGAAAAAAGTCTACTTTTGAAATTCTTGACCACTAGCACAATTTGTGAGTATTCGCGTTAAAAAGCAAGCGGTGCATACCGCTCGCAACGAGTGAAAATCATTCGCAAGTTTAAATCATAACCCATGGGTGTACGATGTTCTGTCGATTTTCATAGTTTTTGCATTGAATAGTTATTAGTATTAGATAAAATAAATTGATGATCTGCATCAAGTTGCAAATGATGTAGTTCTGAAGGGTATAGAAAAAGATACTGGTCAGTGTCGGACTTGGCCACCGGGCAAATGCTCGGTGGGCCAACGCCTTGGGGGCCACTTGCGGAGGTAAAGCGGAAAAAATTCAAAGTAATAAAAACAATATGCATTTAAAAAATATATTTTTATACTCTGCAAATTTATATCTACAATAGCTATGTTTTAAAATAAAAAAAAATATTTTTTCAAAAAAGTATAAGATTGAGATTACCCCTTATAACACAAGTTGGTTTTATAAATGTTTATAAAACATTCAAGTAGATTTTGGGTAAGGTACGATAAACGTTCTCAAACGTTCGTGAATGTTCTTTAAACGTTGTTTAAATGTTTTGTGTCAGCAAAAACAAAGTTTTAAAAACGTTATTTTTGTACGTTTACTAAACGTTTTTTATAGTCTCTGAAAGGTTTTAGAAATAGGCTTTTAAAGTTTTTTGGGACGTCTAAAAAACGTTGTCATAGTATTGCTAAATTTGGTAATTGTTTACAAACCGGACGAATCGCCGATTTAGAAAATTTTGAAATTTGGTATATGGGGTTTTTTGGAGCACTGATTACGAATTTAAAAGATTTTTTTTCGGATACGCTTTGTTTTCGAGATATTCCTCATCAGATTTAATAACCAGAACTAACCCAAATTCACTATTTTCTCCTTCTTTTTGTCAACAATTCTTGATTTTAAGCTAAATTGGTACTTAATACTTGATTTTTACCTTTTAAACCCCATGTTTCTATTTATTTTACCCTTTTTCTTCATAAAATTGCAAAGCTTTACTTTCGCCTTGGCGGCCCCAAGGCTACTGCAATTGAAAGTGAGGCTTTACACAGGCCGCATATATGACGGTATGAATATTCGTGTTAGACTCGTCAAAAGGAACCCTTCTAAAAAGGTTTTAAAAGTGTACAGTAAAGTAATTATCATGAAGTCAGTTTCTTTACTGGCCCAGACACTATAGGTAGGTAGCACTTTTTTGAGCAATAATTTTAATTCGTAAATGGTGTTTATTAAATTATTTTTTGATTAATTGTAAGCATAATACATTTACTTTATTTTTGATTGAGAAAAACATAGTACAAAAAATGTAAAAGTGCAAAATATCAGTAAATATAAAACCTCTGAAGAAATACACCAGTATCATACAAGAGAGCGTGGCAACTTACGCCTTCAGTTTTTAAAGTCGAGGAGATCTTAAAATGCCACTTGGCATTATGCTCCTGCTTTTTTAATAAAGTGCCATATCAGATTAGGAAGTTAGCAATAAATGAATATAAATATGGAATAAAAAGTTATTTAATAGATAAAAGCTTTTACAGCATTGATGAATACCTAGACTGTGATATGGGTTTACAAAATTTTTAAATTATAGGCTAAATTGTGTTTGTTGTTTTATATAATTTGTTTTAATTATAATTGAGTTTAACTGTTTTTGGATATTTTTATATTGTTTTATATTATGCTAAATGTTAAAACTTTTTTTAGTCAGAATTTGGTAGTTAGTATAAGGTAAAGTGAGTTAGATTATTGTATTTTGGACCAAAGGGTTTGTGGTAACATTTTTACAAATTTTTTAGAAATATCCGGTATTTAAATTTGTTTGTGAGACGATGTTTATTCATTTTATCATAATTATACAAACCTTTTTGACATTTTTATTATATAATCTTAAAAAAGTTTTGAATTATCACTGTTTTTTTGAAATGTGCGGTCATAAAAAATTAGGTCAAAAAGGTTCGAAAACATAAACACGCACTGCTAATTAGTACTTTTTTTATTATTAAAATATCATTTTAAAATGATTTAAAACATCAAGGTCAGGTAGACAAGGTTAAATTTATTTTGCAACATTCGCCCATAAAGCAATGTACAGGTTTATTCGAAACTTATCATTAAAATTGAAATTGGGCACTACCTTTTGCACCATAGTATTTTTTTGCGTATAAGAATAAAATTAAAAATAATATTTTTACTTATTGAAGATAAAGTACCTACCCCTACAGTGAGGATATTAAAAGTCCACCCCTCCATTTAGATATCGAGTTCAAGTAAATTTTGGGTAAAAGGTTGTTACTTAGACTAGTCTTTGGCATAAAAAATTTGATCAGGTGGCGTAGTATCAAGGGTGCACGACCTATTTTTTTAATGAAAAGGGGAGGTCCCGTCACATTGTTTTAAAGGCCTTTCGATTTTATTCTCATCGGCCGAGCCGTTCTAGATTTTTAATTAACCATTAAGCCATTAAAAGTGCAATGTGTTCACTAAAGTTATTTCCTAAAGAAAAGAGATCAAAAGTGCTATATTAGATTTTTTGATATACCTGGGAAACCATTAAAAACTCCCTGTAGGTTGTGTGTTACAGGTACTTTGACTAGATCAAAGGTATGTTGACCTTTGTACCTCTATCTACAAATCGTTTTACTTCCGCCTACAGCAGTTCAACAGAATTTAGTTTGCAGGGGTATGGCGGTAAGCACAGCAGAGTTACCTAATATTTTTCTGTTAGTTTTTCACACGGCATATTTCAATGAACGGGATTTTACCTAATTTGCTTTTGTAAGTAGTTTTTTTTGTTAATTTGGGTTCAAACGCAATGCCTTTATCAGTTAGCCAGTCCCTAATTGCTTGGTTTCTCTAAGATGAAGTTGGTATCTTTTCTATACGCCGTAAATAATAGCTTGCATTATCTATAACTACCACCGAATTAGCCAGAAGAAATTTCATAATTTCACCAAAGTGAGTCTTCGAAACCATCCGAATTCATGTATTCATGGTAATCTCCCGTACGGTAAGACTAGAAGGTTAGTACATTGTATATTTTTATTAGGTTAGTTAGTTAGACAAATAAAAAACTTGTTTATTCCTTATAAGTCTTTTTGTATCTTACTTAGTCTTTAAAAGACATATACAGGGTGGGCTTTTTTTCTGTTGCGCCTATCTTTTTATTTTCAAAGAGCTAATAGGTAGATATGTTTTTCTAGGTTTGTCAATTTTGGTAAAATATAGATTTATACAGGACTGAACTTACAGGACTTTTTTCAAAATACTGTATTTAACCTCGTTGCAAAGGAAAATTGATTTAGGTACAATTGGGCTAATACGTTTTTCTTGTAGACAAACTATGGGAAATAATTAAGTAAAAGCAAATCTGTCAACAATTTGAGGATTTAGAAATTATAAGTATTTTTAATATATAATGTTCCTCATAAAGCATGCATTTCTCTTGATTTTAAAAAACAACTGTTTTTAAGTGTCCTTTGAAAATCAAAAATGTGAGATTATCATGGTTACTGAGTTGACTGCTGACCAAACTTAAAAAAAAAAATTAAAAATAAACGTATTACCCTAATTGTAGATATTTTTTGCAACGAAGGTTAATGCATCATTTTGAAAAAAGTGCCGTAAGTCCTGTCCTGTTTAAATCTATTTGACCAAATATGGCAAACACATATCTACCTATTAGCTCCTTAAAAATGAAAAAGATGGACGCAACAGATAAAAAGTTATTATTCGTTAAAATATGTGCAAGTTTAACTTAGCCCACACTGTATAAAATTCACTTAACTGCATACCCCTAAGTTTAGTACCCATTATCAATAATTTAGTTAATTATTAACATTCTTTTAACCTATTAAAGCAAATATGAGTTCCTATTTTGTGGCCTTACTGCAATACAATTTTAATTTGTATAGTATATCTATTCTATATATCTATATATGATACATTGGGTGGTATAATGTCTAAATGGTTATAGACAAAAACAAGTTTTAAAATACTAAAAATAGTTTATTTTTAAATAAAAGATTTCTTTCAAATACATTTTTATAAAATAAATACCAGGACATTAGTATCTCCAACCTTTAGGTTAGCAAATTGTTTACCACTCAAAGCAAATCCTTCAACTCCAATCATCATCTGGTGATTATTTACATCGAACTTCTTGTCCAAATGTTGAACTAAAAGTCTTGATAGAATTGTCTCGTCGTCAATAGCCATCCAGAGTTTAGGCAAGGTATTCTTAATTTCTTCCAGTTCGTTAGCGGGGAAGTCTTTAGATACTTCTAGTTCTTCTATCTAAAATAAAAAATAGTTATTTATGTAGTAGTAAATTGTAGATTTAAGGTCTGGCCACATATAACCGCACCAAGGCCGCACCAAGGCCGTACCGAGGACGCACCGAGCCCGGTTTCACAATAATAGAGGAAAGTGGGGCAGATCAATTCGAAAGAGTTCAAAAGCACTTTTCATGGCCTCAAAAATATAAAAAGCATTTTTGTCAAGCTGAGTCTATTGTTTTATTTTATCAAAACTTTAAGTGTAGTATAGGTAAAACTGTGTTACCTCATTTTTAAGGTTTATTTTACAGTTAGGTGTTATTTAAAGAGGAGTATAACGGACTCATTGCAATTTTATAAAATATAAAACTTTTTGCATCGTATCCCTCTACATTTCACCAGCAAGACGCAAGGCTGCGGGCTCCTTGCGATTCTGTGTGGCCGATGCATAAACTTAAAAAAAAATGACACAATCAAAGGTAAACTGAAATTTATTTCAGTTGATGTCGCGTTTTCTATTAACATTGCATTAATTTATTTTTAAATAAATTATAGTAAGTATTTAAATAGAACACTATTTTAAAGTGTAAAAAAGCGAAGAACTCTTAAAAAAAGTTACTGTTTTCTAACACTTTATGCAGTGTACTAAAATGAGGTATGTTAACGATTAAAATAAGACAGCATATTTCTTAAGTCTTAAAAAAATATTTTAATACGATGCCAGTAACAAAAAATGCTTTTATTTACACATTTAAAATTTGACATTGGTATAGAACAAAGAAAACAAAAAGCGAAGAAAAAATCTAAAACTGGATGAATAAAAAAAGATTATTCAAAACTCAAGGCAGTGAGAAGTGGCATCCTTATAGGAATTATTACACCAAAAATCAATTAAACCAAATACTTTACGGGCCTTATTTTTAAATAATTTAACTTACTTTTACGTAGCCGGTAATTATTTTAACGGATTTCACGTCATCGCTAGGTTCCTTAATTCTGTAGTCTAAAAGCATTGCGTGGGTATCATTTTCGGGTAATGAAAATCCTTGTTTTCCATTTCTGAATCTTGTCAACGCATGGTAGTTTGGAGAATCTACAAACTAAAACAGAAAAAAATGTAACTAGTTTAAATGTAATACACGGGGTGTTTGCTAATTGCGGCAAAAAAATGTAGGGCTTATTTCTGAGTTAATTCTATGAAAAAAAATAATATAAACATGGGTCTGCAACAGCATTGTTTTTAAGATATAGATTGTAAAATTTTCTTGGGAAAATCAGTTTAGTATTAAGAATCAAGATAATAAATATTCCTTATTCGATTTTAATAAAAGTTGGGAGTGTATTTAATAAATGTAACTAGTTTAACTGTAATACACGGGGTGTTTGCTAATTGCGGCAAAAAAATGTAGGGCTTATTTCTGAGTTAATTCTATGAAAAAAAAAAATAATATAAACATGGGTCTGCAACAGCATTGTTTTTAAGATATAGATTGTAAAATTTTCTTGGGAAAATCAGTTTAGTATTAAGAATCAAGATAATAAATATTCCTTATTCGATTTTAATAAAAGTTGGGAGTGTATTTAATAACAGTTAGCGGATTATTTCGCTCTAACTTAAAAATACCTTTTCAAAAATCAAGTGTTATAATTTCTTTTTAGAAATTTTGTAACAACAACAAAATACCTAATTTAACAAATATTTGTTGTTGTGTGATAAGTACTTTCAAAAGCCAATCTTAAAAACGAAAAATTTTGCGGACCACCCATGTTTATATGAACTAGATTTAATAAAATTAGCCCATGAATAAGCTTTTTCATTTTTTTAACGAAATTAGGAAACTCCCAGTATATATTTTCTAAAAGTTTTTCAAAGAATTAATGTTAACATACTTTAAAATTTCAGCACCGAAATGCCTTTTTTTTGTGCGCCAAATAAGAACATCTTGTCTTTATCTTGGTCTTGTATATTTAATAAGAAATTCCACTGTAGTTAATTTTTCGCTTTTTTACTTATAATAGGTATTTTTGAAAAAATTTAAGAAAAAGAAAATTCTTTTGTTGACAATAAGTTCCAGAGATAAAGAGGAAGAAAAATCGGTTTTTGGCTTCTTCTGGTAAACTGAAAGAAATGGATAAGAACTTTTGGGATATTTTTGGGAGCAGAAGCCATAATACTACCTTTACAACAGACACGGCATATCGCCGGTAACAGTATTCCAGGCTGAATCTAATTTGGAATGTGTACAGGGTATATAGTTATACGGGTTAGAAGAAAAACAATAAATTTATGCTTAAAAGTTCATTACTGCTTGCCGGCCAGTAAACTAAGATAGACACTACCAGACAAGACAATTTAAAAGCATTCAATATATTTTAAATCAGTGGTTCTATTCTTCAATCTCAAATACACAGTTTCAAATTATGCGAATTGAGAGCGATTACAACGATGTCGCATAAGACAGTGTGTATTTGAGATTGGAAAATAGATCCACTGACTTGAAATTCATACAGGGTAAACAAATTAGATAAGAAGCAATTCTTTTAGGCTTAAAAAAGCAATAATGTAAATGACACTTTGTTTTGGAAAATTTGGCGGATATTAATAAAGTACGGTCATACCTTTTTTATTTAATGTTTTTTTATATATCATTATTATTAATCAAATACTTCCTGTTTATTTAACTTACGTAATGCTCGTTGACTTCTTGTATATCATCAACCTTATCTTCTCCATTTACTATTTTGATGACTCTAGATCTAACGCCCACTTTCTCTGTTTTCGCCAATTTTTTTATTTTCTTTAAATATTTATCTTGTTGGTTGTCATCCAGAGTAGCTTGAGTAAGATATTCCTGAAATAAGTAAATATACCGTATCGTCTAAGTCAAATGGTTCACAGGTAATGCGTGGACAAAAGACGGTCTAACGCGTTAGAATACTAACACATAGCTATTAAATTAAAATTTCGGCATGTAATAAGTTGAGACAATAAACAGTGCGTCGATATGTGGACATAAGTGCAAAAATTAATATTTTCATGACAACATAAATGTATAATATGTGTAATAATGTGTTAAATGTATAATACTATTACGGTATTGCTTTCTGTATTAGCAGAGCATTGTATCCTACTCAATTATTAATGCCAGAACAATTTTAGTGCAATAAGACTGATACGATTTTTGTCCCAAATTCCTTCTTAACGTACTGTGCATCGGTCCAGCTATGTTGTTGTTTTAGGTAGGGGTGATTCTACTTGACAAAATAAGGGTAGAGCTTCATAGAATTTTTTCAAAATGTCATTCGTTTTCAAGTTACAAGCCGTCAAAGTTCAATTTTTATTTTTTTTGGCACACAAATCGAGCTTTGCAGATTCTAAAATTTTAAGATAAAAGTACTTTTTTAAATACCGCCAGATGGCACTTTACCTAAAACTTATTTACATCATAACTTTTTATTTTGACAGATATCGCAAAGCTGGGGGCGCCATTTTATAGACAATCAAAAACTTAAAAAATAGGGTACTCTTTATTAAAGTTGTTAAACCTCACCGTTTGGGCACCAATTGACATCAAAGTTTTATTTATTTATTTTTTTATATTTATATGGAGCTCTACCCTTATTTTGTCAAGTAGAACCACCCCTTTAAGTTTCGTAATCGATTTTTGAATCACCCTTTATACCTTTTCACTTAGCTGAATAATAGTATTGTAACTATAATATGATGTCTAAAATATTAAAAAAATACGCACTAGCTTTTTAGATAAAGAATAGTTTTAAGCTTTTGTTTCTTTAAGTAAAGTATTTGTTAAAGCTTGTAGTATTAAAATTCTTACTGTATTAACTGGCATATGCATAGTTAACCCCATGTCTTCGTTGACAAATCTCCCAGGAGCATATTTTCTTCGGGATCCGATAATTGATACGTTAAGGTTCAATTTGTCTACCATAGAAACAAATTCTTTGAGAGATTCTAGTACTTCTTTTTTCTTATTACTTTCTTCACCACTTTCTAGCTGTTTCTCAAGCTTGTTAAGTGATAGGGCATTTACATCCTGTAAAATTAAAATGTATTATTACAAGCTATAGTATAAAGTAAAGTAATGGAAAGTCGCAAATCTAAGAAAAAATCTTCTAAAATGAGTAATACCAAAATTCAAAACTTATAATTTATGACTTTTATAGATATTTAATTTTTATTGCTGTAAGAAGAAATAAGCAAAAAAACTTATAGTTCTAGTTTCTAAAAACTAAAAATTTTAAATACAAAAAGTGTTACGTTGCATATTTTGAGTAGTATTGTTTGTATAATCTAGGTCTGTTGTTCGTCCAAAGATATTTTTGCTTATAAAATTTGGTACTTACAATTAAAAGAAATGCAAAAATACCCCAGAACATCAGTTTCGACAACATTTTGCGATTTTGTTTCAGCAAATACAAAATCTTCGATGAGAATCTGGACGGTTACTAAAATCTTGTTACCAAACAAACTTTATTTAAGCTTTATTAATTAAGATATGGATATGAAAAGTTCTATATGCAAAAGGTTATCTCTCTATTAGTTTATTTTTCAAAAGCAATTTATTATTTAACGTTTTATTTTCGTGTTTATTCAAGAGAGTAAACAACGAGTAAAAAATAAAATTGGAATTGCTAAAAATAAATTAAAATCTATACAGCTTAAGTCAAAAATAAGTTTATTTGGTTTGGTTTTAGTTTTATTGAAATCTTAAGATTTACACCAAAGTGTATTAGACATTAGACTAAGACAAAAAAACTATTTGAATTTGAAATTTATATCGATAAAAAAATATTGTTCAAAGTGACCAAAAGAAAATATCGTGAAACATCGGCGTAGCTACAGGGGGACCTGGGAGACCAGGTCCTCCCAGAAGAAACCAGGCCTCCTGAGGAAAAATGAGCATATAGACACATGTGTACCAGGCCCCCAGGAGTAATATATTATATATGAACATGTGTACATTAGGGTGTCCGTTATTTCCTACATCTTTTTTTTAGCGATCGCCCCATAAACTTTTACTTTATAGCCTAAAAGATATTCAATGTAAAAATGCTTCTAATTTCTATATCTACTATTTTTTTTGGTTCAAATGTGGTATTTTCTTAAAGCTCTTTAAAATGTGTATTTAGGGGTGATTTATATAGCGAGTGTTTTATTTAAAAATGCTGGTTTACTACTAAATTACCGCGGATGGCCATAACTCAATCTTAAGTCAACGTTTGACGATAAATAACTCCTAAAGGAGTAATTTAATCATAAATTTGTAAAGAACTTTTTGTAAAGCGTTGCATTTTCTATCAGAATATGCAATAAGTAGATTTTTTCATCTATTTTTGTCCAAGAAAAAAAAAAGAAAAAACTTTAAAAATCCCAGTTTTTAAAAAAATCGATTTGGGAAATAACGTACACTCTAGTGTACATACAACGTTTTTCTGTGTTTTAAATCGTTATCTTGTTGGGACAAGGACTTTTTTTGTTTATGCTGTCTAAATGTTTTTTGGACAAATAATAAATATATACAGCAAATGCGTGTTGCTATGATTCCCATTTTTCGGTAGTCTTAGGCCTCTTACAAGTTCAATGACTAGTTACGCCTATGTCGTACAGGTTTGAGCTCTTAATAATAATATTTAGAGGTCTATCTCCTTCCATTTAGATTTTTTATTTGTACTTTCGTTTTTGCGTCAAATCTGCCTAACTATCGGGGTACAAAAAATCATATGCGTGGTCCGTGCAGGGATCGTCTTCGGCTAAGCCTCCACAGGGCAGGGCGGTGGGTGATTGTTACGGACTTTAGCTGGTCCCTAGTCCAGCCAAGGAGAAGGAAGCACGCCTACACTTACTCACACAACACACCTGCTCAACCTCGCTAAGAGTTTCCCTGGGGGCACCAGGCGACATCCCCCTGTACGCAGCCTTATCCATATTAAGCGGGGCACTTGCATGGATCGACAGTTAATTCCTCCGCTATTCGTGGGACCTACATGTGTAGTACTATAGGAAAAAAACAACCAAAGGCAAAGGCAAAAGCCACGTTTAGGCTAGGCCAAGCTTTAGAGCTAATTCCCTAGAGGCATGAAAGAAGCCGATGTGGCACAGGAGAGCGACCCCGAGGAGCCTCTTATCCAGAATGGCGTCAGTCCGCTAATAAGGCCTTCAGCCACCTAGCAATAGAACATCGCTAGAATGGAGGAGGTTTTTAAGGAGCCGCTTCCCCAGTCCAACTTCACCCTAAAGATGGAGCTAATAAGAGTGCTTCAGGCGAATCTCTACCATGCAAAGGCAGCTTCCGCCATACTTGGTAGGAGATTTCAAAAAGAAGGTCTGGATATAGCGCTAATATAAGAACCATGGCTGAACAATGGAGCCATTAGAGAACTCAACTCAAGTGGAGGTAAGCTATTGTACGTTGCAGAAGCCCCAAATCCCAGGGTCTGCATACTTTATAATAGTAAACTCATAAACTGTACACTAATTCCAGAGCTTTGATCCGGCGACTTTGTTACAGCAACAGCAGATGGAGGCACTGAGGCTTGGGGGATCTGTTGCGCCTACCTCCCCGATTCCCAATTCTCGAGCATAAAAGAACGGACTCGATCACATCGCCAAAATGATTGTACACTTCCCGGACTGTTTTTCTTACAGTCGCATAATGGGAGCAGTCGTTTGCGTTCAAGAATACCTATTTAAGCTTTTCGAGAGAACTCCCCCACTTTTCTCATAAGAACGCTGTTCCCCTGTTTCAAGAATAGGGACCCTGGTGAAGAGAGCACCTGTCCGCCACATTTATTGGGGGACATAGTGGCCTATTGCAAAGAAAGAGGATTAAAACTGGTGGTAGGAGGTGACATGAACGCCCATCACACAATCTGAGGAAGCACCAATTTAAATAACAGAGGTGAGTCTCTTTTAGAATTTATAATAGGTGAAGGGTTAGATATAGCCAATATAGGCTCTGAACCAACCTTTGTTTACCTAGGCGTGAGGTCCTCACAATCTGCAGCCATAATGTAAACGATGAATAAACTGTTTGGCATGTCTTCCAAGAGCCATCGTGCTCGGATCATCGTCACATAAGGTTTAACCTAAAACCCCCGCAACTGACAGCAAGCACATTCCGCAACCCCAGGAGGACAAATTTGGAAGGCTTTGAGGCCACACTCAAGGACTCGCTTGGGGGAAGGATAGCCAAAACAGTCACAGCGAGAGATCTTGACCTGGCATTAGAGCAAATAAGCAAAACCATTCAGATTGCTTACGAAGCAAACTGTCCAGAAACAATTAGGCATCTTAAAAAAAGACAGCATGGTAAAACAATCATCTCTAGGACTTTAGGGCCGAGGTGAGATAGCTAACCATGACTGGAACTTTACAAAGCAAAACTTACGCAGTACAACAAAGAGATCCGCAGGGCAAAAGGAAGTCCTGGGAGTAATTCTGCGAAGAGATTTCAGAAACTCCCGTGTGCGCTAGAGTGCACAGAATCATGGCAAAAGAGTGCACTGATCAAGAACCCGGCCTGCTAAAGAGAGCAGATGGCATATACGCCCAAAGAAAGTGGACTGGAAAAAAACAGCTGAAGTGGTAAACTGCAACTCCATCAAATGGGCTTTAGGCGAATTTCTGCCGTTTAAATGGCACGGCCTAGATGGATTATTTCCAGTGTTGATGCAAAAAGGACAGGACGTTCTAATGCCCCACTTATGCACAATCTTTAGAGCATGTGTAGCCTGGGGCTACATATCCAAAATATGGCAAAAGTCTAGGGTGATCTACCTACCCAGGGTAGGCAAATTCTTAAACAGAACACCTAAGTCATATAAATCAATTAGTCTATCCTCTTTCCTATTGAAAGCGCTAGAAAAAATAGTGGATGATACATCAGAGAGGACACCCTCAAAGGGAACCCTCTGAACAAGCGCCAATACGCGTATCAACCAAAAATGCCTGTGGATCAAGCACTAGACGATCTTAACAGACTTCTGGCTAAGTCGATTGACGACAAGAAGGTGGCGTTGACGACATCCTTGGACATAGAAGGCGCGTTCAACAACGTACCAACTTTTTCACTTATGAACGCGCTAAGGAACAAAGGTATCCCCGGCACGGTCTGCAACTGGATCAAAGCCGGCCTGAGGAATGGGGACATTAGATCCACCCTAGGCAACAATGGAGGCTAAAGTGGGAAGGGGCTGTCGTCCACAGGGAGGCGTTTTATCGCCATCATATTGGGCAGTCCTAGTAGATGACCTTCTTAACAAACTGACTGGTGAAAGGTGCAACTGCGGGGTATGCGGATGACCTGGCCATTGTGGTCAGTGGAAGTTATCTAGGATACATATCAGACAGAATCCAGAACGCCGTAGACTTCGTTGATGAATGGTGCAAACAGGAGGGTGTTTTCAGTCAACCCTCATAAGACAATAACCGTCCCGCTCACAAAAATAAGGGCGCTGGAAGGATTAAAACCTTCAAGGCTCAACGGAGTGGAAATCCCCTATTGGAGGTTTATAATCTACCTTCGAGCTAATCTAATCTACCTTTTTTATTTTGGAATTTTGTAACCAACTAAATGTGTAAATAAATTATCCGAGAGAGAGATAGCTGCTGGGCCTTCCTTTGCCTGTCTTCTAAGGCAGGGCAAACGCAAGATGGCGCGTGAGTCGACTTTTATCGTTTGCCCGCCAAATTCAAATTATATAGCTGTGCTTATTTTTGGTCCCTTAATGTTAGGTACTTGTTTTCGTTTCCTATTAATATAAAATATTGGGGTTTAGTTCAATAATTACACACACCTTATTAAAAATGTCATTTATTTGGTTTTTATAAAGATTTTATCTTACAGATAAACCTATGTCAATATTACCTTTAAATTATCTTTGTTGAAAAGCACAAAATTAATATATACACTGTGATCACTACTAAAAAGTCAATATTCAAAGTCCAATCAAAGGTAAAACCACGAAACACACAATAAGTCACAGAAAATGTAAACAAACTGTCCAAACAAATCGGCCATTGAAAAATATCAAACACAAATATCGATTAACATTTCTGGCGTGACTCGCCTCGCGGCAACGTTGTCAAGTTAAAATATTCGATTCATGGTATATTTTCTTCTCTTAAGTAATTAGATGTGAGCCAAAAAGGACACATAAGTTTATACGTGCAGAAATTGTAAACAACTTGGCAACCAGGGCAAAGCGATGATTGCTCCATCTCACGATAGCCTGCGTCATGATGAAAGACAAAGACATATTTATTGGAACTTGCGTACAAACCAGAAAAGAGATAAATAAGGTAAATAGCATACCAGTTGTTTAATTTTTGCTAAAGTAGGCCATACAAACATGTCAACTATCAAACGAGACTAAAAATAATGCAATTAAATTACAAACTTTATATTAATGAACATATTATAATACAAAAACTGGCCTAAAAATGTAAACAAGTTTAAATGAAAACCAGAACCTATGGAAAAACTTAATTCAAAGTAGATGTTCAAAGTTGGCTCCTTCTTCCCTAATACATAATAAACACCTTTTTTCCACTGCATTACAAGCGTTTATTAGTTCAACAGGTCTAATCGCACCAAAAGCTTGCCTAGTCGCTACTTGCAACTCTTCCCGTGTTTCGATAGTTCTTCCTTTAAAAACTATATCCTTTAATCTTCCCCATAAAAAAATCTAATGGTGTTAAGTCGCAGGACCTAGCAGGCCATAGTATAGATCCTCTAGTACCAATCCATTTATCTTGAAATTCTTGATTCAAAAAATCAGTTGTAATTCGTGCGTTATGCGGAGGGCAACCATCTTGCTGATAATGGATATTTCGAGCCTGCGCTAATGGCAAATCTTCCAAAAATGGTGCAACATGTATTTGTAAAATATTCACATAATCTTGTGCGGTTAAACTTTCATTAAAAAATGGGGACCCAAAAATCGACCACCAAAAATCCCAACCCAAATATTGAAACCTTGCCGTCCTTGTCTGTTTACCGGCGACTATAGCATGCGGGTCTTCTGAAGCCCAATAATATAAATTATACCTGCCTCAGACATAAAAACAATATTTTAGGGAGGGACAGATTTGCAATACATAGAATACTTTTTGGATCGAAAAAAAAAACGAGCTTTTTGAAGCTGCTGCGGCTCTAGATATAATAAAGTGATTGTGTTTTAGAAGAATTAAATAAACCGAGATTTTTGGTGTCCCGAGGTAATATAAAATTTTGAAATTAAATTAAAATTTAAAATATAGTTAAAAAAAAATAAAGTTTTATAGATAAGTAGAGTAGGTATTTATTTTCAACTAAAAGATACTAATTACTTTGTATACGTATTCGTTGTAAATCTCTCGGATATCTATAACTCTTCCCGTTTCAAAGCAAAACCGCGCCAACTAAAAAGGACAAACCGCATTGTGAAAGTGTTAAAATCTTTAAATACTGTCTCATGGCAATAAAACCTATTGAAGTATTGTATTTACCACCCACAAAGAGATGTTTAAAAGAATGATGGTGGTATTAAAATAAGGATAAATTATTATTATTGCGAATAAACCGCTCTTAATTTTTGTGAAGCTAATATTTTTTGATATTAGAGTTTTTTTATTGCACCAATAAGATGCCTGTCTTTACCTTCCATTATTTTTTTATTGAACTTTTACAAACTTTAGGCTTAAAACCGCAATTGTTGACTACTGAGGACTATAAGGTATACAGGAGACCTAAAGGCTTATGTACGATTATTTTGTCGAGCCCCAAATAGAAAAAAACATATAGGGTGGAGCACCACAAACGAAAAAACGGTATTATAAAGTGTGCGTCATAATGTTGGTTATATATGAAAAAATATATGTAACTGGTAAACTGGTATTTGAACAATAACAGCTTTTGGGATCGTTTGTGTATGTCTCATAGCCCAAAAATGTTGTTGAGACATTTGTTAACGGAAATCCAAGATGGCGGCAGATTTAAAAAATAAAATATCAAATTACCAAAAATGGGGTTAGGAGACGGGATATCAAAATGAGAGAAAAGTGTTTAAAATGTGATTTTACGTAAACTGCTTTAATCTCCAAAGCATATTCAAAAAATAAAATAATAATTTTTTTAATATGCCTACCTAATCTTACCATAAATGATTTAAAAAAATATTTTCATGAAGGCTCAGTTTATAACAAAATATTGTTTTTATTGAATACTAACTTAATCTTTAGGTTTTGGATGGAATCGGGATTATTAAATATTGTTAATATTTTTACGAATACATCTGTAACAATGACAACTCTTTTTTGATACCTTTTCTAACAAAACGCTTGAAGAAGTTTAAGTTTTTATACACATTTTTTTATTACCAAACTTTTAAGAAAGGTTAAATTTCGTATTAACCACAAATATTTTATAATAAAAAATACAGATTTCATTTAGGGCTAATAAATTATTTTTGAATCGCTTATACCACGGTTTAGCTGAAAATGTTATAATTTTACTTGATTATAGCTAAATTTAACTATCCATAGACATATTTCTTTTTTCCTTATAAAATTAAAACAAGGTACTTATACATATAACGTAACAAAAGAATAATATTTAAAAGACCGTATTTAATTCTAAATTAAAAAAATTAAATATGCTTCCGAAAAAAAAAACAATTACTGTTTTCACTTTTATGAAATTTTATTCATTACACTGGCGATGGCGCGTATATAAAATTTTCAACTGACTATATTTAAAAACTGGGACTTGGGACTCACACTAACTTTTTACCAGATGCTATAGTGGCTTTAAAAAGCGGCCACTTTGGTAAAGACATTTTTAAATTAGAAGTTTGTGAAAAAAGTTGATTTTTTGGATTACCCTCCGCGAGAAAAAATCCAAGTTTTAAACGCAAATCCTCTGTTTGTATTTTTTATGGTAATTTACATCAAATTTTGTCAGAAATTTCCAAATTTTGCCGAAATATCTATCTTTTTCCGATAATTAGAGGCATCTGAAAACTTTTCACAAAAAAATTGGAAAGTGAAATTTTTTTTAACTGACTTTAGTTTTTAAAAAAATATAGATTTGTCAACAAAATTTGATTTAATTTACAAAATAAAAACGAAGATTCCCTTTTGAAACTTGAATTTTTTCTTGGGTAATCAAAAAATCAACTTTTAAAATTATTTTTAAAGGCCAGTGGCGTACCTAAAGGTATCGGAGACCGGGTTGGAAAGATGCAATATTGGGGCCCCTTATGAGTAAAAAAAAAAATTTGGAACAAATTTTCGAGAAACAAAAAAAAGTCGTCATTACTAAAATGAGGCGCCCTTGCAACATAATATCATATACTTTCATAAGGTCGGGTCTCCCTTTTTCTACTTAAAAAAAATTTAAAGAGCAAAAAAATTGTTTGTTTGTATTTTGGTATTAAAACATTACAAAAAGCCCTCATAACAACACCCCTAAAGCCTAATATATATTTTCTATGAAAACCCACATTTGGGGGCCTCCTCTAATTGGATCGCCCCCTCCCCTCGGTACGCTATTGCTTAATGCCACTAGCATCTGGTATAAATTTGGTGTGGGTTCCATGTCCCAGTTTTTAGATTTAGTCATTTAAAAATTCTAGATATTTACTTCAGTAACATGTAATTATGTAAATTTAACTTTTTCCTTTAGTATTTAAACTTCTTATATGATTTAGCTATTAGTTAGGTTTTTGGTTTGTATTTTAAAAATGCCTCCAAAGCTTAGTTTAGTTAAGTCGTTGCTACAGCTGGATTCGTCCAAAAAGTAACAATTTTTTTAAAATTGCCCTGGTTCCATCTAAAACCAAAAAATTAAGTTAAATTATTAACTGATTACTGATTACAGTAATCACAATATCTTGTAATAAAATAAACCCAATTATAAAAATTATATAATAATGATAATATTTAAAATATAGCAAAATATTGTTTTCTTAAATATGTTAAAAAATCACATTCTTAACACTTTTGCCCTATATATCTTTTTGATATCTTGTCTCCTAATCCCACTTTTGGTGATTTAAAATTTTATTTTAAAATTTGCCGTCATACTTTAAGAAAAATCCAATAATAAATAAAATATTTAAAAATAACTAAAATAAAATAAAAACTTTGACACCCTGTATCTCGCAAATGATTAACTTGTCGACTAAGGTAAATTGCGTTAGATCGTTGTATTTTGGCCGTTATACAGACCTTTTAAAGACACCCTGTATATACAGGGTGTCCAAGAATATGTGGGCACTCTCAGATTCATATAGACTACGTGAAAATAATGTGACAAGTTTCTATAAATTTTTTTCCTAAAGCCCATCTATACAGAGATATGTACCATTAAAGTACGCCACTAAAAATCAATTTTTCTTGAATAACTTTTATAGTACTTGGTATAATAAAATAATGTTTTATAATACAAGTAAAGACTCTTTAAAATGGTATCCTTGTAAAACATTTGCCTTCGTTAGTTCGCCAGGCGTGGACTTACCCTTACTCAATATTGTTAATTATTTTTACACCTTGTATAATAAATAAATAAAATAAGTATTTTTGGGTAGCTTAAATCCTTAGCTAAAAAAGGCACTCTTGTTAGATGTCGATAACTTAAAGCGTTTTCGACAAAAACAAGTTTTGTTTAGTAGGTACATCCAGAAACAATAGGTTTTTGGTTGAAAATGGTACCTAAAAAAACCTGTACTTTTTTTCTTTTCACGAAACTAAAAACTTAAGATGCAGCATTGTGCAGGGTACCATAATCTTCAATAATTAATGCTAGGGAATGCATAAGATAAGAGGGAGCCTATGTTGAACCGACAAACAAAATTATTAAATACAACCCTGTTTAATCAAAATGTTGTTTTTCTCGAAAACGCTTCACTTTATCGAAATCGGAGAGAACAACCTTTTTTTTAGATAAGGGCCTAAGCGATTTAAAAATTATATTTTCATTTCTTTGGTATACAGGGTGTAAAAGTAATTACTACTATTGTGTAAAGGTTAGTCCGCCCCTGGCAAACTAAGGAAAGCAAATGTTTTACAAAGATACCATTTTAAGGAGCCTTAACTAGTTTTTATCATATTAAAAAATTACTTTATTATACCAAGTGATATAAAAGTTACTTAAGAAAACCCGATTTTCGACATATTCTAGGACACCCGGTATTATTTTTACTTCATAAATATTTTTTTTATCTTTTTGACAACCCACGAAGGTCTATGCCTAAATACCAGAGTACCGTGGGTGTCAGGTTATTAGATGTTTAACCCATCGTTCCCCCTATTCCGTCAACGTTGTCCAAGCACTGAAACATGCAGTTGCATTTCACAGCACCTTTTAGACAACGCGGTAGTGCCACCACGGTCGTTATTTATAAATAACTACTACCTAAATATGTCTCCCCCGCTGGGAATAGAACCGCCGACCTCTGGCTTCGAAGATCAAAGCTCTGTCCACTAGGCCACGGGGGAGGATATGAAATAATTTTTTAATTTTTATGAAAAACCTACTAAACCACACAAAGTTTAATACTTAAAAAGACCAATGTGGTACAAAAATAAATTTTTAGGACCAAAATGCCAATTTTTGTACAAAAGCTTTTTTTTACTAAGAAACAAAACAAAATTTAACTTTAACATTCTGGACCTTATTTAATTTAACTTGTGGGTATCAATAAGTACGTGCATTTTTCATTTACTATTAATAGGCATAATGACAGTTTTTTAAACACTGTTCTATGATGTGCTATTTCCAAAAATATATATTATATTTGCAAAAAACAATGGTTTGGTAGGAAAAAAAACGATTTTAATTTAAAGTTTTAAATACCCGCTAAAACATAAGTACATTATACCATGGCGTCGCTGTTTATACAGCGTGTTCCCTAAACACTAAGGGGGTGATTCTTGGACTCATTTGAAGAAAAAGACTTCATATGGACATATGTCCTAAACGTCTTAACTTGTGAGTTACAGAGTGTTAAAATTTTCAAAAAATCTACTTATTTTAGTAAAAACTGTTATTCTACATATAAACCTCATTTAAATATGAATTTCGCCCAACCGCGCCTACATGGAAAAACAAATCTGGTAAATATTCATGCAATTGTAACCTACACAGTTACAATGTGTAGCACTATAGGCCCCAGGTACACGTTGTAGTAAAACTCGCTTCGTTTTTGTAGCAAATAATGTGCCTTAGTATTTAATACTTTTGTAGCAGAACTGTATGTCACCGTTTTCAATACTACTATAATGTAGTCAAGATTCATATTTGGTTACTGTTGTTTACTTACAAATCTTTAGGACTCGTTGATTCTCATAACAGATAATTAATGACAAAAATCATACTAAGAACGTCAATAATAAACATATTAAACGCAATTTTTGCGCTACATTCTTATAACACACAACGCCTTTCGATTTTTTTCGTTTACCCCCGACGTCGCGTCGCCACTATACTATAAGGACAGTTTCACCTGAAAAAACCTGGCTACCACATATCGAGAGGGTTTTTTGCTGGAAATTTTTCCCTCGGAAACAAATCAAACCTAAGTGAACTATATGAGACTAAAGTCATTTTTTCGTGTTAACCGTATTCATCCGAGTGGTACAAACCGCATTTGAAATGGCAATATAAATGTGAGAGTTAGATAGAGATGGCTATTCAAATGTTTTTAAAATGTTTTGAACCGTATTAACACGAAAAAACCCCTTAAAATGCAATAAACAATTACGCCAACGTTGACTGAACCATGAATGCTGTGTCAAGCCAAGATCGTTTGACTAGTTAAGGTTGCCTTGTAAACCTTGCAACATGGCGGACCATACGTCACATATGTATTTTTTTCATTATTTAATAAAGTTTTTAACAGCGTAGTTTGTGTTTTTGTCAATATTAAAAAAATACTTTTAAATACTGTTAATTCCAGTTGTTACCGTAACTTCTTTATTTCCTATTATTAAATTATTTAACAATGATTATTCTAGCTGATTTTTAAATATTGTATATCGCGCTCTTTCGCCCTCATAGTATTATCCGTCTGGACATCCTTGTTTGCTATGTTGGCGCCAAGTAACCAGCAGTGCGGTACATATGTGACGTAATGAGGCAACCTTACCTAGTCAAACGATCTTGGTGTCAAGCAGCAATTTTAGGCGCTCAACCAATTATAACCGCGGTAATAATTGGTGACAACTTTGACGTATAATACATTGTTTAAACCTCAACATAACCGATTGGTAAATACCATTTTAGAATTGGTTCTTCGCCTAAAATTGATGAAGATTACTCGGAACAGAGCTAACAAATCAATTTAAACGCTCTGCTTCTAACACCTGCGCCAACACCAGCGCTCTTTGCCTCGACAAGGTTTACTGTCTGGGCAGCGGCTGGCAGCCCTATCTGCTCCCCAGAATACTATAAAAAAATAAACGTAGATGTAGAATGTATTAGCAAAGTTGAGAAAATAAATGTTTTTAAAAATTGAAATTGAAAAATTGGCTGCCACAGGTAACTGGTGCTTATTTGACAAAGTCAAAAATATTGAAAATAGGTTTTTATTTTTTGGAATAGTTTTATAATAAGGTTTTCATTAAAAGAACGGTTTTAAATTATATTATATGCAAAAAATCATATCAGCTATATTTATTTCTAAACCCAACAAGTAATAAACGTATTTTTAAAATTCTTGAATGACAAAAATAAGCACCTCTCCTGTGGCAGTCAGGTTTTTCAGGTAAAACTATCCTTATAGTATAATGCAGTTTTTTTCAATTGCGTCAGAACCGCAAAAATCAAACCCAGCAACCCATATATAACCGAATTCCTCGCGAAAATATACGGGGTATTCTATTTAAAAAATACGTCACTCCTGCTGTACCAATTTTGTTTTTGTTTCAAATGTTTAATAGAAATAATATAATATAACATTTTACGTAGAAACCAGTGGCATACCTAAAAAAATAATAAATGTTATTTTTGAAATATACCTGATCCAAATTTGTATTTTTTAAAATGGGACACCCTGTATCCGAGTATCTAAAAATGCATATTTTCTTGCAATTGCATCAATATATAACACTTAATATTTTGCATTGTTCTAAACAGCGAAACAAACAAAAAAAATGTCCATTAATTAAATTAATATTAATTTCATTTTTAAAGTGTGTGTATAAAAAAAAGTAACAGTAACAACTACAGAAAAAAGCTTTATTTATAATAGCAAATAAAAAATTATCGCAAGAACTTATTTTTTTGTGCTGGTGTTTAATTAAAAATTCTGCCTAAATGCTTTCCATTCTGTTCAATGAATTTTTTGAGTTAGCTTCTAATCGAACTAGTGGCGATATAAACGTAAATATTTGCCATTCTTCTGGTATCTAATTAAAAAAGACACAAAGCAAATTATTTTAATTTTATTCAAATTGTATCGAATATTTACTTCTAAGTTTGAGATAATTATTTACTTGCTTTTATCTATTTTTTATCGCTTTAGGTAATAAATGTTTTAGTATTCTTGTTAAATTGCTTAAAAATTTTAACACCACTAAGAAGTTTAGAACATATGTTCATATGAAGTTTCTTTCTAATTTTTTTAGAATTACCCCTTAAAGTTTACGGTAGAGTTACTAGACATCCTGTATTTAGTTATAAGGCTAAATATAGTAAAAATCGATCTAAAAGCAAGTTATTTAAAAATCAAATTTTGTCTATGATGGACCATAAGGGTGTAAATTAGTGTCTCTAATGTGTATTAATCACGATATTTCTTTCCATCACTTCGCCATCCTACCACTGTATCTATGTATGGCTTAAACTAAAAGCCGTAGGTTTTGCATTAATTTTTTTAAATAATTATTAATTTAATTTACCATTTAACTTAAACTTATCTAAAAAATATGAATATAAAGCTCTTAAATATTAATATTTAACAGGGATATCCTGTCCTACATAAACTAATTATTAATATCAAAAATATATTTACCATGCAAATTTAAGGAGGCGTTAAAAATAAGTAAAACATAATAGAAAAAATCATACATATTTAATTAGTATTAATTTAAATAATTAGCACACATTTTGGTATTTTTATTTTCTTTTTAATTAATTTATATTTTATTAAACGTATAATGCCGACAAACAAACATAAAAATATACTCATGGATAAAAAAGCCGGACCAACAAAATGTGAAAATTCAATTTTCGAACACCCTGTATGTTTATTTACTTTTAATCATAAAACATAACATTTTTAAGGTAGCTGTTAAATTATAACTTGATACGCGGTACACAAATTGCATTTTCTTTGTTGTGTTTCGTTTTAGAATAAGGATAATAATATAAATTGGAATGAAAATGGTAAAAAGATAAGGTTTCTAAATTCAATACAATGGTAAAAAATTGTGACGTTTAATTATTCCACAGGGTGTTCGAAAATTTGGGTCAAAATGCAACATTTGGCTCTTCCCTGTATAATACCCAATTCTATCAAAACTTTTTGCAATCCACATATTAAAAAATAATATTAATTAAAGCAACTCCAACTAGACCAAAAAGTAGATGGAATTGGTCAAAAACCAAAACATTTTTAATATTGAATTTGAACAAAATTTTGTTTGTCGATTCTTTTTGTCCAGGAGTGTATACATTTTTTGTATTTCAATGCCATAGAGCTTTTTAATACGACAAGATAAAATTGATTGTAATAAAATAGCTAATTATAAAAAATATTACACTCTGGTTTTACTTTCTACTTGAATTTATAATGTACCAAATGTAAACATTAAAAAAAAAAAATGCGTAAATCAAATTTAGGTAGCATATTAATTGGTGTTTTTAAATAATTTGAAAAAATTTGGCCAGTATTTAGTTTAAAGTGTATAAACTTTCATATATATGTATTTTTTACTTTTCTTAAAAAAAAATAAATAAAAAAATAATTCTTAATAAACACATTTTTTATACCATAAATTGCTTTCCTAAAATACTTAGGAGCATCATTAACTTTCAAGCGTTACTTTTTAAATATTCCTCGTCACTCGATAAACAAATATATCAACAATTCCATAAACACAACCGCGAAATCGGTGGTTAAAGACCCGCCCCAAAGCCCGCCTTTTCCGCTCTCAGTCACGCGTCGTTTTCTTCACAATTTCCTCTACATTTAAGGCTAAAAACCGAATAATCGTGCTGAAGGCGAGATCCCTCCTTCCACTCACTTACCGGGCCTTTATGAATCAAATGCGCTCCGATACCAGCCCTCTGACGATGACGCGCGTTGTTTTAGGCCTTTCTCTCACTTCGCCAACGTACAAAACGTTGGTTTTGTCTTTGTTTAGCTAAACAGAATGGGAAGGTTAACAACAATTTCACCGTAGAGTGACTATACGTTCTCACGCTGCTATGTGGTCCTGTAGTTGTAAATCGTCCGTCGGACGGAACGTTACCACATGTGATTAGCGGATCTTTAGACGCACCGGAAGTAGCGAGGCGCGAAAGGTTTCTTGTGACACTTCTCGTAATTTTGTCGGCAATATACTTTTTCGCGCGTTAACTTTATAAAAGGACTTTGGAAAGAGTGTTTTACACTTTAAGGTTTTGAATGTTTTTTTACTGCTGCGGCGTCATATGACTTGACGTAAAATCCAGTTGTATGGTGAGTAACTTGACTTAAGTATGTGCGCTTCACCCGTAATGAATCATCTTTGTATAATAATTTTACTTTGCTTATTTACTTTAATAATTGTTGGCAATACGATTACTTCTTTACACTTTTTAAATTAGAAAAAGCGAAATAAATTTTCATTTTTAAATTCGAATTAATTGTGCAAAAAAATGTACAGGGTGTTTCCTAACTACGGTACGAAACTTAAGTGATTTCTTATGTCTTTTTATGAAAAAAAAGTTTCTATAAACATATGTCCGGACTGGCTTCATTTCTGAGATAGTTAAAGTTTTTACAAAAGTCGATTTTTAAATATCTTAAAACCCTTTAATCGATTAGATAAAATTTGGTACACTTATTTAGTGTATTAAGATGCTTGTGAAGCTCTACCGAGATTAACATAATTGGGTGCAGTGGCCTCTCAGTGGGCACCACAGCCAATATTATTAAGAAAAAAATACGCCACTGACTTTTTAAAAAGTTTTTATATTTTTTCAGAATAGGTAATTAAAAATACAACTTTTTAGTTGCCTAATTTTTCTTCGTATCTAACTTCGTTTTTAAGAAAAAAATTTTAAGCCACTTAATTTTTTTCTTAAAGGTACCCATAGACAACATGGTAAAAAAACAAAAATAATCAATTACTTGCCATAAAATAACTAAGCAGTCGTGTATTTTGTCAAAAATCGTCATTTTCGCTATTTACTAAGGTGAAAATCGTTTATTTTTAATTTTGGATTTTATTTTATGCTGTTTATGGATAATTTTTAGTATTACTTAAGGTTGCTTTAATTTTCATTTCAAATACAAAAGACTAGAAGTTAAACATTGCTTAATCGGAAAAAAAATATAAAAACTTTATAAAAGTCAGTGGCGTACTTTTTTTCTTGATAATATTTGGTGTGGTACCCACTGAGACGCCACTGGACCCAATTATCTTAATCTTGTTAGAGCTTTACAGGTGCCTTATTACATTAAATACACACAACGCCAAAAGTCTTGGACCCTAGCATTTTTATACTTCAAATTTATTTAGAAAAAATTTAAAAGGACTAATTTAAAGTGTTGTCCATGTTGATTTTAATTTAGTTGAAAAAAATATTTAGAGTTCATGTATGTGGCTAATAAAAGAAATACCAAAAAAAATGAAAAGACAATATGTAAAATTTATAAATATAAATAATGTTTATTGCAACAAAAATTACCTGTATGACAATACAAAAAGAAAATACAGCTAATACTCTGTGGGCCCTCCCTTCTGAGTAATGGGTTTACACGATAGCTCTGGAAACAATATCCCACAGTTCTCAATTGAATTCATGTCTGGGGAATTAGCTGGCCACTATAATCTGTTAATTTCTTCAGCATTAAGAAGCTCCTGAACTCTTCTGCCTCGATGTGGTCTGGCGTGATCATTCATGAAAATGAAATTCCCTCCAGTTTCATGGCGGAGGGGAATGACAATTGGCCTAATACCATTTTCCATGTAAATTACATGTAAATTTCGCTAGTCATATTTTGCTGTATGCGAATTAATCGGGTTCGACGGTTGTACATTATTCCCCCGCAGAATATTACTGTTCCTCCTTGATAGGGAACGACTTCACAAGGATAGTTGAGTCTTGACTGACGCCCTGGCTCTCACCATATCCTTTGACGATGGTCACCACTGACCAGACCGAATCTTGATTCGTCAGAGAAAATGACTCTTTCCCACTGGGCTAAAAGCCAGTCCCTATGGATTCTCGCCCACTGGTGGAGGGTAGCATGGTGTCGAGGCAATAAATGAGGTACCCTTAAAAATCTTCTGGCCCGTAAATTTGCACTGTGAAGTCTTCTGCAAATGGTATTGGTGGAAATAACACGGTTGAACGTACCTTGAAAAGGATCTCTAATGGCTGGGGCCGTTGCGTTCCGATTTTGGAGGGTAAATTGAATAACATATCTGTCTTCCCTTTCGGTAAAAACATGTGGCCGTCCACTACGAGGCAATCTTTCCACATTTCCATTTTCTTGATACCTCTTGATGATTCGACTCACAGAAGATCTTGGAATATTTAAACTGGCTGAAATATGGTGATTGGAAAATCCAGATTCATGCAGAGCAATTATTCTTGCTCTGTTATAAACAGAAATTTCACATCCTGGCATTTTCAGTTAGAACCAATGTAAACTTTGCGTATTTAAATATGCAAATAAAGTAAATAAAAGTAACTTAATAATTTTAAATCTTCGCAAAAACCACATAAACTCTTATATCCAAATAAGTATGTGATCTTTTTTATTTCGTTAATAAAATAATATTTTTATCTAATACTAAAAAACATGTAGAATTCTTTATAACTAAGATATGCAGGGGTCCAAGACTTTTGGCGTTGTGTGTAGTTGTGCCAAATTTCATTCGAATCGGTTAAAGAGTTTTTAAGTTATTTAAAAAAATCTTATTTTTTTACGCCCTGTATCTCAGAAATGAAGCAAGACCGGACATATTATGTCTAAATAAACTTTTGTTTTAAATCAAAAGTCACCCCGTTAAGTTTCGTACCGTAGTTAGGAAACACCCTCTATATAAAATTGGTATTAAAAAGGCAAGAAAAAATATCATAGCTTATTGGATAGCCAGTTATAAAAAGGTTGTTTAATAACTGCAAATTTAATAGAAAATCAGAACGTTTTTCTGTTTTACTTAAGCCGTAACTAACAAAATGCAATTTAAAACACTAACAGAGCACTCGGTACCATGGGCGTAACTAGCCATTGAACCTGGAGGGGGCCCAGGGGGCCTGGCAACACCCTAGGAGGGGCCCAGACGCCGCTAAAATGTTATATGTACACATATACCATATAGGTACATTTTTTCCTGGAGGGGGAACTGTCAACACCTAGGGGTGCCCGCCCCCAGGTCCCTCCGTAGTTACGCCGATGATCGGTACTTTTCTATCTACAAATTTCTTTTCGCCACTTTTGAAACATTGTCAAGTTTTTGACTTTAAAAAGTTCCTACATTTAGATATGGAATTTAATTTGGACATCAGCTACTGCAAAGATATAACCTATCAGCTATTTTCAAGGTATATCGGTCAGTAAGGCAATAATAAAACAAGCACTATTAATCACCCAATCCGAAACGTATACATGTCGGCATTCGCGTTAGACTGTCTCCTTTTCACGCATAGCCGGTTTACTTATTTGACTGGCTGATTCTGTATGTACAACCATTGATATTTCTTCATAAAGAAGAGATGCGTTTGGTATAATAATAAGTAGAAAATCTGGAAAATTTTTGTTAATATAATTGTGAGAAGGATGAAATTTATATATTTTTTTGCCATTAGTATTGCATCAAAATCAACTGATCGCCAGCCTCTATTAGTTTTAAAATTAAAAGGCACATTTATAATCTTTTTCTCATGTTTTGTTTTTCTTCTTATTTTTTGCATTTATTTTTTTTGTACTTTTGTACGTAAGATGCTATACATTTTACGGCATTGGGCGTGTTAATATCTAATGAAAGTATAAATTTAAATTAGTTGCACTAACGGTCCCAAGGGTGCGGCGGTCCGGGTTAGAGTGGGCCCCCAAATGGGGGTCCTTATGGAAAATAAGATACATATAGGGGTTTAGGAGCGTTTTTTAAGGGTTTTTGTTTTTTTTGTAGCAAAATAGAAAAAGAGGGGCTCCAGTAAAGTATATTATATTAAGTTGGAAGGGGGCACCATTGGGAGGGTAAGGTCCTTTTTTTTGGTTGTAAAAATTGTTACGGAGGCCACAAACTTATCAAATCATATCATATTATGTTGTAAAGGGGTAAAGGGGGTCTCATTTTGGAGATGAGGACCATCTTTTTTTTCTTTTTTTTTTCTAACTAAATGCTTAAAAGTTAGTAAAATCTGAAAAGGGGTCCCTACTTTGCTTTTCGCCCCGGGCCCCAATACCTGCAGGTACGCCAGTGATTAGTTGTTTAAGAGGGGAGTAAGGTTAATTCGTTTCGCTTTGTGCTAAAAAAACGTTTTAAGATTTTTTCGACAACACAGTCAAACTTTATTTATTTGACTCCATTGATTCTTAAACAATAATATTTAAAGAAAATTTTGTACTATCTCTGGTAAACTATCAAAAAAAAAAACGGCAGTGCCGAAAGGTTATCGAAGAAAGGTAAGTTGCGGTGACCATCATAGCTGGGTGCTGGATTATATATTTTTTTAAAAAAACTGAAATGCAAATGCATTAACAAATGGTAGCGTACAGAATGATCTTGGCATGATTATACCCTTGAACCCTGAAGAGGAGATCCACATTTTAAGAATGGTAGAAACGTTAACGTTATAATGTGTTTGTCTTAGAGTGGTCATTAAAAACTACATTTTTGCGACGCCCCCTAAAAAGCTTTCTTTTGATAAAATAAACACTGACTTTTTTTTAAAATTCAAAAGAACACGTGTCTCTAGATGTAGGGGTAATAATTATACCCAAAAATTGACTTGATTGATTGAAATCCAGTGTTTTTCATCAAAAGAAAGCTTTTAGGTGGCGTCGCAAAAAATAATTTTTAACAACCACCCTAATAATTATACCAAAAACTTAACTTGGATCGTCTTAAGGCAGGTGTTTTTTGAATTAAAAAAAAACCGTTTTTTCATCAAAGCAAAGCTTTTAGGGGTTTCGCAAAAAATTAATTTTTAACGACCACCTAAATAACTATATTCAACAGTTCCATGGCGGCAGCAAAATTTTTGAAAGAAAACACATCTTAGTAAGCGCAAAAATAATTTATTTTATCTTTTGTTGAGTGAGGTAGGCTTGAAATGAAAAGCAAGGAGAAAAATAGTATGTAGTATAGTTATTCCGGGGTACTACTTTTTAATAATAATTTATTATTAAAACTAAAGTAGGGCCCCAAAAATTGGAAATGTCGAGGAGCGAGAAAAGAAAGTAATAAAAAAAAAAACGAAAGGAGGTCCTCATGTAATAAAAACAACTCTATTTAAACATTTTTATATACCTGACCACCCCAGAATATTTAAGGGGAATAAAAAAACTCTTCACCTTCTAGGTTCGAGAGCCCCTCTTAACTCCAAGGAGCCCCCTTAAGCTTCGGGGCCCTTGAGCCCCATAGTAGCTACGCCACTGATTACGAATTTTTGTGAATATTAAAAGTGTTAATAAAATACATAATTTATGGATGTTTTGTTGTACGAGATGGTTAAGCGGAAACAGACTGACATTCCTAAATTTCTTTAGCACCAGATGAGATATAAATTAGCAGGTATTAAATATTTGACATTGAAATTCTCTTAAAAATTGTATGTTAGTAAAAGACGTGGTTATATCTAACAACATAATAAATAGAACTAAAAAAATCTTTTGGTTTTTTGACCAGCGACAAAAAATGTATTTTAGGAAATATCACATGTATTTTTTAAAAAACAGTTATAACTATAAAAATATATCTCAAAACATAACAAAAATGGATTTAAAGGACAAACGAATAAAAACAATATTTCTTTAGTAGAGTGTGGTGCGAAATAAAAAAATGTATAATAAAATAGTAAAGTTTAGAAATGAAGAAAGAATATTTTGTGTAACTAAAAAAATAGTTTATTATTTAAAATGTTTAAATTTGTCCGACTCACAGGTGTCTTTTGCTGTGTATCACTGATTGCCAATAGTCATACCTTGTGTGAAATAAAAGTTCCGATAAATGGGCGAAAACACGGGTTAAGCCATGTACAGACTTGGATACAATCGGGACAACATTGTCGGCCGACTGTATCTTGTTCAAAAATTTTTTCAGCAACAAAGTTGGCCAACATTTGCAGATACAAGTGTTTTGCGTCCACACTAGTTTTAAAGCACGTACAAAACTGCCGATGTTTTCAATATTAAATGGAAAATAGGCGTCTTGCCGATTCCTGAATGAAAACGCCCACGGATGTTGCCATGGCATTTGCAACAAGTCGGCCGACCGATGTGCAACATTCAAGATACAGTCGACCAACAAATGTTTTCGCCGATTGTATCCAACTCTGTACGTGGCTTTAGTGCGCTTTGGCAACAGTCAACACCCGTCGTCACCAAAGGTAAACGCGCGCCGCGCGTGTGCCAAACGAACAACGGGTAAAATTAATCAACGCGGTATCTGGGTTTTCCCGTTCGGAGTACGAAGAGTACAACGATAGATGGTGAGCCAGTATCGTATTTGACCATGGTGTTTAAATACGCATGCTCGTAACGCACCGATTTGTTGACTACGCGAAACCGAAAAATCCGAAAAATGTTATTAGCCACTGAATACTTATTTAAATTTGGGATATCTGTGCTGTGCATTTACCAATAAATATAACTGTAAACGAGTAAAGGTCTGGCCACACATAACAGCACCAAAGCCGCACCGAGCCCGGATTCATAATGATAAAGGAAAGTGGGGCAGATTAATTCCGAAAAATTCAAAAGCACTTTTCATGCTCTTAAAAATATAAAAAGCTTTTTTGTCAAGCTCTATATATCTTCTTGTCTAAATAAAACAGATTTTCCTACTTATCTCTGTTTCTTTTTATCCAAACTTTGAGTGTAGTAAGGGAAAGTAGGGTAATGGTACGCGTTGGGTAATGGTGCGCATGGCAAAATGTCACATTGTGGGGGTAAAATACATCCTCTCAATGCTGCTGGACTGGACCCTTCTAATAAACTAATATAGCTATTATTTGAATCCATAGCTTAATGCCAGAAGATACTGCAGCACAATTTTTTATTTTCTGATGATTCTTATAAATATTTAGCCACAGCAAATAAGGCGATGAGCCTACATTTTTTATTTGATTTGTTTTTTCAAGTTTTTTTACCAATTAGTGTTTAAATATAAATTGTTTGGACCAATAAAAATTATAATTAAATAAGTGATTTTAATGACGAAATTATTTTTAAGATGTAAATCGCAATGGGGAAGTGTGCGCACGTATGCGCTCCTTTACCCCGAACATAGATAAAGGGTAGTTTTTTCCAATTTTATTTTATTTTTTAGATGCTTTAATATTATACCATAGTTCACAAAAATTTATTTTTTGTAAAGATCTTAAAAAAATTAAATACAAAATGATGATTTAAAAAATATATTAAAGCAGACAGACGGTTTAAGGTACCCAAATTAACCTTTAGAAAAACAATTTTAAGAAAATAAACTTATTCTGCCACGTTTGTTGCGTAAACCGATATGTAAGGTCAAAAAACAAACTAAGTTAAAATAATATGTTTTGCTATAAGCCAATTTTTTGGTTTAACTTCTAATGGAGTTAGACCCCTAGCTTTTCAGACGCTAAAACATTTGCAATAATTTTAGTAGATATGAGGGATTGGGATTAGGACTGACTATACGGATCTTTAAAAATAACACCCGAAACTAAGCTTAGACACCCTCAAGGAGAAAGAGAAAGAGAGAATAAACTGTAACAACATACGTGTAAATATGCGCATAATTACCCATTCAACGCGCACAGTTACCCTATAGGTTGGGAAATCGTGCGCAAATACATTTGGTTACTTTTTTTATCTTGACATATTTACATGTTTATTTTATTAACTTGTTACTGTGTAAACGCAAAGTAAAATAATTATGGTTTCTCACTCTTTTTAAATTCAGCCTGACTTTTTATTTTGGCGCGGGAATTTAAATTCTAGCTTAGGTGCGCACCATTTCTCCACTCTCCCTTATAGGTAAAACTGTATTATCTTATTTGTAAATGTTTATTTTACGATTAGGTGTAAATTAAAGCGTAGTATAACATACTCATATTACTTCAAATTCATTAAAAACAAAACTTTTTGCCCCGCACCCCTAAATTTCACCAGCGAGACGCACGGATAACCAGAACTTACATATACCTTATATTAGGAGTTCAGTTAGATATTTTTTATCTTTATGATATTCCAAATAACTATCTTCTAAAGGATCGTTTTTAGTTGTAACTTTTTAATTTCAATACGTCAAGATACAAAACTACATTGACATATACTTAATAATTTCCTCAAGGATTTCCATAGAAATGCAAGTTGTAATTGTGTTTCAAATATACCAGTCGACCAGTTTGAAACTTCAAATTTTACATGATTTATTGTGACTTAAATAAAATGTTTTTTTAATAATAAGGCGTCGTTTTTTTCATCACAGTGTTTTCTACACGGTAAAAAATGTTAGATATTAGCTCTCAGTTTATTGTCATCCTCCGCTTCGCGTCGGGAGTCAACAAAACCTCGAGCTAAAATCAAGAAATTTTTTCCCTTGTATAATAAATAGCTATTTTACGTTACTACCATACTTTTATATCCTCCCGTAGTTAAAATGTTAATATTAATCTTTTCTTATTATTATTTTTAGCGACATTTCCATATTAGAAGAATAAGAGGGGTTAATTCCTATTTTGTGTATTTTGTGTAAATAATATATTTTCTTATGTTTTATGATTGACAATTTACTTAAAATCTAAAAAAATGGTTAATTAAGCAGAGACATGAATATTAATAGGATATTTAATAATTTTTTAGTTAAAATAAATTAAATAAGAAAATTGCCAATAAAAAATATTATTAAAGTTGATTGTTCAAAATATTTACAGGACAATTTTAGCGACAATTCTTGTTGTTTCGCGATTTTTTATGGCTATTTATAAAAATACAATTGTATTTGAAAGTACCTATTATTACCAAACGCATCTGTTGTCAAGGTCGAGAAAAAGAAAAACCCGTGTATTATAATAATCAATGGAATATATGTATATGTAAAACCTGTATGAGTTTACCTATACAGTGTGAATAAAAATACGTAAAAGAAGAATTGAAAATAACTTAAAATAGGAAATTATTATACCATTTCTAATTGCAAAGAAAATCGGAATTTACCAGGTAATGCAACAAACAAAATCATCCAAATTAATTGTTTACCATTAGTCTGTTATTAGCGAAAATATTGTATTATCTAATAAATTGGCAAGCTCTTATATTAAAGACTAAAAAAAACAATTGATAGTCGTGTTTTTGACTTACAATTTTTAATAATTTCGAAAATAAGGCAATCTTTAGGGGTATGTTATCTAAATACAATTTGTTAACAGGGGTTGCTTAAATATAACAAGCAAGGTGGCAAACTTTATAAAAATTTTTACTTGTTTTTATTGTGTTGTGCCAAACCTTAGATATTACAAGTAGTTTACTGTTAAATAAATAATAAAATAATATATGTAAACGAAGCTAAATATGAAAACGAGAAACAAAGGGAAAGCTATAAAAGCTTAAATTAAGGTTTATTTCGGATGCTACTATGAATAATAATCAAAGAGTTTCTACGGAAAGATTTAAAAAAAAAAGAAGAAATTTAACTCAGTTTATTTTTTATTTAACTGCAAAGTACATGATATCTAATTTTTTCTGCTTAAAGATATTGTCACGTTTTTTGCTTCTAAATTAATATATATTTTTTGTTTTTTAGGTTATCTCAGAACATACTTTAAAAACTGCTGGAACTCAATAAGAAAACCCTCCTTATATTTCTACCATACAGAAACTTCTTTTTGCATTTGATTTCTCATAACGTTTTTTTATAACTACTTTGGAATAGCTTGGTAAACCCCTCTTATACCAAAAGTTTGGGTATTTTTAAAAACAAACAATTAATTGTCTGTTCTTCTATCCAGAATATCATATAGACTATTTCTAATATTCAAATTAAGGTCATGAAATTAACATTTGTCAGCATTTAAATCCTTTACCCATGGTTTTGATGTTTCCTTATTCACGACTTTAGCCATTCTATTTTACTGTCCATTACGTTTCATTAAGCCTTCAAGATTCCGACCCACTGTCCCCCGATGCATCTCCCCGTCCAAAGCTGTAACATTTCCGAAGACGCTTGGCCGAGGAGCACTATGTGCGACCCTCCAAGCTTCCCTCCAACTTACCCCAATTACGACGATTACCTTAACGACATCTTGTACAAAATACAAGCAGAGCACCCTGGAGAACAGTTCTCCGCAACTGGGTGTCCATATATTCTTTGTTCCAAACTTCCTGATCATTGGAGGTCGAATAAAACATTGCCCATGGGGTTTCGAGTGATTGCTGCAACGGAGGTGCATGACGGGACGAAGGTTGTGGTGCAGGCAGGAAACGATGAAAACTGTTGCGCGGAGTTGCGAAATTATAGTGCAATAATGAAGAATGGTGAAGCAAAATTCAACGATTTAAGATTTGTTGGAAGAAGTGGAAGAGGTAAGTTTTTTTGCTTTACAATGAATTAAAATTGCGGCCTTTGTTTTTATAATAACGCATGTCTCGAAAGAGTTTATATCATTTAGGTACTATGGTAAGTTAAAAAAATCGACCATTTTTATTGTGACTTCTATTACTGATTTGACTGGTTTCTAGGCACCTCCAGAGAACGCTTGGCAACGATGATCTGTCTCTTCTTTAATTATTTATTCACAAAATTCGAAACACAATTTTTTTTAATTCTTTAATATTTGACCTTGAATAATTTAAAAATCGATCACGAAACTTAAGGGGGTGATTCTACTTGACAAAATAAGGGTAGAGCTTCATATATATTTTTTTTCAAAAAGTCATTCGTTTTCGAGTTACAAGCCGTCAAAGTTCAATTTTTATTTTGGTTTTTCGCCATATTGCATTTATTTTTTAACCAATCCAGTTAATATTTGGCACACAAATCGAGCTTTACAGATTCTAAAATTTTAAGATAAAAAGTACTTTTTTAAATACCGCCAGAGGGCACTTTACCTAAAACTTAAAATTTATTTACATCATAACTTTTATTTTGACAGATATCGCAAAGCTGGGGCGCCTATTTTATAGACAATCAAAAACTTAAAAAATAAGGTACTCCTTATTAAAGTCGATAAACCTCACCGTTTAGGCACCAATAGACATCAAAGTTTTCATTAATTTCAATCAAATTACCTACACCCATACAGGGTGTCCAGTAACTCAACCGGCCAACTCAACCAAACGATTCTAAAGCAAAAAAATAAAGAAAAAGACTTTATACAAACATATGTCTCTAAACGTCTTAGTTTTGAACCACAGAGGTGTAAAAAAATAAAAAAAAAAAAAAGTTGTTTTTTTTAAATATTTAACACACCGTAGTTAAAAAACTAGAGACGTTTGGGGAACCAAATGTGTTTATATAAAGTTTATTTCATATTTTCTGACCTGTAGAGAATCGCCCCGTACGTTGTCGGTTGAGTAACTGGACACCCTATATCATATGTAGGTAATATGTTAAGTGATAAAAGCTGATCTGATGTCTGGTTGCCTAGGCAGTGAGTTAACTCGACAATAAAGGACTACATGTTATCCCAAGATTTTGATTCTCTATAAAATGGTGCCTCAACTATAGATATCTGTCAAGACTTTTTATAAAGATGGTGTCAAAAGTCAACCATTGGTGAGATATCGCGAAAAATTAAACCAAAAAAGACTTAATTTTTTTTCTTTATAACAAAATAAGTATTGTATTTACACCAAGTAATGCCAAATAAAGATATAATACAAATACCTTACTACGGGTTTAAAAAATAAATTTTTCCGTCCCGGCACAGTATAATTTGTATTTTATTTTTTTATTTAAAATTTATAAAATACATACGTAAAAGACATTTTAAATAAACCGGGCTATCTAAATTTATTTAATTTATATTTTTCAAGGTTATGGCGTATGTCTCTCTTTGCTTTTTTTTTAGCAAGAATGTTAGGGGTAGTCTATTTCCACCACTTCCACTAATTCTAAAAAAGTTTTAAAATATTTAGAATGGGTTTTTTATAATGGCAATATTGTCGTAAAATTTTATTAATCTAGCACTTTTCTTTTTAGAATAAAAAAACTTTAATTTTTCGTCATTTTTGTACCGCAATATCTCCCTAATGGTTAACTTTTGGCCCTATGGTTATAGTACCCTTTAGGTTTAAGAACGAATTACCTCCAAAAATTTATTGCATTTGTTTAGAAACAGCATGTGAAACATATTATCTTTAATGCAAATTTCTAAACAACACACACAACACATTTCTTTAAAAAATATTTCCCAAGACTTTTTTAATAGTTTTTTCTTCAATAAAATATCGAAATGTACAAAAAGTGTTTCCCTGAGCACAGGGTGGTCCTTCGCAAGCTATCTTGGATGTAAACAGTCCCACAACGCAACACTTGTTGTTTTATCATTTTTGCTTATTTTATTTTAACTGAATGTTTTTGCAAAGCTTTTAAAACATACGTTAGGAAATTCAATTTTTTGAACCTGGGCGTAAAACACTCGTAAAATAAGTTTAAGATAGCATCTTCTACCTTTTTATTGCGTCCGCTATTTTTATAGCAAAGGCATTTTGAAAGTTATGCTAATAGTGGAAACTTATCACCATCCCGTTGGTGGTATTTAATAACAATATTTGCATGTATCTTTAAAGTAATAAATGTTTTTTATTTTTACATATAAGTAAAATTAAAAGCAATAAGAGATATGTAAAAAATATTTAATATGTAATATTTTGCAAGCATATTTATTTTGACTTCCGTAAAATTGATGTATTTTTCGGACTTATTTACAAAATACTGTTTCATTGTTTTACATTTTTTTTTGCTCTGTACAATTTAAATTTTAGTAACTTTTACTGCGACTTGTAGCTAAAAATGTGTGTTTTAAAGTTTTTTTTCTTTTATAGAGCTTCAGTTTAACAGAGAAATGTCTTGTGGTGTACAGTCTTTATTCTATTCGTCACATTAAGGGAGTGTGAATTCTTGAATTATATAAGATAGGTATGTTATTTAGAAAAATTCTAAAAAAATGGTATCTGAAGTCCGAAGGCACCGGACGTCTTAAGGTAACAATAACACTTACGGAATAAAAAATAGTGTTAAAATTGATTGGGTTTGACTAAGTCGATATGAAAATTACTATATTATAGTGTTTTTCTAAATATAAATATCTATACCTTTTTCTTAACCTCCCTATTGGTGTCTTTATAGGCTCCTGAGCATCGACGAATAGTTGCATGTACTTCTGTGGAAACAAAAATCTTTAAATATCAGATATGATAACAGAACACCTCTAGATATTATAGGAGTCAACATAACGGCCTTTCGTTTGGTAAATTTATTAAGTTATAAATTTACCAAATCAATTTAAATAAACACACATCAAAATAGGCCGCCACTTACAATAAATTTGAGGTTAAGTAGTTGCTAAGGTTGGTAATACTGCATCAAATCAATTGAAGAAAAATAGAACGTGTTCTAATCATTTTAACAAATTTGACAAGGCGGCCTTGAATTTCTTTGATATCCAGTTTTCTGTTTTACATTATCTAATTTCTTCAAGGTTACCTTGGTTCACCCCTTTTGGCAAGAAGTTTTATAAGTGTTAAACCAGCTTATTATCTTTTGAACTTAAAACTCAAGTAACTTGCCCAAATGTTAAACCTCTTAACTAACTAGAATGTATTAAAACGCCTATTCTCTTTGCTTGAGTTACATACAACGGTTATAAGCACATGTGGAGCCATTTAAAGAATTATTTTTAATAATTTTGCGGTAAAATTTACCTTCGCCGACCTACTGCCAACATTTGTGGTATTTTGTCGCGTGCCATGTGCCGCCTGGCAAGAAAACGCAAACGAAATAAAGTGAAAAATTGAAAAAATTAAGAGGTACTAATTAGTGATGATTTTTTGCTTTTCAAAAGGCAAAAGAAAAAAATAGTTTAAATATATAGTGTTTTTCAATTATTAGGATAGTAGGACATTGGTTCCCATTTTCAAGTTGTCAACTGCGGGCGGCATTCTAAAACTGTTTCTACAGTATTTGAAGAGTATTTATACAAAAAGGACATGCCCAGTTACAATAATTTCAACCACACATACATAACAGAGTGTTCAAACTTAGGAAATATTTTTATTCGTTATAACACAACAATCTAATTTTGGGGATTGTACACTTTAAAACTACCCCCCTTAACTATTAGATATTTAAATTGAACTTGTGCTTTTAATTTAATTAAGTAATATACCATTAAAAAGTTCTGGTTAAAGTTTTAAGGAATTTTATTAATACAAAAGTGATTTTTATGCAGTGTGGACATGTCTAGTTTTAATTGACTTTTATACTTTCGTGCTCACTTTTTACAAAGTTGTACATCGATAAAAATAATTAAAGAGATTTCAAAATGAACGAAACGATAATATAATGTAAACATGTCACCTTTTAAATAAACACTCCTATTTGTCTTGCGGGTACCCGCAGTGGACAGCTGCGATAAATGAAACCTTACCCTCCTTAACTCTAAAAACAAATAGGATAATACTTAAAGATATTTTATTTATGATAAAGAAATCATACTGTAAAACTGAAACGTAAAGATTGCTCTATCATGCAGAAGAAACAATTAAAATTTAGAAAATTGTCTGGGCTGATTTATTTAATTAAATAAAATCTAATTGCCAGAAAACAAAGGCCCCAAACCTAGATATCAATTATTTAATGGTTTTGTTTGTTGGGTACACGCCAAAAGTCTATCTAGAAGGGGGACCCCTTCGGTCTTGCTCCCGTGGTATAGCTAGCTGACCCTGTTTAGCCCTATTGACCCCTATAAACTGGCCGGTCGCCTGAAACAAAATAAAGAAAAATTTCCTGAAAACCTAAAAATTTCTAATTTAAAAACGACGTTTTTCTAGATATCAATTTACACAGAAATAAAAAAATCTGGTCTATGATACAATATGTTCCTAAATAAAGAAATACCTTAACAATTTAAGGCTGTACCAGAAATGCGTATCTTATACGCCGATTTAAAACAAGAAAACCTTATCAAATTTATTGATACTTTATGAATGAAACACCAGGAAATCTATGTTAAAACACAAAAACATCTGATTTCTAATATGGTAGTCACGTACTTTATAGATGATTTCCGAAACAAAATTTTCAAACATTAATCGATGTTTACTTGTAAATAAACACCGCCAAAATACCGAGAAAATTTGATTGAAATTTGTATCAGATCAGATACATAGTCACGGTGAATCTTGTTTACAATAGGGTTTACCAAATCAATTTTTTACACTTGAATATATTATTAATATATCTTTTAAAATAACTATTAATACCTACGAGAGGAATTACTTATATTTTTTGACGTTTACAAAAGAACCTTTGCAATTTTCGTACATAATCTCTTCAGAATGTTTTGTCTTTTGAGTCCGATTTGGATTGATTGCAGTCACTTTTTTTACTAGTTGAGGTTCTTGGATATAATAGAGTAACTGTGGTGCAATATTTGCTTTTTGTTAATGTTAACACACATTGTTTGAAAGCTTCATGAGTCTAATAAGGCCCGTATAACACATTTAAAATAAGATATTCCTAAAAAGTCAATAATATAGAAAAAAACGAGTTGCAGTTGCCACACACTAAGGAAATCTTGTGTATTGGGACCAATTATATTGTTTTCTTTAAATTCCACAAATAAAAAATACTTTTATATTCTCTTAAACAAAAATGTATTCTTTTTATTTTCATTACTTAAAATAAATACCTATTTTACTGTTGTTTATAACCCAAAAATGTATTTAAATATTTCGGGTTTTTTTCATAGGTGGTTTCTACCTGAACATTTGTATTTATTATGGCATTTGATAGGTATGCATGTTTGACTTATTTAATTAATTTGTGCCCCTTAAAGTTTGACCAAAAATGACTGCTACTTTGGTATTTTGGATGGCAGAATGGTATAATTTAATGTCACAAAACTATTACAAACGAAGTTGAAAATAATACATATATTATTAAAAATTTCCTTTAAATTATATCAGTTTACAAAGGCTGAAAGCCTAAATACTAAATAACCCACATTGTTCGCCATATTCTACACACACCACATATTTGATGTCATCTATTACTAATATCCACATTGGTTGCCAGATTCCTTTGACACCTCAGGTTGGGGGCATGTAACACCCAACGTAAGGCGACATATTTTCTTAAGACCTATGTTAAATGCCATATTCCTCTAATGTTTCACGTTGATCTCTATGTTCCTTCGACCCCCTGGTTGGACATCACGTTCTTCAGTCATCACATATGTGTCCAAACACCCAACAATAGGCGCCATATTTTTTAAAAAACATGTTTCTCCGTCCTCCTAGTTGGGTGCCATTCTTCTCTTAAGCCCAATGTTAACTGCCTTATTCTTCTAGTGTCTTACGTTGGTCTTTGTTTCTCCGACCCTCTCATTGGGGTCATGTTTCTCAAATACCCCACGTTGGGCGCCATGTCCCTTAAGCATTGTGTTAACTGCCTAATTTCTCTGATATCCAACGTTTGTCTTTGTTTTTGCCATTCTCTCGTCGAACACCACGTTTTTAAACACCCCCATTGGGTGCCATATTTTTTAAGACCTATATTGAATGCCATATTTCTCTATTGTCCTGCGTTTGTCTTTATCTTCTTTCGATCCCCAGGTAGGATATTATGTTCTTCAGTCTCCAGCTCACACATGTTTTCAAACACTTCATGGTGAGCGCCATATTTCTTTAAAGCCCCGTTTCTCCGACCTCCTAGTTGGGCGTTACGTTTTTCTTAAGCCCAATGATAACTGCCTTACTTCTTCAGTGTCTAACGTTGGTCTTTGTTTCCCTAACCTTCTCGTTGAGCGCCATGTTTCTTAAATACCATACGTTGGGCGCCATGTCCCTTACGCCTTGTGTTAACTGCCGTATTTTGGTAATGTCCAACGTTTTTATTTGTTTCTGCGACCCTCGAGCACAATGTTTTTTAATCACTTCACGTTGGGTTTCATTTTTTTTTCAAAGACCTATGTTGAGTGTCATATTTCTTAATATTTCACGTTGGTCTCTATGTTCCTTCGACCTTCTTGTTGGACATGTTTTTCAGTAACCACACATGCTTTGAAACACCCCATGGTGAGCACCATATTTCTTCAAAGCCCCTCCAAATGGGCGTCATATTTCCCGTAAGTCCAATGTTGACTGCCTTTCTCCTCTAGTGTCTAACGTTGGTGTTTTTTCTCCGACCCTTCGTTGGGCACCATGTCTCCCTTAAGCCCTGTGATAAATGCCTTATTTCTCTAATGTCCAATGTTCGTTTTTGTTTCTTTGACCAGAATAATATTAGAAGGACCTATTCTTTTTCATGAGATTAATAAGAAGCGCACAGAACCAAGAGATTTTTCAAAACTGAAACAAAATATCATTGGTATAATACAATTTTTAAATATTTTTGTTAATTTGATTAAAAAAAACTACAATTTGTTTATACAGGGTGAGTTTTTTTCGCTGTTTAGTACAGGGATCTCCCGGGGATCCGCTTCAGTTACAGAGACGCTAACTGGGAAAAGAATGGTTGTTTTTAGAGAGTTTAAATCATCTTTTGTTTTGTCCAAAATATAATCATGTCTTACTAGATATTTAAAAAACCGTTTTTCCACAAATTTATTTATTAAAGTGTAAATATAAAACTTGTCCGTCTTCTTAATAGAATGGCAAACTTCGATATTTAATTTGATACTCGGAGCTACGACATAAACTTGCATTTTTTAAAATAAAAAACCATAGTTGGCTATGATATTTATAAAAAGGCCTTTTTATAGGCTTTTTAACGATGTATACCAAGATATACTTTAAATACAAAATAACGTAGTTATGGATATAATTATTTTTAAATTTACCACTAAACATAAAAAAAAACTTACACCATCAGTGTAGAAAATATAATATTAAGAGTGACTAAGTTCTTAACTTTCCTTTCTTACAGGAATTTTTGTCTAGATTCCCAAATTTAATTAAAATATAATTTTGTTGTTCACAGTTTTTATTAAATTACTTAATTAATCCCCACAGCTTACGCACGTTTAAACTTGTTTATTGTTATACATACGTACATATTACTCCATATTAATAATCTAATCATCTAATTATTTAATTGTTTCTATTTTTTACTACAAAACCGCCTTTTACAGCACAATTGTGTTTAATTCAAAATAATTGTAGTCATTGCAAATAATTATTAGCCTATTTACAAATGATACTGGTAATTATCTTATTTCTAACCATGTAGATAAATGCTGTTTTAATTAAGTCACGTTAGGAAATTTGTCATGAATATATTATAACAAGTAGCATTTGGGTTTTTATAGTGGATTAATCAAAAATCCAAGCTTTCTGTAAGTTTTCCAAGAATGTGTGGGGAGTGTAAATTTTGCATCTTTTACAATAACTTATAACTTAGAGAGAATGAAGTGAATAAGCAAAAAGTATGGAATAAAAATTAAGCCTTTTAAACATTTATGTTTGTAGAAAAGATTAAACTGACGAAACAGGTGGGGGTTCTTATGTTACTTATTCTTACATACCTATCTTAATAAATGTAGAGTGGAAGTGCTAATTGATCTAAGTGCCAAATTAGAAATTTCAAGAAATCAAAGTAATAAGTAAACTATGTAATGCTGGACATCGGTTTGCAATTGCTAGAGTAAAATTGGTACTGTGGTTTTAGTGAAATATTGGAGCTGTCACATAGAACCACCGGCGTAACTACGGTGCGCCTGCCCCCTCTAGAGGCGGCCAGGCCCCCAGAAAAAAGAACCATATAGGGAAATATGTATATATAAAGTTTCAGTAGTGTCCAGGCCCCCTCCAAGGTCTTGGAAGCCCCCCCTAGGCCCCCTAGGCCCCCCTAGGCCCCCCTAGACCCCACCCAGCTTCGATGGCTAATTACGCTTATGCATAGAACATATAAACAAAAAAACATTTTGGCATTTAGATCAACTAGCATTTTTTACTCTTTAATTATGAAACTTTGTTTTCAGATATCTATAACATTAGGAAATATATTTTTTTAGTATATTTTTAAAATCTAGACTGTTTCTGAAAAATAGATGTAACAGTCTTTTGTTCTTTTATAACCTCTACAGACCTGTCTAATGGCTGCAATACCCTATTTATGGTCCTTAATCAGTTCATAGTGTTTTTTAGTGTACATATGTTTACAGTGTAAATAATAATGAAATAAAAACCAAAAATTTAAATTAAAGGAAAAAACAAACTTAGTTTAAAAAATAAATTATATAAAGTTTCTAAAAAGTCAAAAATAACAAATAAAAAAAATAAAGTCGGTTAATACAATATATGCATACTAAATAATAATAACTAAATAAACAAAAGCTTTTTAAACTTAATGTTATGTTATTAACGGACTTCATTTTTTTATGTAATATTTTTAGCTTTTCAATAAGTTTTATTTATTTTAAGTTAGAGATTTACATTGTATATTTCAACAATCTACGAGAACCGTCTCAGTGAAATATGTAAATGTTAGGTTCTTTTTTGTTACCTCTAGGGATGTCCCAAACACTTTAACTATCAAAACTTTTTAAAGGGTTAAAAGTACACTAAAAAAACTATCCCAAAATGTTTTTACATTGATTTGATGGTTTAAACCATCCTAAATGTGGTTGTATTGTCACAATTTTTCTAGGGTATGACTTGACCCTGTAGATACTTTGCGGGACTGCAAACTTTAGACATAATTATTCTGTCTTTAAATATATGTACTTTTAATTTAATAACCCAAATTTCGATCTTCTATCGATGTTTTTAAAAAATGTATTTAATATAATGTATTTTTTATATCATCCAGTGACGTCACTTTGGAAATACCTAAATCCAAAATATTATCGGTGTCTTCCTGAAATTTTTATGAAAATATTACCAGTAGGGAAGAGACTCTAACATACTACAATATTAAAGAATTATACCGATGCCAGTCTTCAATGCAAATGCTGCGGAGTCCTTTACAAATATAAATTTATATCAGTTGGACCAACTTCACTGAGACGGTGCTGGTATTGTTGTTTCCTTGTTTAAGACATTTTATTAAAAACATTTTCCCGTTATTCACTGATAAGGCATTATGAAGATAAGCAATTAGTTTTTGGCGTTAATAATGTTTATAAATGAAACATGTTTATGGAAAAGGGAATAAATACATGATTGTAAATATATTAACAAAAATAGGAATAAAAGCAAGTAACCGCGATATTTCCTTAACTTTACCACAAAGGCTGAAATTATATGATAAGAATTCAACTTTCAGTAAATAAGTTGGAAATTAGATAACAATGCTGATAATAGCCACACAAATCTAATTTTGAAAAATTCCTTTGATGACAGAGTTTTGAAATACTGACAAAAATATTTACGTTTTCCAATAAATAAAATAATAATTTGGGTATATTTTTTTAAAAACATCGTTTTTCTTTAATTTATGAAACCTCTTTCTTTTACAGTGACAAGTGGTCGTGGTCAAGCACATAGTTTGCTGGTCTTTTCCTTTTATCCATATGGATAGTTCTGAATATTAAGACTAAGATATAATGTTGATTAATAATGATCAATGTTTCTCTCTTTAAATAAAGAGAAAACTCGTTCCGTTCCTCCCTGTAGCCACTTTATTATTTATTGTAGGCATTCAATTTATTTTGTTTTATTAATAAAAACCTAAAAACATCTGACTGTTTCAACAGAAAAAAGTAACAACTTGTTTTTATTTGCTCCGATTTGACATATTTTAAACAATAAAAAATATTTTTATATTTATAAATTAATGTTCTAAATATCATGGATATGTTATGTTGCAACTGTTTTCCAAATTATAGCATTTATGTGTATAAGTATCCCAAAAATGTTAACTTACCACGTCAAAATTTTAAGTTATGTTGTTTCTTTTTCTTAAAATTGCATATTTTTAGGGTTAGAATACAAAGACTAAATCGTTTAAAAATCCAAATAAATGCTTGCAAAAAGTCTTCTATAACCCATAATTCACATCTGTAATCCCAGTTGTAAATTATATAGGTAGTAAAAGTCACTTTTAATTTTTTACCTTTACCACTAATTAAGGATGTCTTTTCACCACGAAATTAGGTGTCTGTCAGGAAAATGAGTTTTGGAAGGTATGTCACTAAAATAAAAAATTTAAAATTAAAATTTTTATTTTGACACAATATTACATTTGAACAAAGTAAAAATGCAACACCCTTATTAATTTTTTAATGTTAGAAGTAATTAAATCTCTACTTTTTAAGATAAAACCATATATAATTTTAAATAAGTTTTCTTTTATTATAAGCAGTTCTTTTAAGGGAGGGGGGTAAGGTTACTTATTTTTTTGGCATATTTTTATTTAATTATCTAAATGGAGAATATTTCAAGAACATTGTGTAAAAATTGGAAAACGTTTGCAGCAAAATTAACAAAGATGCAGCGATTTAATTAAAAAACCTTTTTTTTTGGCATTATAGTATACAGTGTGTCTACGTAAGTTGGCGTCATATGGGGAACTTTTTATTATTAATTTAAAAAAATCTTTATAAAATGTTCTGCATAATCAAAAACCTAAATTATAATCATTTGATATCAAATTGTGTCAGTCATCTATGAGGTTTGGCCAAAAATGCAATTTGTGCTCAAGAGTAAAGTACCTGTATTTTTTTAAATATCGCAAATTGTTAGAAATATAAAAATTGTTCATTTCAAAAAAAAACTGCAAAAATTGAAAAAAATTAAGTTTGTACGTTAGTATATTGTACAGTCTTTTAATTAAATAACATTAAATTTAAAAGTTTATTAAAAAGGTCCTATGACATTTATATTCATAAAATGTAGATCACTAATGTACATTTGTAAATAAACAAAATTGCATAGTTAAAAGTATTCTTAATTTAAAACATTTTTTTTATAACAATTTTGGATATTAGGAAAAATACAGGTACTTTACTCCTAAGCAATAATTACATTTTTGGCCAAACCTCATAGATGACTGATACAATTTGATATCTGATGGTTGCTTTTTATATTTTGGACTATGCAGAACTTTTTATAAAGAATAACTTTTTTGTAAAATCTATAATAAAAAAGTTTTCCATATAACTTACGTACACACACTGTATATGGTATACTTTAATATAATATATTGCTTTTATTAAATTAATGTTTTACTGGGTCGATAACAAAATCATAAAAATGTACCTTTTTCAAAAAGAATTAACCCCCTTCCCTTAAAAGGTTCGCGGTAACAAAGTCATCATTTTGCATATCTTTTTTGACAACTTACTCACATGCTTTGTGAATTCTCACCTATAAGCTTAGTTATTACTCAATGACCTTTTATCCTTTACAGTGTGAATAGTCTAAGTTATTACTAGTGTATTACAAAAGTAAATTCCTTATTACTCCTTGAAAGACTGTTAATACTGTCTTGCATATACGAAAGTTGTTTTATTAACTTAAAACAAAAATATATATTTTTTTACAGGAAAATCATTTACTATCACAATAACAATTTTCACAAATCCCCCAGTGGTCGCAACTTACCACAAAGCCATAAAAGTTACAGTGGATGGACCAAGAGAACCTCGGTCAAAGACTGGTAAGTAGATTACTTTTGTTTGGTAATAGCTTAGTTTTTTATAAATAATAAATTCAATTGCAGTTATTTGTTAACTGATAAATAACGTCTTGGTTAGCATGTACTGCTTTCTGGTTACTTATTGATTTATAAATGTTTTGTATCAAACAACAAATGAAGGCAATGGTAGTCGTAGTCCAAGTTTCTAGTATTAGGCATTAAGACCATATTATTGTCTACCGCCTTTAAAGAAACGTGTCTCAGTTTTTTGCAGCCGACTGCAAATTTGAAAAAATCTAAACTTTTAAATCTATTGCTGCAAGGGGCGTCGGTTTTCTTTAAAGTCCCTTTTTTTATTAATATTATATCGGCTTTTACATTAATTAAGACACTGCTTTTAGTTGGTTAAATTATTTTTATCGAAAGTACATATATTTTTTTGTATTTTCATTTTCTGTTTTTTTCTATATCTTTTTTATTTTTTACTTTAAATAAAAATATACATCATTGTTATAAATATTTGTTGATTGCTTCCACAACTGACTGTTATTTGCCTGAAAATACTGCTACTAGTACTTTCAAATTTTAAATGACACCACTTGCAAAGTTCTTGGTAGTATTCGAATACTTGCTTTGTATTCATATTTCTTTTTCTGACATCTGAATCTTTTGTTTTTTGTTAGAAGTAAGTTTAGATTGAAAAGAATTTACGAATAGGGTCCTTTTTGGGGTTTTAAAAGAATTTAAGAATATTGGTGGTAGTCCTGGTAGTTGAATATTTTTAGAATACGGTATTGAAGATTCGTATTTAAATACAGGATTTTCGTATTCGACTCAGTTCTGACCACTTCTTAATGTTGTCTTAGTTTGATACTATACCTACATGTCTAGTCACTTTAATAAGTTTCATAGGCAGTTAAAGCAACAACCATATCAGGAATTTTATACGCCGGCATTCTTTATCTAATCTCTCCTTGTTAGTGTTCTACACGTTTTTTAAATCGTCTCTTTTCCAGGCATGACCTATAAACCTTTTGAAGTGGCTGAAGGTGTATAATATTCTGAATATAATAAGAGCATACATATGTTATTTTTTGACATTGTTGCTCTATAAATTTAAATCTTTTATATTCCAATCTAAACTATTAAGTTGCTATAAAAAATTAATTTGACCACCATTTTTTTTTTTAATGTAGCGGGATTAGCTTGTTAGGCTTAAAACTGCCAAACAAATTAATTATAATGTTTAACACAGGGATTAGTATTAGTTTAGTGTCGGTAACCCCGTTATAGTAAAAGACTGTTAAATCCATTTTTCTATGCCTACCTGATTTAACATTGGCCGTTTAAACGTAGTCATCATGGCGCTCTGATTGAAATTTATATAATAGTTTTTGGACGCAGAGGCATCAAAAAATTCCTTTTAGGATGTCATTGTATTTAGAATGTCATATTTACTAATAGAGTAAGCGCCATGGAGCCATGGAGCAGCAGACCATTGTCATTTTGTAAAAGCTAAAAGTTTGTTCCAAATGCTTCCAACATAGATAGAATACTGGCATACTGGCTGTGGCAGGTACCAGGTACCAAAGGTTAATTAATTGAAACATAAATTTTGTTATTTTGTAAAGCTAAATTTTATGTATGTTTCTTAGGTACTTACCTACTAGAAGATATTTTCCCAGTCGTCCAACCCGTTGGCACACAAACATTTTGTGTGGCTCCCATCCCATGGTCCGATGTAGTTCAATATTTCTTTAATTTACCGAGATATGTCCTACATAGGTTTTCAAATAGGTATATCCTAAAAATACTTTGATGTATAAAGAGTGTTCCAAAAGCAATTTTTAAAAAAGTTACCTTACAACTATTACTCTTTTTGGACACTCTGTGTACATCAAAATATTTTTAGGACAAAACTATTTGGAAACCCTACAAATCTTATATAAGAGGTATTGTTAGATCTTATTAAATAACAGAAATATTGGACTTTCTCGGACCATTGGGCCACTCCAAAATGTTTGTCTGCCAAAGGGTTGGAACTGTCAAAACCGTTTGGCGACTAAGGGCATATTATCTTCTAATAGGTAACCAAGAAACACAATATAAAATTCAGCATGCTCCGACAAGCTTTTATAGGTTTTACGAAAAGACGAAATGAAAGTACTAGTTATTTCCGGTATAACGGTAAAAAATGCATATTTATGTTAGGTACTACCATGTTAAATATTTTTTTTGTCTTAAACCACCCTAAGGAAACACCGATATATTTGCAAGCCATATTTTTTATATATAAATCATATTTTTTTAAATTTAATCTACAAAATAAATTTCTTGTCCTAGACTGTCTCAGCTTTGTAAAGTGACACAAAAATAATTATTTTGCACTGACGTTATCCGTATACTGCATGAGCAATGGGTTTTGGTATATCGGCCAGTAATGGAATAACAAAACAGGCGCTATTAGTCACCCATGTTTACATGCCGGTATTTGGTTAAATCGTCTCTTTTCCTTACATTACCTATGTGTTATGTTTTTAACTGAACCGCTATGGCCACTCTTTACGTATAAAGGTACGCGCACATACGACGGCATCGGACGAACGGTACGGATCGGAAAAACAGTTTTAATGAAATGAAATGACACGCAGGCACTTGCGAGTCATGGATATCCCATGGGGAATCTTAAAAGTTAGGGCTTTTTACCGGAAGTGAAAATCTTTGGGTTAAAAACCTCGGGTAAAAATCGGGTTAAATACTTGTCAAATAACGTATATTCTGATTCTATTGTAGATATTAAACGGAATCGGCCGGATTTTAATTTAAGTTGCTATATTCTTGCGGGATTTTACAATCCGGTGCCTATTGTTCACACATACGTGCGCTGCTTCATTTAATTTAACTGAAACTATTTTTCCAATCCGTACCGTCCGTGCGATGCCGTCGTACTTGCGCGTACCTTAAACGTGTCATTTTTCTTAAGAAAGTTTAATATAGTTATAGACGTGCAATCAAATAATTTTGACTTAGTGATTATTAGAAAAATAGTAATGTAAATACCTGCTTAACAATTTTTTTCGTAGTGAATATTAAATTTTGGGATTAGTGACGTGTCCAAAATATTGTGTCGCGTGCCATTGGTTCGCCATCCCTGGTATAGAGGAACGATACAGGAAAAATAATCAACTTCTACAGAACTTAAAAATTATATATGCACCAAAAGGCATTGGATAAAATAGATGCAATACTTGGTTAGGTAGAAAAAGCGATAAAAAAATGTAGACAGTAGCAACAAGGCAAGTTTAGTAAATTACCCCTTGAAAACCGCTGCGTAATGATATGCTTTAGCTTCGTTTTGATGGGTATATGGAATACGTTCGAGATTGTTATGTCCTAAACCATAAAATACTACTTAGGGAGTTTTACCTTTAAACCAACTATATTAATTAAAGACTATAAATATAATCGGGACCATAGCAAAATCATTTTTTTTGGGATGGTATGATCAACTTTGAATTTGACAACTTGATTTTTAATGGATGTTATTTCGCAAGACTCATTTTAATGGTGGAGATTTGGAGTTCTCTTATACAGATAAGTTTATAGCTTTCAGTTACAACTGTGTTAATAATAATTGTTTAACCTATACATATATTAAATTAGAAAATAGCCAGTACGAGTATATTTTTTTTTGATTGCGCAACTAGTGCTGAAAGTGCCACTTTTCCGCTCGCGACTACAGTTGACCGAACGACGCGTAGCGGAGTTCGGTCAAGCAGTCAAGTTCGGAAGAGGCACTTTCGGCACGTGTTAGGAACGCAATTTTTTCTACGAGGGTAAGAAAAATATAAAAACTAAAATTTTATTTTTTTTTAAATTTTAATACAATGCTACCTAATATCCTACCATATCAAAGTAAAATTTTCTTTTAAATATGAAGTGCATGAAAATCCTTCATGCGACTCACTAATATTTGGTTTAAAATTTTTATACTTTTCCACACTAGTTGTTCGGAAAAGTAGTGCCGAAAAGTACTTTTCCGCACTAGTGTGGAAAATGGACACTTTCAAAATTTAAATGCGTTTGGAAAAATAATTAAATGTTACGTTTTCAATTTAATAAAGTTAGTTAGTAAGATTATAAGACTGATTACAAAATAAATAAATGTTAGGCTTTATTCTCTAGGATATTTTAGGTTTGTTCTAAAATATTTTTGAACGTACTCATTTTGATCGTACCGTACTGATTTAAAATAAAAGCTACTTCTGCAGCTACTTTGTTCAAATAAGCAGCCCAATGGTTAATAGAATTTTGCTTTTGATTCGCTTTAATCATACCCCGCTATACTGAGATTTTAGGAAAATTTATTCCGTAAGCTCAGCTTTACATATTTCTTGTGAATAGTTTTTTTTTGTCTTTTTTAATATATTTTTGAAGTTTGTTTAAGAAAACTTAAATAATATTTAAATTTAAATACGGGTGTAACTGTTTATAGAGAACTATTACAATTTTGAGTTTTTTTAATAAAAATTTTTATTAAATATTTTTTGAAAGAGGTAAAATGCACTTAAAATTTTACGTTTTTGTGTAATAAAAATATGACATAGCTATAAGGTTAATGTATAAGAAGTATAATTTATTTGTATTTACATATACTTTTGAGGATTTTATACAGGGTGGGGTGTCGCTCATAGGTGGTTTCCCCTTATAAATTTTTAACCTTTTAAGATTAAAAAAAAAAAAAAAAATTGGTATATATATCATTTGATATTGTGGCGATGTGACGATTAATTTAATTTGTCCATGGTTACTTTACTTACAATAATACATTTTTGCTTTATCATGGCACTCCGAATTGAAATTTAAAAAAATATATTTTTGACAGCAAAAATTTCAACAAATGTTGTGTGAGGTGTCATTGTATTTAGAATGTCATATTCAATTGAAATAAGATAAAATACAAAGTAGCGATCATTTTTGGTTAAACCGATAGTAATAGAAAATAAGTTAATAGATTAATTAATCCAAAATTATATCATATAACGATATACCAAATTTCATTTTTCTATCGTAAGAGATAAACATTTTATAGGGGGAACCACCAGTGAGAAACACCTGGTATTTATTTATTTTTGTTTTTAATATTTTTAAGGATTTTATTGTTAGCTGTTATCCTTGAGCTTTTATGACTCGATTTTCTCTAACTGTCACTTACACCATTTTTTCTCTGACACCTCAATAAATTTTTTGTGGGTTTCTGAGGTCTCTGCAACTGATATTTGAGAAAAGCGTGGCGGGAGATATTAAAGAAAGCATCAGCAAAAATATTTTAGCTTCAGATAATAGGACTCATTTTTTTATTAAATAAGTAGGCCTAAAAAATGTTTTAAATTGTCTCCTGTTTGTATACACATTTGTGTCCGACAATCTAATTTTGGGGTACAAAGGTTATTGTTTTGCAAACTTCTGAAAATATATACGGTATCTGCTAGTAATATATAGGGTATTACGAAGTGTTACAACAATTTCAGGGAAAATTCTACATCACCAAAATAAAATGATAATTTTATATAAATATGGGTCCCTAAATTTTTCGTTTTCAAGATACATCTTGTTAACTTTTTAAAACACTAAAAAAATCTTATATTAGTAAAAATTGTTATACTAAATATAAACCCTACTTAAATAAGTATCTATTGTTGTTGCTGTTACATAAGTGTTATTAAAAAGTTATAAAACCTAATTTAAAAAAAGGTTCCGCAATGCTTTTTTATGGTCTAAAAATGTGCAAATACAAGTTAGTGGATTAAAATTTTTTCTTAATCGAAACAAGTTACGAAAAAAATTAAGAGACAAAGCAGTATATTTATTTGCTTATTTTAAAGAAAGTACAAACATTTTGCACATATTTACACAGTCAGTGGCGTACCGCTTTTGGTTAGGAATATTTAGATGCCGCTCGAGACGCCACCGAATTTATTAAATATATTTAAGTTAGTGGTAAATTACCCCCTTTATGCCATAAGTAACATTGCCTAATTAAAACATAATTGGGTAACAGTTATTTAAATTACAATTTGGTAAATGTAATCTTAACGGTTTTAAAGATATTTAAGAGTTGCAGTATTTTTACTAACCCACTATTGTTAATGTAATTCGAATTACCACTTTTAAAACGGTTAAAGGGCGTTTATACAAGCGTTTTATTAAAATTTGCGTTTGGCTAATGCGCATAAGGTAAAGCGCTTGTGTAAACACACCAATAAGTAAGAAAAATAAAAAATTAATGTGTTATATGTTTTTGTTTCAATTAAAATTACTTTCATTAAATAATTTTTAATTTCTACCAAAACAACATAAACAGAGCCATTTATTATTTTTTTAATGAGGTAGTTCACAAATATTATGGTCTTCTTTATTCCTCATTGGATGACTTTGCACTCTGTATTTTTTAAGGATAAGATCTGATTTACCATGTATGGAAAATATTGTTTCGTTTTCAAAAGTACCGGAAACTGTTTAAGTATTTAATTAAAAAATAACCTAATGTTTGACGCAAGAATGTGGGATTTTTAAACCTAAAAGCATTTTTATATTTTAAAACGTAAATACTTTGTTTCATTTAACAAAATTTCCTAAAAGGAATTATTTTAAATGTATAAAATAATTAACTTGAAACCTTATAGTGCATTGGGTTTATATTTTATAAAAAAGCATATTTTAATATCACAAGGTTTACATTTTATTTGTAGTTTTCAAAAAATAATTCTATTTATTGTCTAAGATTTACTTAAGCATCAGAAAATTTAGAACTAACTAAGGACTACAAATAAATTTAGTGTAAAGAGTGCACGTGACAGGTCTGCTAGAGTATAAATAAGAAAAATATAGAGTCAGAATAAAACAACCCATAAAATGACAAAAAAAATATAAAAATTAAACATTATTAAAAATTTTAATTTACTGGACCAATTTCGCCCTTATTATTTTTGCGATTCTAGTAAGTGCAATAAAAATTGTGTTTCTAATAATGTGAATTTTGCATTAAAAAAAATAAAAAGGTATATTTTTGGTTAATGCATTTGATTGAAAAAAAGCTAAAAGTAAAATTTTGCAAAATATCAAAGGTTTTATCATTCAAAAAAATTGTCTTTTTTATATATGTAAATTTTAAAATATATATCAAACGAGGTTCTAAAATCATTTTATCTTTTCGCCATGATAAAAGAGTCAGTACCATTTTTCGAACCTAATATTTAAAAAGAAATTGCGAATTGTTCCGAACGTCTAAGCATCTTTAACTTAAGACCCAAAAATCCAATTTAAGAAACTCGTTCACAAATTACCGCCGTATCATTTTTTTCTATATTCTTCTTGTTCTTCGTGAAGATCGATAAAGGAGAGAGTGATTGAATGAAGATTTCATGGATACGTCATTAGGACTTCCTGTCTTGTTTTTTATTTTTATTTGGAACATGGGCAATTTTAATAAATCGGATGAAAATCTTTGAATTATTGTTTTTTCCTTTAGGATATCCCCATTATTCTTATTTATATGTGACTATGAGAAAACATGTATGTTTTTAAATAGTATATTTTCTAATTAGTGCTGAAAAAGCTGCTTTTCCACACGTGACTGCAGTTGGTCAAGCAGTAAAATGCGGAAAAGGCACTTCTGGCACGTGTTAGAAACGCTATTTTTTTGACGAGCGTTAGGAAAACATTCAAACAAATTTATTTCTTTTTAAACAAAATGGGCCATATGAATAAAAAGAAGCAAACGCTTTTGCTTATAGGTATAAGGTATTGAAGGATTTACTTTAAACGTATGAAAAAAGTCGAGCATTTTTTACAAGTGCGAGTATTTACTTATAGGAAATTGATGCTGCTCTCCCCAAAACCTCTTAACAAAAATTAGTGACATAATTAATGACAATGCATTAAGATATTTTTTTCGCCTTAAAATATTAATAATGACTAAGGAACTCGATTTCTTTGGTATAATCGAGTATTTTTGATTGAACGATTTATTGAACGTCGTGGCCAAGTTTTTTTTCTAATTGCGATCAAACATTGTAAATTGAATCTAGAATCAAATGTCGTAATTCCACTGCAGATAACTGTCACAAAAATTGAGATTCTTACGTCGTGAGGACGCAGTATGGGATATACATCTATTATTTTGGCAACTTTGAACATTTAATGGCTCAGAAGCTGTGTATTGTAAAGCAGATACTCCAAACTACATGTACAAAAAATTATAAAAAAATTTGACGACTTCTATTACGTTTAAAAGAAACTTAAAATGAGTTTTAAGAATAAATGAAAATAAAAACTAAGAATAATTAAATATTAAATGAAAAGTATTTTAGCTTTGCCGCAAAAATTGCAATGATTTATATTAGTCTTACCGAAGTAGAAATAAATATATACCATTTTATTTAATAAGTTTATGATTAGCCTAGTTAACTAAAAAAAATAATAATTTAAAGAATAAAAGCTGTTGTGTTTCCGATGCAAAGTTTCGCGAAGTCTCCCTACTTTTGTCAAAGATTTTTTAACCATTTTCTTTATCAGTTTTTGTACTAACAATTGCCTTGCTACTTCTGAATGTAAGGACAGATACAATTTTCTTTCAATTTAATGGTTTTTCCATTTAAAAAATTAGTATTTTTTGTCTTTCTCAGTATATCTTAAAAGATAAAAGTATTCTGGTGATGATACGAGTACTACAGGAAAGACCCAATAAAACAGTGTTTTTATGTATTTTATACGTTAAAAAATAAAAAAATTAGGGAGATTTAGGTCATTTGTCCCATCATTCTCAGATTAGGATGGTCACATTGCCGAAACTAATTAAGGTAGGTCTTTTTAAGTGGTGTTATAATAACTAATATAGGGTGTTCCATTTTAAAAAATCATACTTATTGTCGTACCCTGTATATCATATGAGATAATAAAAATCCAATAACTAATTAGAAAACTACGGAATTAACTAAACAAGCTAATATTTTAGTTTATTTTGTACTTGATTAATGAATGTAAAATTATAATTTGACACTTGGTACCCCAGTTACCCAAAAATCACCTGTAATAATGCATAATATTTTTTCAATATTTTTAGCAAAGAGAACCTAATTTAAAGTTAGATTGGTAATTTTTAGAATTTTGGCCAAAAAAATCATTACTATCCCATAGTGCGACGTTAACGAAAAGTACCAATTTTTGCTAATTTTTTTTTGTGTATTCGCCCTAATAAACTTAATAATATTTCTTGCTCAGTATTACCAAAATAAGCCCTCTATAAGGCTGTTATACCTTATAATAGGTATTTTCGGATTGCGTGCGTAAAATTATACCAATTTCAAATACGTGTTACCTCTCGGGGAAAAAAACGTATGCGTAGGTATATTTTACAAGTAAGGAAGCATCGACACAAAGGATCCGCCATTATTAGTGTTATTAGTTCAACGTGAAATTTGGAGTATTTATTTGAATATACAATATGGAGCAAAAGCTTTGTTTTTTTTGTCGAAAGCGAACATCTGGCTGGCTTAGGAAAGGCACAATTTTAAATATATTTTTAAAGAAAACATATTGGGGGAATTATGCATAAGTACAATAACCTACATTTGTTTTATTTGTTTAAAACTAAATATAAAAGTATCTTTAAACCTGTAAATTGATTAAACTGTAAACTAGGACATGAACCCACACAATTTGCAAGAAAAAATCACTTTTTAATAACACCCCTCCTCTCCAGAGAAAATTAAACGCAATGTCTCCCCGTGGCCTAGTGGACAGAGCTTTGATCTTCGAAGCCAGAGGTCGGCGGTTCGATTTCCAGCGGGGGAGACATATTTAGGTAGTAGTTATTTAAAAATAACGACCGTGGTGGCACTACCGCGTTGTCTAAAAGGTGCTGTGAAATGCAACTGCATGTTTCAGTGCTTGGACAACGTTGACGGAACATGGGGAACGATGGGTTAAACAACTAATAACCAGACACCCACGGTACTCTGGTATTTAGGCATAGACCTTCGTGGGATGTCAAAAAGATAAAAAAAATTCTCTTTCTGTACTTTTTTAGATTTAATCGAATTTCAGGGTAAATTAAAAATTTCGTAAAAATATTGGCTTCTTTTCTTCTAATTATTGACATTTGAAAATCTTCAGAACCGTTTCCGAAACTAATTAAGTAGGATGTACCTAATGTGGTTTTTTTCTTAAAGCCCCTTTTAATTATCTTTTTACTGGTACTATTGGCATTAAAATACAGGGTAGGACAAAAGTATATTTTTTATAAAACACGCTGTATCCCCCACCCTTAAAAAGATCTGTGAAAAAGCTCTAAGAAAATACCACTTTAAGTATATCGAACTTCATTACTTTAGGAAGTATTGCCATTCAAATCAGGTATTAATTTTGTAGTAGATAAAAATATTTACTTTAGATTTTAGGGTTATAAGGTACTTGTCATAGGGGTTTAAAATAATGGGCCACAAGACCACCCTTTTTATTTATTTTAATTTGCTATAGGTCTCCCAGCTGCCACCTGCATAACCCTGGTCACAAATTATTGTTCCAAGTTTCATAAAAATGTACCAATGGGTTCAGAAGTTACAAAGGGGCCACGGACTTTAGACCCACACATATGTTTAAAGTAAAAATTATATTTAAAAAATATGTTAAACGGTTTTATCGTACTTAAAGCTAAAAGTAATTCGGTAAGTCCTGGCTACTAGATCGCACCAATCTTCTAAATAATCTGTGGTATTGATCGGACAAATAATAAAACCGTAGTAGCGTATACAAAGTAAATACGATGATAGAAATTTTAAGTGCCCAGCGATTTTATTGTTTGTCCGATCAGTACCTCAAATTGATGAGAAGATTGGTGCGATCTGGTAGCTAGGACTTATCGAATAATTTTTTGGCTTTTAGTACAAAAAACCTTTTAACATAAAAAAATCTTTGTATATCTTTTATTTTCAAATTTTTAGTTTTTTTGTAATTTGATACTTGTCATTCTTAAGTTTATTTAATGCCTCATTATAACTAACCAATGATTTTATATTGAGGTAGTTGTGGAAAAAAATCAGAAAGATCGGTCGTCAGGAAGGGGTAAAATTCCAATTACGAAATTTATCCCAAACAAATCACAAACAGGTCAAGTTAGGTAAAACCGTTTAATAAATTGTTTTTTTGGTCAAATTAGTGACACACCTACGGTTTAAATAATTGTTCTTTTACTTGGGGCAAGTAATACATACAAGTCTTGCTTGGGTGTTTAACCTTTAAAGGTTTATTTATGTAATAGGCTTATTTGCGACCGGCTCATCTGCGACCGATCATTAAAAATCATTAAAACCGACCTATCGATTTAAATAAGAGTGAACCCCAATGGGGCATAAGCATTGTTGCCAAGTTGTTCATAAACTCTTACCATCCAGTTGTTTTCATTCTTGTGAAATGTTTTTAACAGTAAAAAAATTTTAGAATCATCTATAATATTATTTATTTATTGCATACAGAGGCCTACAAATTTACGTAAATATAAAATACAAGAATATTAATATTTGTATGTATGTGTGTATTCGTCTTGGGTTTAATTAAGGGATTAAAAAAGGTGTTTCTTACCAGAACTAACCATTCGTAAGTGTGTAATAGTCTTGGGTTTAATTAAGTACCTACCCTTAGTACCCTTTTCCGATGAAATATGTCTAATAGTCTACCTACATTTTGGCAACAGCGCGTCTTAAATTTAATGTATTCTAGACTCACGGGGTAGAAAAATGTGGATTTGAAAAATTATTAAATTATTGTCGGTCGCAGATGAGCCGGTCGCTGTTGGGCCGACACCCTTATTTATTGCTCCGTATAAAATTAAATATGATGTTTTCGGTAAATAAGGGAAAGTAACTAAGAATTATACATTAAAAAATAATGCAACCTTTTTAATTTCGCGTATTTATACAAATTACATTTAACGGTTTGTGACTACCTCCTATTAAGCTCGTGCGTAACTCTAAAGGGGTCTAGATTTCCAGAACAGAGAATATAAATGTACAGTATGTCCATCGGGAGCAAATGGGGTAATTACTTACAGAATAATGAGCCAGTAATTGTCGAAATGGCAGATTTGTAAATTGCTAATCTGACGCATTTGTCGCTGATTGGTTTCTGTGTGCCGGAATGGTTTAATTTCGATTTTATTTCGGTATTTTAACTGATTGATTAAGTTTATTTATATGCAAGAAAAATTGTAAGAGAATTAACGATCGTTTAAATAGTAGCACATAATTGTTGAGTTTTTGACTAATCTAATATTTTTGTAATTCGATTTAATTGTTTTTAATAATACTTCTTCCTTAGACTTTAATTTTTTATTATTTTTAACTGATACACGACGTTTCGGAGGGTATCTATCTTCAACCGTTTTTAGGTGATATCTATTATCACACAGGGTGTCCCATTAAAAAAGTCCTTTTGCCGTAGATATAAGATATATTTAAATCCTGCTGCCTGATTTGTAAACTTTAGAATTAACCCAACAAACTAATATTATAAGGTATTTTGTACGACGGAAAATAAAGAAGTTATAGTTCGGGAGGTAGCAACGTCGGGAAAACAAGATTTTTAGGTCGGCTGATTTTTGATATGTTGTTCTCACTTCTCTTTCGGGTAGATTCTCGGCTGCCTGGAAGGTGGTAGCCGTTGCATTGGCATCTAGCTGTGACCTTGACAGCTAGACAACTCAGGGTCTATCCAGAAGAGGAAGGAGCACAACATCAAAAATCAGCTGACCTAAATTTTTTTTCAAAAACGTTGCTACCTCCTATACTATTAAGGGAGTTGTAAATTTATAACTTGACACCCGGCAATTCATGAAATGTGGGTTAAATGGGTTTTTATTGTAGTCTTAAGTTGTCGTAAGTCGATGGTTAATAATTGTTATATTGAATACAGGTCACTGTGATAACGTATGCAAATAATTTTATTCACAATTTAAAATTTTATGAAAGTACTTTGTTAATTATAAACATTTTTGTATAGATAAAGGATAATAATGTATTAAAAAAATGGGAAATACCGTTCTTATACATAAATATGAAGTTGTTCATTTTATTAAAATATACCTGATTTTTAGTATTGTACTTGTTATACAGGCTGTTACAAATTCGAGGAACACCATTAGGATCTCGAAAACGGTAAGAGATGCAGGTTTGGTTAAATTAGGGCAAAGTTGCGCATTTTTATGCTTAACAATATTTTGTTTTAAAAATTTAAAAATTGCAGCCGTTCCGGAATTATTCGGTAAAAACCTTTTTTCTTGGTTAATTTAAAGATATATTTTAAAACTAACGACAATTACCATTGTCACTTTTTCTGCTTTATAAAATGGTGTCACTAAATTTAAAATCCGACGTTTCGTCTTTAAGCCACCATCATCAACTTTGTTTTTTTTTAATGTGCGGAATATATGGTTTTAAACTTATAACATTTGTATTTTAATTCTAAATACAACAATATATTACACTCTACATTTATTCGAACCAAAAACCACCAACCACTATTTTTTACATTAAAAATTACGTTTTTATTCCAAACAATTTTGGAAATTTTCATTTAAAGGTAGATATGTATCCATTTATTTCTATTACTACTCATTTGTATTTTTTTTAATTTATTTATTCATAATTTAACTAACAAGCTACAAGAATTAAGGTAATTTAAGAACATACATTTAGTGATACGTAATAAAATAAAGCATTTAATTCAATGAAACGCCTCTATCAACTTTATCGTAGCCTGTCATAAAAAATGATGCTTACTTACCTGCAAACAAAAATTTTCCCGAACGTTTGTGGTAAAATCGTTTTTTGTAATGGCGAAATGGTGAATGATGATGGTTTATCGGTTCGAAACGCCGCATAAATATATAGTGTGATATATCGTTGGTTTAAAAATTAAATTACGAGTTTATTAAGTTTAAAACCAAAATTCCGCCCATTTAAAAAACAAAGTTGGCGATGGTGACTTAAAGACGAAACGTCGAATTTTAAATTTAGTGAAATCGTTTTATAGAACAGAAAAAGTGCCAATGTTAATGTGTCATTAGGTTTAAAAATCTCTTCAGATAAACCGAGAAAACAATAAAAATTGTTTCGCAAAATTTTAATTTTTACCGCATAATTCCGGAACGACGATAAATTTTTAAATCTTTAAAACAGAATATTGTTAAGCATAAAAATGCGCAACTTTGCCGCAATTTAACCAACCCCGTATCTCTTACCGTTTCCATGATCCTAATGATGTACCTTGAATTTGCAACAGCCTGTATGTTTATCCCTTTTGTTTTACTTATTTATTGGCCATTTATTTTAGAAACGTTTTTATTATTTTTGTTCATTTAAAGCTAATTAAAAATATACATAGTGTGTTTTCTAACTGCGATATTTATGCAACTTTAAAGGGTGATTCGTTATGTTGTTTTACATAAAAAAAGTTTATATGAATATACATATGTATGTGTGAAGTAGCGTCATTTTTGAAATATAGGATGTTTAAGGTAAAAAAGTTAGTATTTTATAAATATCCTAATTCTTCTTAAATCGATTTGGTTAAAATTTTTGTGCAAATATTTAAAGTAAGCAGGCGCCTATTTAGTTTTAACTACGTTAAAGTTATTGAGTCCCGTGTAATTTAGTGGACACCATAACCAATAGTATCAAAAAAAGTACGCCACTGAGCACGAGCTATTTTTTTTATTAAACCATTGAAATTATAACTTTTGGATTCCTGTGTTTTCTTTGTAACTAGCTTTGTTTTCTAGAAACACAGTTTTTAAAGTATTCATAGATAACATGAAATAAAACTAAAAAAATAAAAAAATAAGCAATTATGACCCTAAAATAAATAAGCAAAATAACCACTTGTTAATTTATTATTTTTAATTATTATTTTTGTTTTTCAATGGATAATTTTTATAAATTAAAAGGCTTTTTTTTAACAATGCTTAATATGGAAAAAAACACAACAGACCAAGAAGTTACCTTTTTAGTTGCTTTACAGATAGGTGTCGTTTTTGTTTTTCTTAATAATAATGGCTCTAGTACCTACTGAGGCGCCATTGGAGTCAATGGACCCAATACTTTTTAAACTAGTTGGGGCTAAAAGCGCCTTTTTATTTGAAACAACTTTACCAAATTTTATCCAAATCACGTAAAGGAAAAAGTTTTTACTTTAACTTTAACGCCTTGTATCCCAAATAAGAAGCAATTTTTACAACTTTGTATTCCTTCGCTTTCTTGACGTCACTCTTAAATGGTCAGATTAGTGAAATAAACACTGTTTAGCAGGTAATTAAGTCATCCTATCTTAATTATATATTCTAAATTTTTCTTTGTTACGATCCGCCCTGTATATGGGGCTCATATTTGGTGGAGGTACTTAACCAAAGTATTCTCTGATTCAATAATCTGCCGCGCTGTAGTAAATCCCGTAATTCCCCCTTGGGCTCCCCTACCATTTTCATAAAATGACATAAAAAATTACCCTTTAAAGATTTAAAGTTAAGAAGCAACACTGTAAACTTTTAGGTTTCAATAAAATTTTGTTGAATCTTAACTGTTTTTGTTTGATTAATTAAACATTACGAATAACGTTTATACAAATAGACAAATTCATTAAATAAATGGTAACTAATTAGAGAAGTGTAACCTAATTTAAATTTAGGTTTACTTATTAATTTAAATCATATAAAAATTTATTGACGTCACAAAACCACTTCACTAAATGTGGAAAACAGTATAAATATTTAAAGCTGGTTTAATACCTGACTTCATTTAACTTTAATTATCTGTTTAGTAGGTAATTTAATCTTGAAGTTTTTTTCTCTTTGCCTGTTTTATTCCCAAATTATACATATTTGCTATACTGCAGTAAAAATTTCGGAAATCTAGGTACACAATTACACATTAAGAGTCAGCTCAAACAACCTTGTACCTTATACAGGGTGTCTCCAAAAGGTGCGGAAAAAAGGTACCACAGATTCCTGAGGATAAAATATGACAATCTAACCCAACTTACCTTAGTCCAAAAGTGAATGATTTCGTTGATACATGGTGTTAAAAATTTATTCTGGTTTTAGTTGCTTATAAATAATTTTTTTAATAATAGGTGTATTGTCACAATATTTAAGTAAAAGGGGTTTTAAAAGGTAAGAAATAAAAATCTGTTATCAATTGATTGTAACTTTAAGGGGCACCACCTGCGGTATCTTAAACAAATTAAAAACTAAATAACTTTTCTCAACAACTCTGTAAGTAACTTAAAAAAATCAATATATTTTACATAATAAAAGTATACTTAATTAAAGTTGATTTTTAGGCAATCGTTTTTGAGATATCTGGGTTTAAAAGAATCACTTCCTGTACGGCTAGGTCTAAGCTATACAGAGTGTTTTAGAATTAGATGCTAATCTTTTACAGTGTGAATTCTTAGGTGATTTTAAGAAGAGATGCTCAAATAAACCTATGTCCTAAAAGACTTTTTTGAGATACAGGGTGATAAAGTTTTTAAAAAATAAGCTTTGAATTTAGCCGCCGGGCCCGGTACGTGCCCCGGTCCGGTTGACTCTGAATTGGTTCATATAAAAGTATGCAATAGATGTTTGACGGTGCTCCGTTCGAGTAAAACCCGTCCCCGTTCCGGTGTAATCTAAATCATCCTTAGCTTTGATTGACTTGACTCGTGCGCGTCTGAAGTCAGGACCCCCTTCTAACTTTTAGATTGTTCGGTATCTTTTCATGAAAGTTTGAAGACTTTAGTAAGACAACATAAACAAAAAATTGTAGGCAAAAAATAACAGATATTAGATAATGTCAAACTGAAACTTGGGCGCCTTTAAAAAATAAAAGGAGGGTCTTGTGGCACATCATTTTAGAGCTCCTGGTAATTGGTTTTATAACCCTAGAATATAAAGTCATTACCTTTACCTACTACAAAATGGCGGTATTTTAAAAATTACCTAAATATCTGATTTGGATGGCCGTATTTCCGAAACTAACAAAGTAAGATATATATATTGTGGTGTTTTCTTAAAGGTCTTTAAAAATCTGTCATGTTTAAATGCCGGCATTTTTTGTCAAATCTTTACCTGTTAGTATTCTAGACGCGTTAGTCTGTCTCGTTTTCACGCATTGCTTATGAACCTTTTGATTTGGCTGAACCCGAGACATCATGCTTACAGTACTTTTTAAATATATACTTTGTGGGTATCATCAATGTAAAAGATCTTTTGTTATTTGTTTTTATATATAATAGATGCTAATAGATACTAATTGTATAATTTTACCGACGACAACAAAAAGTATATGGCAAAAATAAAATTTCTTAAATATTTGCATTTTTATTTTAAATTTAACTTTTAGATAAAAAATATGTATTTAATTGGTTTTTCTTATATTTTAACTAAAAACGTCACTTTTGGATATTTAGTAATTGTTAAAGTTGACCGCCATAATAGCAGTCGGGCGACAAGTTTAAAAATTATTATTTGTTTAGTTAAATTATAATTAAAGGTTGGTTTTGTATAATTAAACTCTTAAAACTTATTGCTTTACATTTACTCGTAGCTTCTTTTTTTTACTTTTTTATTATTATTTATTTTTTATATCATTGTGTTGATTGGTTTTTACTTTATTAATTTTTTTCTTTTGGTGCATTTAACTCTTTAAAATAATTACTTTTTACCTGCTTATGTTTTTTTTTAACTACATAGTTATCAGTTGTGATATATATTTAAATTCTTAATATTTGTTTTTTTTCCCTAAAATTTGTTACAAAAACAAAAAAATCTTTTTATTTTTACTGTTATTAAATATATATATATATATATATATATATATATATATATATATATATACATATATATATATATATATATATATATATATATATATATATATATATATATATATATATATATATATATATATATATATATATATATATATATATATATATATTGATAATTTAAACGTGTCTATTACTCCAATTTAATTAACTGTAGCTACGGTGATATGTACTACACACTCCGAATATCCAAAATATTACTGAACACCTATGCCGTTAATATGCAACAAAATTATTTGACAAAATTGAGCGGAATGCAATTTATTAAACAAATATCCGCATGTACGATACACCAATATTTTTCTGCAACATTCTTTGTGAAATTTTCAATCGGGCCGATTATAACTGAACGTCAGACCGCAAATGTATTTCATTCGATGTGGTTTTCTCTGTTGATGAAATTCAAAAATATTTATTTGTTTGATTAATATTATAAATTTGAGCTTTATAATATAATAATCCTATGGGTACATGCCATGTTTATGTGTCTATATCGTGTGATTTAGAGTTGGAGGCCACAGCACGTTAATTAACAAATATTTTTCCGGCCAATAATAATGTTTTATTAGTCCCGCTGGTGGAATGTCGCTAAAGCCGATTTGTTCCGCAAATGCTAGCGAAATTAAAACGCTAGCATTTTGACAAATTGTTTTTTAGTTGGGATGTTTACAGTTTTAATAAGGCAATCATTGCATTTGCTATTTTGTAATTTTAGCTTCGATTTTTTATTTATCTTATTTTATTACTTTTTTCCACTTTTTTTTAAACCTTAATTAGGCGCGTAAAGCATTTTACAATAATGGGTCGAGTGGTGTATTTAATACACCAAAGAAAATCTTAGAGTTTTAAAGCTACTTTATTGCATAATATGTGCAATAAGTTACGTGTTAAATAATTAATATGCTTTTACTAAAATTGTTTAACCGGTAAATTAATAATTCGAATTTATAAAAGCAAAATATTTCTTCAAAATACAAACATATCAAAATAATTTGGTAGGCAACGTCAGCGTCGGTCAACTTTTTGGAATATTTTATTGGTTTTTGGTCCCTGAAAGGCAATGTTTAATACGTATATGTATATTTTTTCAATAATTAATTTAACTTGATAAAAAAAATATTGAATCAGATAAGGCCGTGTTTCCACGAGCCATTTTTTGAAGTTGATATAGACACTGATCTCGATGGATTGCTAATGTTATAACCTGCGCGAAACAAAAGTTACATTTCATGGGCGAAAAAACCGGTTTTTACGCAAGCCAGTTGAGGGTAAACGCACCCGGACCCAAACAAACTATTCGCATTATAGGAAAGAATGTGTTGACCGCGTCCTGGTTTTCTGTTCGAAGTACAGTAGCTAATGAGCGTTACGGTCAGACCGCGGACGAAGGGTACGGGCTGCCGGTGTTTGTATTTTGCCACGGCTTTTAAGTGCGCATGTTCGTCCACCCACTGCGCGCGGTCGTAAAAATCTGAAAAATGCTTCTTGCCACTGCGGATCTAAATGTAGGTTATCTATGGATATAGACCACAAAAAGTGTTTCTAATGTAACCAATCCGACCACAAAAGTTTAAGCATTATTGAAAAACGGAACTACAAGCTGGCGACAGTAAACCAACCACTTTTTGTGGCTTATATCAACTTAAAAAGTGGCCCGTGGAAACACGGCCTAATAAATAATATCAACCAATCGCACTTACGATTCGCAGTTCGACTACGTCGGTGAACTGCTTTGATTTCCAGAAGGGGGTTTGTTGTTGTTAGACTTTTAACAATAATAGATACTTTTTAATGTGCCTTCTTAACGAAAAATTAGATATAAGCAAAACTACATAATTAGCAATAATAACCACTTTAATAAATAACAAATAATAATAATCATAATAATAATTATTGGCAATATGATAAAAAATATGCATCTATTAGTCTTAAGTAAAATAAACCACAAAGCTAGTCAGCTCGTTAATAAAGTATTCGTTAATAGACTTATTTTTAACAGTTAATGTTATGAAATAATATGGTTTTATATGGGCAGTCCCCCTTCCTAAGCCTAATTTCTGGCTACTCCAATGCTTCTAATGGCACATTGTCATGCCAAGAATTTAAAAACTTTCCTATACCATATCATAAAAACTCATAATTTTTAGCGACCAATTACGTGTAACCAGAATAACAATAGAATTGTGGTAACTAAAATTATTGTAACCCGCCTAGTCCAAAACCCGAAACAAGTGTTTGAGCCTTATGGTTTGACTGTAACGCTTACCATTTTTGGCAAAATGTTTAAAAATTATATTTAAAAAATTGTGGTAAACTTGTCCGACAAAAAAGTGACGCGTATGCCCAGTCAGACACCCGAAACATTTGACATTGACAGACTGGGTAAAAGCGCCGCTTCCATATATGGCGACTCGTCAAAAGAAACCCCCAATAAAAATAATTTTAAAAGTGTTCTTATTATAAAGTCCATTTTCTAATTGTTCGCCCAGGGACTATGTAAAGCAAAAAGTTACATAAAACGGGCTTAAAGATTAGGAGATCTGGAGGAGAAGTAAATGAAAGTTGAATATTCTTCTCAGAAGCAACATATACATTGTTTTCTTCTTAAGAAGTTTAATTACGTCTTGTAAAACAATGGTTTTTCCTAAGTCTTAAACATTAAATTACTTTTATACTGACTCATCTAAAGTAGTCTTTTTTTAGAAACACAACTTAATTTTTTTCTCAACTCTGTCAAAGCAAGTAATTTATATGATCCTGGAAATTGGAATAAATATTAACAGAAAAAATGCTTTTTTAATACCAATAAGACCTCTCTTAGGCTTGTCTTTCCAGTCTCTGGTATGACCTTAATTTTGGCGTGTTATTATATATTAAAATTTATGGTTTTAAAAAATTTAAATAAATATTTAAAAAAATATCCTAAAAAACCATTATAATATTTAAAAAAGTAGATCTTACATGCACGTACTTGATTTTTAAAAACTTTACGTAAGGTTCTTAGTAGTTATGTGTGTTTCGTGTTGCACCGACTATTTTACTATTCCTAAAAATTTATTTAAAATAACTTACAGATTTATACAAAAAAAAATCAAAAGGTTTTTTTAATACCGTCACAACTTATTATCATCGGCAACTTTAAAGACTAAGAAGCTGTGAGAACTTTTCTGTTTCTAACTGATAAATACTTTTTATTTCCGTTTTAATTGATAACTAGTTTTATTTTGTTGATTTCTCTTTGTTTCAACACCGCACTTTATTATTTTAGGTTAGGTTCTCATGACTGATATGATATGTATAATAACATAGAAATATTACATATCTGTACGTGTTATCTTAGGCTTAATTTATCCAGTCATTGGCATATTATGGCGGTCAAACAACAATCTCAAAAGAATATGGGAATTAAAACAACAAATGTTTCTTGTTAACAAACAAGCATTATTTTAGGTCTCGAATCTAGAATAAGTTGAGAATGTAATGCTGGACATACGGGTGGCCTCAACTTTGGACAGGGTGCGCACTAAGGTGACAAGCACGTGAAGCGGTGGCGAGGTGGTGAGCTAGTGGCAAGTGAAATCTTTAAAGTCATCGAAAATTAAATATTTTGGGATCTAGTGGTACCCAACTGACGCCACACACTTGCCAAACACCATTCCAATGCTACTACCTTACCTTAATGCGCGCTTCTATATTATTCTATATTCTTAATATTTACGCATGTTTTAACTACTCCATCTGACCCTGATTTACCACCTGACTGCCACGCCACTTACTTACCATTTTACCATTTCAGTGCAACCCTTGCGGTTGACTATGTTTGCAATCGCTAGAGTAAAATTGACACCGGGATTTCAAAGTGGAATATAGAGGCTGCCACATAGAACATATTGTTGGACAAACAACATTTTTTTTATTTTGGCACTTATATCAATTAGCATTTCCACTCTTTATCCATTTTCTGCAATTTTCTTGATTTGCAATAAAGTTAAGTTAGTAATTGAACATTAAAATATCATGTGGAGTTTATAAAGAGCAATTACATATTACACATATTTTCTGTGCTAACCAGTGTCGAACTGAAGAATAAAATGGCCCTCTCTTGTACAGTTTATCAATTTTACCGTATTTAAGTATTTTTAAATTAAATAATATAATTATTTTAATAAATAAATACAAAATTTCAAACATCAGTAAAAAACAATTGCAACAAAATTTTTTCGGTTTAAAAAATAAGGGGCTGAGCAAATATTTATTCAAAATAGGGAGATTACACCATTCTACAAAAAATAACCCTAAAAATCTGCAATTATGGCGATTTTCTGAAGACTGAAGGGTGGAGGACTAAAACTGACCATGGATTCATTCTCAGACAGTAAAACTACAACGGAAACCATATATCGTATGTAAGTCACATGCGAAAATGATTTTTTTTCACATTTTATAAGAATATTTAAAGATGTTATCAAGAATTTAAAAGTGTTTACCCAGACATGCAATATACAAACAAATGCGTGGTCAGTTTTCCTCCAGCCCAATCATTCACCTACTTATCTTTTAATCAATTTTCAGCCCTTAAGTAAAAATTTAAAAATTGTTTTTTTGTAATAATTTTCTTTATTACTTTGTATTTTTTCCTCCTTACCTCTGTCAATGGCCCCAATGAGATGGCTAAGATGCAGTGTGGAATTCAGAAATTTTCTTCCGGGGGAGTTTAATATTTCCGGGGGATCCTAAAGTTATGATTTAACACCAAATTCCTCCGGCAATGTGTTTTTTTTACTTTGGAGAAATGTCCCCCCTCCCTCCGAATTTAACACTACTGAGATGAGTTTTTGGTTCATTCTTCAGTTCTTAGATTCTTAAAGTTTTTTTGATTTTTTTTAAGATGACTTCGTTGATTCAAAAGGGTCAATCATCTACATATATGTGTGCATGGGTTTTTAAAATGAGATATGAATCAAGTTGAACACATCTGGCAAGTAATTCAAGAAAGGCATACATACTAGTAGGGAAGCCCACGATGCAAAATGGGGATTTACTCAAATGTGATAGAGACCTATTGGGTTGCAAACCTTAGTTGATAAGAAGAAAAAAATTGTATATAATTTATTCCTTTTTATCGGCGGTGGAAGCGGCTATAGATTTTTAAATATGTCAAAAAATACTTAAATTATTTTTTCTTAAAATAAAAAAAGTAGCCACGCTCGAGAATAGAAAACTGACTTTTTTTTTGCAACTTTGTATCCCTCCTCTTTCTTTACGTCACTCTCAAATTTTTTATTTTATATATATTTTCAATATATTATTTTTAGTATGTAGCACCCTAACTTAATCTGACGCGCTTGAAAATTTCTGATGAATATATTTTTTTACAGGCGGCCTTGTATAAGGGGCTCATATTTGGTGGAGGAACGTATTCTGTAGTAAATCCCGAAATTCCCTCTTGGGCTTCTCTACCATAGGATTTTTTTATAAGATCTTGTCAATATGCGCGCATGGGTTTATAAAATATAAATCAAGGTGGACATATCTAGCTAATAATTTAAAATGGGGATACACAGGGTCAGTCATGCCTTTGAGCCTACTTGAAGCTAAAAGAGGTTGCTGAGAGTAAATGCGATCGTGTGTATACTGAAGTGATGGTGCGTTCCTACGCAAATGATAGTATTAGTCCTACTCGCAGACTTGCCTCTTCAGAAAAGCTCGAAGGCATGCCTCACTTTGTGAGAAGATATTTTATAGTAAATATATCCATCAAAACGATATAGAACACATTAACAATTTGGATAAATATTATTTAAATTTTCAAACTATTTGTCAAACGGACAGGAAACAGAAGGACGAATATTTCAAATGTATAAAAGATGAGGTGCGTTCAGTGCCCAATTACCTGCTGAATTATTGACTCGCAATACGCGTAAACGCAAACAATTGTCATTTGTTTCCGTGCGTGCTCGGCGTAATTTTAGTTGTTTTTGAGTAAATGCAGGGTGGAGTTCTTTGTATGATTTTTCCAATTATAAAGGTAGTAATAATGCTTAGTTTATAGGAAAAGGTATCTAACTTTAATACAAAAAATACCAATTAACTTAATAAAATATTTCCTTTGTTTTTTTTTAATATGCAGAATGTCAGTCATTTATTGATATGATTAGAAAAAATAACATACAAGGTGTCCCAGCGGAAACTGCTGCAATCGATTTCCCGAAAAGTAGGCCTTGGAAATTATTGAAAATTTAAAAATATATTGACCAAAATTTAATGACCAATTTTTTCAAATAGTAACCCGTATTTTTATTACATTGTCTTATTGAGCATTCAAAATAAGGGTGAGATAGTATAACGATGTTTATTCCAAAAATTTACAAATTTCGAAATTTTATAATTTAAAAATCATCTAGTCAAACAATGCTTTTTAGTACGGCTTAGTTGGGCTTCTAGCTGGTCCTTACGGCAAAAAGCGGCGTCATGGCCAACTACACTGTACCTACCGGTATTAAAAAGCATTGTTGGAATAGATACATATTAGGTGCGTTTTCTTGCTGCCATTCCGGAATCGGAATGGTACAAAAATAGCGTTTTCTTGCAAATTCCACCGGTTTCTGCCGCCACCAGTCCTACCCACTATTTTGACCGTAGAGCTGGTGGAATATTGGTTTGGAGTGGGGGAAGAAACAGCTGTTTATACATCAATGATTTTTAAGTTAGTCCTTCTTGTAAAAAAATAAAACACCCAAAATATTTATAATTTAAATTAATTTATATAACGGCATTTATCTTTTCCTTTTAGGGCCGTCCGTGGTTGTTGCAAACTTTGATTTTTTTACTTTAAGGTTATGTTGACGCCTTTTTACAATTGACATTTATTTTTTCCTTTAAACCATTTTGTTACTAGCAGTTTCTTTCTCAACCCAGAAGACTGCAACAAAACGCGCCTATTGGTTATTATTTTAAAAAAATTAAAAAATACATTCTTGTTCACACTTACTCTTATTTTAATGCTTAATAGGTAATAAGGTATTAAAAGATTGGGGTTCCGTTTGAAAAAATTGCCTTTTAAGGTTTTTGTCAATATCATGTTTAACGATTATTTTTGGCTACTCTGTATTAATTAATTGTCCAAATATCAATACAGTCTACTAAAGTAGTTCTTTCCCAAAAAGGACCTCAACCCAATTAATTTTAAAAGTTTTGTTTAGAAAAAAATGGTGGTTATGTAATGGCTTGCAAACGTCATTTTTGACATAATATTTAAAATAAGCAAAAACGGTTGAACTTAGGTACAGAACACTACAGGTAAATTAACGTATATATAATAAACTTAAGATTAAGTTTTTTTAAACTAAATAAGAATCCAAAAAGTATTTTTATTAAACAAAAATCAGTAACGTATATTTTTTTTCCTTAAAAATAGATGTCACTCGTATTTTTGGGCGTCAAAAAATGTTTTTTATGTGTGGGAGACGTATCTCAAATTTTCTAAAAATATCTATGTTGCTATACCTAAAACTTAGTATAAAATAACTATTGTCGATTTAAAATTGAACATTCTGTAGTTGCCAATGTAGCACTTATAGGATTAATATTAAGTTTTTCTTATTTTTTGTTGCAGTCACCTTTAAAAGTTTGTTAATAGAGTTTCGGGACACCTCGTATAAGAGATTTATAAGTTCAGTAAGAAAAAATGTGCCTGCCACACATTAATGTTAATAATAAAACTAATTTATTTTGTGGGTACAAAATTATTAATTTTTTAAATATGTCGCCCTATTTTAAACTAATTTGATAAATGATTTAAAATATGCCCATTCGTTGGCCACACATTGAAATAAATCCGACTTTTCCATAATTAATTCCTACTTTTTAACCTCTATTATTTATTTTGTAATAACTTATTATTAAAATGTTTATTTTAGTTTAATATTTGATGCGTGTAATTAACGGGCTTTGGATTTATTTATAAAGCCAATGGCGACTATTTTACCAGATTATTTTCACCCGATTTTGTTACAAAATTGATGTTTCGGTTGGTGGAATTCTAATAGTGAAATAAATATATGCGTTTGGGGGTATTTTATTATAACGTAAATAGAAATTAAATAGTAAACCTTTAAATTTAAATAAAATTAATCTTATTACGATTTTGGGAAACCTTAAAAGCCAAAAGTTTTTATTTATCAAGAGGAGATGTGGTAAAAGAACACATTTTAAATTTGTAGCAAAGTTTAGGATATCTGACCGTTATGAATATTACGTTAAAATAGATTGTATAATGCTACCCTAGTTAAAATAGATTGATTAATGCTACCCTAGTTATACTATTTACAAAATTTAAGTTAAACAAAAATTTAAATTACTGTTTTCCTTTTTAAACCAAGTTTTTTCACTCATTGAAACAAATTGATATATTACATCATCAAAAATCATACTTTTTTCAATCTTGTCGCTTAAAATATCTAAATTCCATAGTATATTCAAACCAACTGCCTGTAAGTAAATCTACGTGTTCGCATAACAAATAGCTATAAACCTAGAATAGGTTTAGATATATTATCAAATTTAAATATTTAAAGCGATAAGATTGATAAAATTATGTTTTTTTATGTAATATTTTAATTTGTTACAATGAGTGAAAAAACTTGGTTCAAAAATAAAGCTAACAGTAATTTAATTTCTTCTCCTATTTAAATTGTAAATAACTTTTAAAAAAACGATTTTATTTGCAAACATTAGTAGATCTTTTTGTAGAGAATTACATTTTCTTTAAAAATCTATTTTATTTTCTATATATTTATTTTTTCGTTAGTTACAAAATTCCAAAAAAAGGTAAATCTAAAAATATATCAATGTTTAAAGCTTGATAATTCGGAAACGGTTTTTCTGGCGAAAATTTTTAATAAAAATTTTTTGTAGATAATTTAGTAGGCATGATGACAGTTTTTAAAAATTGTTCTATGATGTTCAGAAGTATGTGCTAATTTCAAAAAAATACATTATCTTTGCAAAAAACAATGGTTTGGTAGAAAAAAATACGATCTTACTTTAAAGTTTTAAATAACCGCTAAAACATAAATTTTATCAAGGCGTCGTTGTTTATATAGACGTGACGTTACCAACAAATAGGGGTGCGTTTCTTTTTCACCAAAGCTGTAAGCATTCCAAGCGGCAATGCCACCTCTAATAAAGTGTTTGCTCTAAGATTAGGAAAAATAACACTCTTGAATTTGTGATCTAAACGCACTTTATCTACTCGTGACGTCATTCCTTCTGATTGGTGTTTTAAGATTTATGGCGAGATTTTTATTTTATAGATTTATTTTATGAAAATTAAATAATATTATCAATTATATTGTTAGATTGAACGCGTTTTTGTAATGTATAAATCCTATTTCATATAATAAATATAAAATACCAATCATTTTTAAATGTTGTCATGATGCCTATTTTCTAAAGATATATGTGTACATATATAGTTAGGGAGCTTTGACGCAAAAATGAAAGTACAAAGAAAAAAAAATAAATTAAAGGAGAGGGACTCCTAATTATTAATATTTAGTGCTCAAATCTTCACGATATTTTCTTTTTATCACCATAAACAAAATTTTCAATATCATTTTCAAAACAAAAATAATGGTAGATATTTTTCGGCCAGTCTACTGTACATAAACATCTCTGTTTAACCCAGTAAATTCAACCTCTTACTGGTTTTTGCAAACTGGTGTTTAGGTTTTAAAAATTTGGTGATATTGAAGTTTGCGTGTTTTTTCTTTTTTTTTTGTTTTATTGCAAGTTTCAAATGCTCCAATTTAATTTAAAACTTTTACATTTTATACTGGGTGTTTTCATAAAAAATGTGTGTTTTTAAGTTTTTGTTAACAAACAGACCAGAAGGTTAATGTTTTTTTTTTAATTTCTAACGATTGTATTATTTTTGTAATTATACAGCCAAATAAAATCGAAAAAAAATTACTGGTATTCTAATTGGTTACAAAAATATTGATGTTAATTACAGTAACTTAATTAGTAAATTGTTTTAACCAGTTAATAATAGAAACAGTGTCAAGATGTAAGTAAAAAGAAAGTTAAAAATATAGTCATACGTACCCACAGACTGGTAAGTAAAAAGTACCGCAACTTTTAAATAACTTTAAAACCGCTAAAGCTAAATTTACCAAATTTGGTATCTAAGGTGTTTTGGACATGTTGAATTAAATCGGCACTGTTGTCAGATCTTCCAGTTTTGTGCTACACATATTTTATTTATTTTTTAAATGGAATGTATGTATGTATTTTTATTGCAATAAATTGGACGGATAAAATTTAGTGAGTCTCTAAATTTTTAAAAGTATGTCTTTATTTGTTGTGGAGATATGATACACTACACTTGCAGCAAAACGTAGTTTAGAGCCTAAATATTTTTAAAACCGGTAAACCCATGTTTACAAAATTTGGTATTTAGGGGCTTTTCGGCATGCCTAATTATTAAGTGATATCAGCATTGTTGCCAAATTTTAATAAAATTGCCGTGTTGTCATATCTCGGTAATTGGTAAGGATTAAATTTTGAAAATTTGAAATTTTACTAAAGTTGACATGCTTCCTTTATTGCAATTAAAATAAATTGGGCATTTTATTTAAAATACCAAAAATATTACATGTAGCGCAAAACTGGAAAACCTGGAAACAATGACAGTATATCACTGTTTAATTCTACTTGCTCAGAAACCCTTAAATGCCAAAATTTTTAAACGCAGCTTAAGTGGTGTTCGTGCAAGAGTTTTCGCGCTATTATTTTTCAATATTGAATTTAGTTTTATTTAGTATTTTTCGGTTGGTACGCCCACAAAAGCACATTCAACATCCTTGACCCTGATCAAGGATATATAGCATACAAGTCGTAGACCGGTACAGACCATTTTTTGTAGTTCTCGTTAAAAAGTAACATTTTTCGTAGTATTATAGACAATTAAGTGCCAAAAAGTGTTCTGTAAATCAAGCACCACTCAGCAAGCGGGGCCCCCATACCAGAAGCTAGAACAACATTGGTAAGTGCGATTTGTGGGATACGAATATTAGTAATTTTCTTATCAAATTTTCGTTTTCGCCGATTTTGGATGTAGTTCCCCATTAGGAACCAAAATACAGTCCACTATATCACATTTTCTCGTTTAATTACATCCCAAAACAAGTGGTTTTAGAGATACTTGAGTGCATCTAAACTTTTAACCTAAAATGTGGTGTTGTAATATCTTAGCAGCTAGTTAAAAGAGAATTTGGAAAATTTGTGGACTTATTATATTTAGCCCGTGCAATTCATTGCAATAAAAATAAATTGGATATTCCATTAAAAAAAAACGAAAAAGATACGTGTAGCACAAAACAGGGAAATCTGACAACGGTGCCGATATAACTATTAAATTCTTTTTGCCCAATATACCTTTCAGATATCAAATTTGGCAATTGTAGCATTATCGGTGTTAAAGAAATTTAAGAGTTGCAGTACTTTTTATCAACCCAGTATACGGTATAAGCAATGTCCGATATATACACAGCTAAAGTTATTTCCCAATAATGATCCCGCAGGGAGAATTCTGTATCCTAATTACAACAAATCATTACCAGATCCATCTGTTCATCAAGTCCAGTGGCGGACGCATGCAAAATATTACAAATAATTTAGCATTAGTAGTGGCGGAAATGGCCCAAACCGGAAATGATTGCACGACTGGTATGATGGCTTCCGCTAGCACTAAGAGCCACTATAGCGGTCAAGGGGAAGGGGGTACACGCATCTATTATTGCTCTATTTATTAGTTTCGAATTTGAGAACAATATTGGGGTTATTTCCTTGTCATTTCCCTCTTCTAGCTTTTAAAATATGGGAAAGTATCAAAAGGGACATTTGTGTTTATATTATAATTCTTTCTATTTAATCCTCTTTAAATTAAGTATACAGAGTGTTTTAAAACAAATGCAAAACATTTTAGAAGGTGATTTTTTGTTTAAAATAAAGCATAATTTGTTGGATCAAAAGTCAACCATTAGGGTGATATCGCGGTACAAAATTGGCAAAAAATAAGGTTTTTATTTATCTTTAAAATGACATGAATAATGGCTTATCGGTTTAAAACGTCGCATAAGTGTATAGTGTGATATGTCGTTGGATTTAGAATTAAAATACGAGTTTATTAGGGTTAAAACAAAAATATTATGCCAATAAAAAAAAACAAAGTTGATAATAGTGGCTCAAAGACGAAAAGTCGGATCTTAAATTTCAGGACATTTTTTTATAGAACATGAGACGTGGTAATGATATTGTGTTATTTGTTTTAAAATAACTCTTTAAATAAACTTAGAAAAAAACTGTTGCCCCTCGAATTTGTAACACCCTGTATAATGTCTTTGTTTTAAGGGTTTTGGGGTATTACAATTTTAAGGAAATTATTAAAATAAAATAAAATAAAAAAAGTAAAAAATCATAAATATTTTCTTATTTTACACAAAATATGTAGGTAAGGTAATTTAAAAAATTATTAGTCAATGTTTTTTGATCTTAGTTACGAACCTGTATATTTTGACTTCTGTGTTATAAAAATCTCTTTATAGATAAAAAACAATTTTTGTTTAATTGTTATTTCTATTCCTCTTTAATTTTGTTACAGGTCACGCGTATCCCACCATAAACAGTATAAACATAGGGCGAAGGCCTTTTGGACTGGAAAGCTCCTTCGGTCAACTGGGTCCATATAAAATTAAAAGAAGTTCACCAAGTAGTAGTAACGGCTCTCAGAGTTCTTATAAGACAGAACCACAAGGTTAGTTTATTAAATTTTTAATAAGAATAAAAAAATGTTTAGTTACAATGTCTTTTTCTCCTCTCAGACACTTTTGCGTTGGGGTTTAACCTCTGAATAGAATCCTTTTAAATTAATTAGTATGAAACTTTATACGAAATAAAAAAATCTCCGTTTATGGACAGTTGAAAGAAGACAGTTGAAAGAAGACAATTTGTCAAATTGTTTTATTATTATATCTTTCATGCTAGTCACTAAAACTTTTCGTTTGTATTTTTCTAACATCATTCGGGGTTCTTAGATTAATTAGAGTCCTATCATGGCAACTTAGCTGCAATATAAAAATGGCATTAAAAAAATGAAGTAGGCCTAAACACTTTTTAAAATTGTCACATTTTGATTTAGAATTGTCGCAGTTAAACCGGAAGTGAGTCGAAAGTGAAAAATATGCGAAAACTCTCCTCTTCTTATACAATTTGCCTTCACCAAGTTTTATTTTGATAACTTTAGTACTTTAGGAGTTTTTGATTGTCTAATAAATTCGTTGACACCCGGTATAACACCCTGGAAAAATAAAAAAAAATAAGCAATATACCTATTTTATGCACAAAAGTCGCAGTAAATTTTGTGCTTAAGTTGCGTTTAATGTCTTTAGAAATATACAATGCGCTTAAAAAAACACAAAAAATAGCAATTTTTTAACACTCTGTATTATGCTCAAAATACAAAATTTCCTTTGTTTTTATAATTTCACGTGCACGTGGCTAAAAGCCTTTTATCTAAAAATTCGGCAACCTAGCATAAATCAGGGATGACGAACTTTTTCGTAGGTACGAGCCATTTTTAAAATAAATGTTTAATGTCATAGTACGTAATGTAATGTAAGTCATAGACGTGCCATGAAATAATTGTGACTGTGATTATTGCGAAAATAATAATAATAAGTATCAAGTATACACTTTTTTTTCGTAGTGCATAATGACTTTCATGGTGCGACGTGCCCAAAATATTGTGTTGCTAGCCATTAATGACACGCGTGCCATTGATTCTCTATCCCTGGCATGGGCTTTATCTAAGCTTTCGTAGACTGTCTTTTTGAAAAAGAAAACAATTCTGTTTAATTAACAAATAGACAAACCAATATAAATAGCATGCAGATAAGCTCTTTTAGGTACAAGTAATAATTTATTAGAAGTCTGTGTTGAAGTTTCATCCATTTGTTTTGTGTTATTAAAGACATTTTATCGGTATCTTGTAAACTTTGTAAACTCTCTTTTCCTAAGCAAATTACAAAAATATTGCAATTTTATGCAAAAAGAAAGAAAAGAAATATAATATCTAGCGAAATTAAACACTGTGACGATCGACCCACTGAACAGATTCATTAAAAACAAATGTACCGTAGAAACTATATAAATAAACAAATTTCTATCTTTTCTATAAACACAATAATACTATCGTATTTATCTACTAATCTATATAGATTTCTTACAATTATTGAATAGTGAATACATAAAAAAATTGCAAATTTAAAAACAATCTTAAAATATTTATAGATCGGACACAATGCAAATTGCGGTTAAATGCAATGAATAAAAAGTGTTTTTTTTCTAATAATAATCCAAAATGGTTTAAAACACCAAAAACCCGGCACCTGGTACTTAAGCATAAGCTCAGTACCGGACGAGGCTTTTTTAATTGTAGCGAACTATAAATTCTGCACCCCCTTTGCGTTTGTCTTTGCATTTGGAAACACAAGATGAGATTAGGGCAGAACAAAGTTATTAAAGATAAAAAAAAACGGTTCTTACCTATAAAAAGGCGCCTTCTTTTTAGTTATTTTGCGTTTTTACGCCCCTTTTTCACGTTAATATGCGCTTTTTACGTCTCTTCATCTATAAAAAAAAGCTCTCAATGAAGAGTGAAAAAACCCTTCTATAAGATCCCATAACAGTACTTCAAACAGTTTTAGTATAGTTTTTACTAGGGTTGGCAACCGAAACCAGTTTTTCGGTTAACCGGTTAACCGGTATTTGAAAACCGGTTTTCGAATACCGGTTAACCGGTTTTAAAAAGCGGTTTTCAAATACCGGTTTTTCGGATAATCGGTTTTCGAATACCGGTTTTTTGGTTAATCGGGCCAAAATGTAAAAGCGGTTCTTCGAATATCGATTAATAGGTTTTTGGTGGATTGCGGTTTATATCTAAAAAAGAAAAACCGTTCATTTTGTAAAATCGGATATTGGTTGACAGATTATACTGGGTGGTTCATTTAACCTTAGGCAGGCAAATAACCAGAAAACGGCGCATTCTAGAAGAAAATGTTTCTAGTCAGAATTGTTTGAAATAAAGGGGCCAATTTAATGGTATTATTAGTTTGTGACCTTGACTAAAATTTTAAGGTCATATTCATATCAACTTTGTTTTTTCAAAACGGAACTTTATTTTTTTATTTAGAATCTTAATCTACATATTAAAATGAGCAACTTTCATATAAAAAAATTTTAAGTTCGATTTCAAGTTTAAAAGAGATGTAACAAAATAAAGAACCCATTTTTTAGTATAGTACAAAAAATATTTATTTTTATTAAAATGTATTTTTTAACATTTTTAAATATGCTGGTCGAAAATAGTCATATATAAACCAGTCGTTTACGTTTAGAAAAGCCTTTTTCGGTTTTGAGAACCGTTTTCGGTTTTAAAGACCGTTTTCGGTTTTCGGTTTTAAAGACCGTTTTCGGTTTTCGGTTTTAAAAACCGATTTCGGTGTATCGGTTTTGAAAACCGTTTTCGGTTTTTCGGTTTTAAAAACCGGTTTTGGTTTTTCGGTTTTAAAAACCGGTTTTCAATACCGGTTTTTAATACCGGTTTTGATACCGGTTTTTAATACCGGTTTTTAAATTTTCGGTTAACCGGTTTTAACCAAAACCGGTTTTTTAAATACCGATTAACCGGTATTGTTTTTTCCGGTTTTTGCCAGCCCTAGTTTTTACATAATTTTGTAAAATAATGGACAATTTTTTTATTTTTCATTTAAAAAACAATAAACAAGTCACAATGAAAATGCTCCGTATTCCTCTACTGTAAGCTGTGATTTTATTTGTTCTCGATTAGAACTACAACTAGGACCAGCAGCGGGACCCCGTGCTCTATAGAATTCCACACCTCGCTTTCTATCGTAGATTTTTACTCGCGAAGTCGATAATTGCACTTTTTGGTAATCTGTGTCACAATAGACTAAACATCTAAAAAGTTCGTTTAATGTCTATATGTGTACTAATACTTCTTGGTTTAACTGTGCAAGATGCAAAAGGACACACATACAGCTATTGCGAATTAGATTTACGGAATATCATTATTGAGAAATTAAGTTTTAATAATTGTTTTTAACACGGAACAAAAAAGGGTAAGGTTTTTAATCGATTTTTGTTTAATTTTATTCTCTTTTACTCTTGGAGTCAATTTTGGACTATGGTATTAGCAGTTAATATGTCTATCGAATACTTCCTCCTCTTATAAAATTATATTTTTCTGAAGATTTACTTAACCTTTTTTCAAATAAATAGCTATCAATGTTCCCTACTGTGAATAATTTAAATCAGTAAAGCAAAAATATGTGAGTAATTTATCTAAACTAAAAAATTCAATATCGAATTAGCTTTATACAATTATTGTAAATCTTTGCAAAAATTAAGGTCACTTTAGTTGGACAGTAAACACATGGCCAGAACTAAAATAATATTTTTTTATCATTGAAAATAACAATAAAATAAATTTTTGCAGCCTAATAACACAAAAACACCGAAATTTATTTTATGGTTATGTAAGACTTTTTTAAAATTTTGGTAGAATTCTACACGTTCACGCTTATAGGCGACCAATTTGATCGACTTCAAGCGTGTTTTCTTGAACACAGAGTGCGAGTGAGGTAGAATGAAGTCGATTATTTGTAGAATACTACAGTACACGGAGTCCCGCTGCTGTAGTAATTATACCATGGTATTTCTGATAAAAAATAGGTTGGTAACTTTATGTTTCTTTTTATAAATAGATACTAAAATTGTCCTTTTTATTTATTTAATTTTATATAATTAGTTATTTCCCTAACTAAAAACATTTTACCAACTTTTTTTTATTTTTAATAATTGTTTCTCCTTAGCAATAAGTTTATGCGTACCTATAGGGTAAGGAATCACCTTAAATAAGAAACGAAAAGCAAAAACTATTTTGTCAAATTCGATGGCACTATTTTCTAAACTATTTAAAATAAGTTAGTATATTCTTTTCCTGACCGTATATTTATTAATTTAGTTTTTGTTTTTGGGTTTTCGGTCAATTAAATGAGAAAATATTTGACTATGCAGGGACATAATAGGTATATTACTTAAAATAAATATCAAGTTTTTTTTCGATATTATGAAATACTTGATCTGGAACAAGATTTTTAGCTTTTTAGAAATTGCTAAAACAAATTTAGTTTTAACGGTTTAGAAAAAGTTTTTTAGCAAAATATGTTGACAAAATAAACTGAAAATATCCTAGTCTATATTTTATCATGACCAAAACAATGATTACTTTGAAAGTAATTCAAATTAAAGCGCACAAACAAGTTTTAATTATTTTTTTTTGGGAAATAAAAAGAAATCAATCAAGAAGATAAAAAACGACTGTGTTGATTTGGTAGGATGTGCATCAATAATTTTAAAGCAAATTAATTTTGGCACACGAAATTTTGGGTCTAACGATACTTTTGAGCGGTCCCGTTACACTTTCATTAAGTTTTTACATTTCTTTTTAACTTTAATCGGTGTTAAATATAACATTTTATTTTTCATTCATAAATGCTTAGCTCAGACAATTATTAATTTATTTTAATAATCAGCACAGCAAATTTTTAGATTGGGTTATATACCGTCAGCCGACGGTAGAAAAAAAAGAACCAATGGTACTCAGTCTGTCCAGTTAATATAAATTTTACGCTAACAATTTATTATTAGATTCTACAGGATGCCACTGTGGTTAATTAGAGAGTCACTAATTTTGTAATAAATTCCATTTCGAAAACTTTAATTTGAAATATATGTTTTTATCTTTGTAACAACCATTGAAGGCTTATGCCTAAGTACCAGACTGCCGTAGGTGTCAGGTTATTAGATGTTCAACCCATCTTCTTGGTCAGTCAACGTTGGTTAATCACTAGAAAATCCAGGTTTTCTGCATTTTACAGCACCTTTTAGACAACGAGGTTGTGGCGGTACGGACGTTATTTTAAATAACTATTACCCCTAAATGCCTCCCTGACTATGGATCAAACCCAGGCCTACTGGGTTAAAGATCAAATACTGTTTACTGCGCTACCGGAAAGACGGGTAAATTACTTACTGAGTACAGTTGTTTTAAAACTGTTTTTTTTTAAACAAAAGCAGCTTGGCTTATAGAGCTTCAGCCTAACGCCCGATAATTTTTTGCAAATTGTTTCATACAATTTCATTTGATTTAGATGAATTACTCAGAATAATTGGGAGCATAAGATTAACCACTGCCAATAAACTTTACCAGTACATAATCATTTTATAGTAAATATTTTCTGCTTAAAAGACAATGGGCTGACGATCTGTTGGACTGGGTAAGGTTAAAAACTGGCCCTGGTAACAAATTGGAAATATTATTTCATTAAAAGTACCAGCAAATTCTCCTATGAACTTAGTGTATATTTTCCCCCTTGCTGGGAGGTTTGTAACCTACCTTATCAGTTTGTGGTGAGATCCAACCAATGCATAATTTTTGTTTTCTAGTCTTTTAGAACACATTAATAGTTTAACCGTACCACCTTGGCAAAAATTCTTCATCTTAATCCTAATTTTGATTTTATTATTGCAAGGGCAGTATAGCTTTTCATAATATATAAAAAGTTCAAGTTTCTTAAAATATTTATTAAATATCTTGTGCTATTCTGGAGAAAAGCCAAATAATATGTTGTTTAAATCCATATTTCCAGAAAACAAATAAACTGTAAAATACGTATTATCTTGCTAGCAGGTTTGCAGTTTCGTACCTACTTTATTAGGTTGTACTAAAATCCAATCCAAGTATAGTTTTTATTTTATAGTATTCTTGCACACCCAATTATCGTACCAGTTTCCTCTTACTAGGAGCTTTGTAGTTTTGTTGCATACTTTATTAGTTTGTACTAGCATATTTTTGTTTTTAAGTACCCTAGCACACATATATTAATGGCGTATCATCCTGCCGGAAATACGGTATAGTATGTTTCCATATTAAACAAGTTCCCAGTACTTAGGGATTCATCTTAAATTGCCTTTTACAGAATATAGTCCTATTGGTAGGTATTTATTTGTATCCAATAATTATCCTGTGCCTTTTAGAAACTATTTAAAAAATACAGAAACATAAAGAAAAGTTTTCGCCTATGAAATACTAAAAACCTTAGGATTAAGAAGCTAAAGATATAACACGGGTAGGGTCGGGTCACCAGTTTTGTTTTTTTTCTTAGTATAGTCGAGGATAGTTCACAAAACTTGGCGTCTAACAAATAAAAGTACGTGGTAATGTTAGTAGTCAGTTGTTAAAAAACTTAAAAAGACAAACATATCTATGTTAGTTCATAAAGTTTTATGGATAGATCAGATAGATAAATGTGAAAGATTATTATTTCGGGAGTATATCCACTGGTCGTTCGTATTTCTTGCTGAATTTTACAGATGTTTCGTCTTACTTGGCATTTTTAATGCTATGTTGGCAGCCAGATTCGCCGGTCAAAAGATATAATTATATTATTGAAGAATTGCAATACATAAGATTGATTTAAACCCGGCTTTTTGTAAGTTTAATAACAAGAACAATACGAATATTTGTAGATGCAATATTGTTGAAGTAAATCAGGAATCTAAAATCGCATCTTATTTAACGAGTCGGTGGCGTGTAAAGTCTGCAACCGAAATCCGATACAAAGGCCTACCTATCCGTTACGGCCTGTAACGTAAGATACATTTGCTGCTTCAATGATTTGCAATCAGGCTTTATTTCGTTCTACTATTGACCACAATTTTTAAGAAACTGTACATTTTATTGAAAAGGTGTTCGGAACGCTAAAAATAAATGCATACTTTGAATAATTCTACAGAAATTAGGAGATCAATAAGAGGTATTAACTTTTTACCTAAAATGTATGTTAAAACTAAGGATTACACCATAAACTGAGGATAAATTCTACCAATAAATAAGTCAACTGTTAAAAGGTGTTTAGTACCATAAAATACATTTATAAAAGCTTTCAGGTAACATCTTTTTAATTATTATTATTATTATTCTGTACCTGGTGTCAAGTCGTAAATTTACATCCCCCTTTACTTTTTAATTCTGTATCATACAAAATAAATAATTATATCAGTTTGTTGGGCTAACTGTGTAGTTTCTAAATCAATATTAATAATAATGATAATATCTCCCAAAATATACAGGGTGGGACTAATAGTATGATTTTTTTAATGGAACATCTTGTATCTTATACCACTAATAAAAAGATCTTTTAAAGATTTAAGTTGTCTCGTATTACTGTAGTACGCAGGTAGTCTACTAGGAACCTTCTGAGGATGCTGACCACTTGCGCTGGCAAAACGTCCAAAATCTACAACGACGGCCCAATAGCCCAAACAACTTAAGTTTAGCAGAAGATGGCCGCGAAAGCCTTACAAAGTATATCTTTTAAAGAGCTTTAAAAAATACTATATTTATTATATCTCTCTTCATTAGTTTTGGAAATATGGTCATCCAAATCTAAAAAATAAGTGTAAATTTTAATTATGTAGGTAGTTATATTATCATGGCAATAATTGGCCAATAATTTTAATTATGGCTATTTTTCCAAAATCATTAAAGATAGATCCATAAAATATGGTATTTTTGTAACGCTCTTTAAATTATCTTTTAAATGGTGATACAATAACCATTTTCTATTTCCATTTTTAATAAAAATATACTTTTTGTCGTACCTTGTATATCTTAAGAGAAAAAATAATTCTGATGAAAGATACAGATACTATAGATTTACATGGCCATATTTCAAAAACTAAGTGAGATAAGTATATAAAATGTAGTAGTTTTACAAAAAATATCTGTTAATTTACGAATCTTAATTTTTTGCTTTAAAATAAGTTTTCTAACTAAAACGTAACAAACTAATTTAATTTATCAGGATTTTTGTATTTTCATTTCCATTTAAAATGGGAAAATTTAAAAAATGGTATCTGGTGTATACACGTTTTTTCTAAGAGCTGTGTTATTATATTACAATCAAAATGAAGTAAGCCATGGTGGAAAAGACTATTTTTAATAAATAATATTAAACATTTACAGTTTTATAAAGCAGCTCTGTTCTTATATTTTAATTAAAGTTGAGTCACGCACCCAATAATTTGAACTCTTACTGACACATGTTATTGCACATTTTATACCAAATATATTTTCAACATAGATAGGCTTAAAAAAAAATGAAAAACACACTAATAAAATGATCTACCGTGTTTATACTTTGAAATTACAATGCAACTCTTTGACCGATTTTTTCTGAAAAAAATCGTTTTAATATTTTATATTTAAATGTTCATTTAAAATTTTGCACATCGGCCTAAAATTAAATTTTATAATTTTTGTAGATAGGGAGCCAGAGATAGAGAAAAAATGAAAATAGGAAAATTTTAGGGATTTTTACGTAGTATTCAGTTGCGTACCTACATTTTTTCCATTGACTTTTATTTTAAAGTTATAACACAAAGTTGGATTTTTTAAATGGAACACCCTGTATATTTTATCACTAAATAAAAGGTCTCCTTAAAAGACTTAAAGAATACTACATTTAAGAAATTTTATTTGTAATAGTTTCGGAAATATAGCCATCGTGCAGAAGTCGATAATAAAATAGTATTTTTCAAAATAAAACACCCTTTACATTTTATCACCAATATATAGATATTTTAAAGACCTATAAAAATTTACAACATTTAAAATTATTTTCCCTAACAGTTTGTGTAATATGAGCGTACCAATTTTAATGCGTATGTCTACAATATTGGATTTATATGGTCATATTTCCAAAACTATTAAATATGGATATATTAAATGTGGTATTTCTTATAACTTTTAGGAAGACCTTAACCGTGATAAAATATACATGTTGTTCCATTTAAAAAACCCAACTTTGTGTTATAACTTTAAATTTAAAATCAATAAAAAGAAATGCATGTACACTACTGAATTTTACGTAAAAATCCCTAAAACTATTCTATATACATTTTTTCTCTATCTCTTATATCAAGCAAGTTACAAGTGCCTGGCCAAATTAACAAAATTTGAAAAACACCCTGTATCTCCATAACACATGAAGTTGGTCATGATTCGATTTTACAATTGAATTTGTTTCAAAAATTGAAATCGAGATTGTGCAACCAGATTTGTTCTATCTCTTTTAGTTTTCGCTCTACCCTGCAAGGTCAACGAAAAGGCGCTACCCTGTATATGGATACTATGGTTTATTTAGATTTTTTTTTACCTAGTATAAAGAAAGTATGAAGTTGATAATTAAAACTATTGTTAATATTTACAGTCAAAATTATTTAATGACACATCTGTAATATTATTAAACCTTTTTTAAAAAAATGGCACGTTGATACGTAAAGCCGTGTCCTCACTTAGTAACTTGTTGCTGATGCATGTTGAAAAACCAAATAACTTGTTGCTTTTTATAAAATTTTAGAAACATGTTAGATAACATTGTTGGTAACAGTGTTGAGTAGCAAACCGGAACTCACTTGCTACTCAAATTTTATAAAAAGCAAGTGTTTTGTTGTTTTAACATGTATCAGCAACAAGTTTTGTAACATGTTGCCAAAGACAATTTGTAGTTTACTAACAACAATTGTCTTATGTTACTAAATGAGGCCACGGCTTAAAGGTTCTTCATTCCTGGTATGAGTATAGTATGATATTATTAATCTAATTTAATGGTTTTTATTATTTCGGCGCTAAAAATTGTTTTTCCACGACCGTTAAAAAAATGCTGTTTTTTAAATCATTCAAACACTCCAAAGCTTTCTACACATTTTGAATTAGTGTTTTGTTTCAATGCCTACTACAATAAAACTTAAATATCAATTTATGCAATGTATGTAGCTGTAAACGCGTCATGAACTAAACCAAACGGTCAAGTTACTTTTGATTTCGTCATTATTTCCGTTCGTTCATGTGTCACAACTTTTAAAATTTGACAGGCTGCAAAGATATTTATTAGAAATTATTGAAAATTATTAATAATATTAAATTTGGATGACTAAAAATTGAAAAGCAATTTATACTGCTTTAGTATTATTTCTACAAAAAGTAAGTACATACAATTTTCTAAAACTAAATAATAATTGCATTGTTATGAAGATTATAATTGCCTCTTAAAAAAATAAGAAGGCTATGATTTTTTTGTAATATAATGACCGTGCCGCAAAAATTAAAATTATTAAGTTTAAATAAATAAAACATGTATAAAATGATGTATTGGGAAATTTTTATACGGTCGTGGTAAAAATATAGTATGTAACACATGCATAAAGTTTCTTTTTTTACTCTTTGGATTGCCGCACTTGCCTAATGGCTCGTGCTGTTAAACTTCCCATTCGTAAAAAAGTATCACTTTATGCACTTGTTACATAAATTACTATTTCACTAGTCCGGCACTTAGCCTATTAAAAATAGTGTGGGAAGTTAAATTGTTTGCATGTTTGTATAGCAAATATCTTTTAAGAAGTATATGTTTAATTTATTACAATTATAATTATTTAACGACAGTACATTGAAATGTATCAAATTTTAGTTTTTTTACCGTTAAATCGATATATTATTAATGTAAATACTTTCCAATCTTTTAAGTTGGGCAAACAACCTCCCAAATACTGGTTCAATTTTTTGTGTTGTTGTTATGCTTCTATTTATACAAAAACGATACTATATTTTAGGCTTAAGTAAAACATAAAAAAATTCATTCATTTTACCTATATCTTTTATTTTTATTCTTTCCAACTAATATATTTACCGTTTTGCACGCCATTCATTTCAATCCATTGTTTTTTTTCAATGATTTAGCGTGAAAACTTGACTACAGTTGTAAATGTAAGTGTACCATTTAAAGTCATTCATAAAAGCAGCGAATGAAAAATCATTAACTTTAGATAAAAAGATCATGCTGTAGATAATGAAAAATTACATGCGTCAAATTACGAACCATTAAAAATAAAGAATTTTTTATTACTGTTTGGGTATTAACACGTGGAATAGAGATTTATCGTCGTTCAAATTTAATAAAATATTGTTGTAATCTACTTTTTTAAAATGTAACACAATTTTGTTATTAAAACTAAAAAATAGATTGTATCTTTTATGAGACCCTTAATTTTTCTTTCCTTATTTATTTTAATATATTCTTAAAACGTTTCAGGCAGTAGTACCTCTGTCCGGTTTAATTTGAAAACGGAGAGATATAGTAGTGCCGAAACGTTGTGTAAATAAGGAAAGAAAATAAAAGTCTACAATAGTTTTAAAACAAATTTAATAAAACTATTTTAAAACTATAAAGCCTTGCACCCACTGTCAAAACAATAATCCTTTTTAGTTAAAACATACTAAAAATTTTACAGGGTGTCTCTAAAAGGTGCGAAAAAAGCTACCACAGATTTGTGAGGCTAAAACATGACGATCTAACCCAACTTACCTTAGTCCCAAAGTGTATGATTTCGAAGATACAGGGTGTTAAAAATTTATTCTAGTTTTATTTATCATTTTGGTAATAATAGGTGTATTGTCATAATATTTGGCTATAAGGATTTTGAAACTTGAGAAGTAAGAATCTGCTATCAATTTAATTATTTACTTTAAGGGCGCTACCTGCGGTAGCTTTAACTAGTTAAAAACAAAATACCTTTTTTAAACCACTCTGGATGTAAGAAAAAAAATGAATTCTTCATCATATTTTACATAATAAAGGTATATTTGATTAAAGTTAATTAAACCGTTTTAAAGATATCTGCCAATCTTTTTCAGTGTAAATTCTTAGGTGATTTTAAGAATAAAACTTTAAATAAATTTATGCCCTAAAAGACTTATTTTTGAGAGACAGGGTGGTAAAGTCTTAAAAAATACCACTTACCATCTACCACTTTGTATCTCAAAAGTTAAGTCATTTAGGACTTAGGTAACATTAAATGTCAAAGAGATTTCAGAATATCCTAAAATAAGATAAAAAATTTAAATTTTAAAACCTTAATAATAGTTAATTTTATTCTATTCAATTTATCTTGACAACGGTGGCAGATTTGCCACCGAAACGTCGATTTTTAATTATCTTTTTACTTATCTCAATTTTTTTGTTTTTTTAGTACTTTTAATTTAATTTTTGGCGTGTACCCAAATAAATACCATCCATTAAGCATTTTTTGTCAGACCAACGGATCCAATAATAGAGGGCGCAGAGTGTAAAGCCCTTTACTGTATGTACAAACCCTAGCACGCAATTAATCGTGATTTTTAGTCTAATATGTCATCTTTTTACTTAAGTATTTGCTAAATATCACGATTAATTGCGTGCTAAGGTATATGTACATACACTAAAGTGCTTTACGCTCTGCGCCGTCTATTATCGGATCCGTTGGTATAACAAAAAATTGCTAAGAATCAAATTTGTAAATAATTGAGTGTTCTACAACTTTTATAATAAATATAAATGCAATTGAAAGTAAAGGAAACGAGATATTCGCAAAAAACTGATATTTTTGACATTTGACCTGTTATATTTCGAGTTCCTTACACGATATCATAGGGGATTTTTAAGAGAGTGTTTTTTGTACCAAAACAAAGGTATGTTCATAAATTTCAGCTTATTCCGTGAGATTCCGAGGTGAAAGTCCAAGGTAATTGGGGTATAAATGTGGTCGGTAAAACAAACTAGCTAAACTACTTTGCTCATTTTTAGAAAACGTTAAAAAATAACAGGTTTCCCGGCACAAAAATAAACTTACCTACGGCTCATATATTTAATCCCAAAACATCCATTAAACCCAGTAAACCAAAAAAATTAGTTCCACTCGTTCCAGCCATTTATTTAGGTATTATCAGGTTTTCTGCAAATCACCGTTTTAATGTACGTTGTTATTGCAGGTATAAGGTTGATACTGATCATTTAAGGCATCAGTGATTTTTACTTGCTAAATATGAAAAAAAAATAAGAAGGTTTTAAGGTAGTTGCATAAAAAATCATATAGTCCCTGGGCCCGTAATGAAATGGACTTCATGATAAGAATACTTTTAAAACTTTTTACTGGGGTTCCTTTTGGCGAGTCTTTCACGAATATTTATACCGCCAAATATGGAAGCGGCGCTTTAACCCAGCCTCTCAATGTCAAATGTTTCGGGTGTCGGACTGGGCGAACGCGTCACTTTTTTGTCAGACAAGTTTACTTGCAATTTTGCCAAAAATCGTAAGGGTTACAGTTATGAAACCAAAAGGCCACATGTTTTGGGTATCGGATTAGGCGGGTTTTGTGGCTGTAACCAGGGGCGGCTCGTGACATTTTTTGGTGGAAGGGCACAAGCAAACAAATTAATAAAATGTATTTAAAGCTTACCCTCTATTTATGAAGAAAGTCCAGAAAGTTTACTTATCGGACACCACATCGATTTTGATGATTTTTGGCATACGGGGGTTTTTAGGGCGTTGATTACGAATCCTAATTAAAAATATTATGAGTGTTTATGCGCAAGTCTTTGCGGAGGCCACACTCCTATGTCTTGGGGGTCAATTGAAAACCAGGGTTTAAGGAATCTTCGTAGTCTAATTATTGCAAGTTGCCTTATTAAGTTCGGGAATTATTATTACCGGCCCTATTTAAATAGTGCTTGTACCCCTAATTTAGAGTTATTGCAAATCATGTTGACAGTAGGGGTTAACCTAAAAAAAGGGGAGAAATTAGTAGATTTTCTTTATTGTTTTGTGTTGTAAGGTTTTGTTTAACAAAATTACAGAAATACATTTGATAAAGCAAGGTTTTAAGTATTTTTACTTCCAAAAACTTGTCGATTTTGTGGTCGGTATCCGTTCGGCTAAACGAACAGTTCCGAAGTTAAAATAGGACCAAAATAAGGCACGACCTAAAACCGACATAAATATAGCCAAACACCATACTTATTAAGGGAGTCCTTCTCCTACCATGTATCTGCGCAAGCTCAGATGTCAAAATAAGGCCGGTATTATTAGGGCCTGGCCTTATTTTACTGTGCAATAATTCTCTATAAAGCAAATTTTATATAATCAAGTACAAAAACTTGAAGTAAACAAAATCCTTCAATTTTTTGGTGTATTTCAAGGCATATTAACACACAAATCAAATTAAACATAGTGGCAAGTATAATTTCCAATCTGAAAGAAATGGGAAGCAACACCTGAACTGCACAACAAAAACGTTTTCTCAGGTAGCAAAACGCAGAAATTGATTTGGCTTTGCACATTAAACATGATTATGGCTCTACGGTGTATATTGTTTTATATTGAACAGAACTGAACGATATGGCCAGAGCATTGAAAGATAATCAGAAATTGAAGTTGTGATCGGATGTGTTCCATTATGACTTGTTCGTACGGTTTGCACGAGACGAAAAATTTATACGCTGGTTGTTTAAGATAACATTTGGAAGAACCTGTTTTATATTTTAATTATATAAACTACAATTAAGAATTAACATCAACAACACTTAAAAGTTAAAAGTCAGTTTCGGACTGGGCCACCGGGCACGAGGGTAAAGAATCCAAAGGTTAGTGCTTTGGATATAATATGGGGGAAAAAATATGTATTAAAAAAATCAAATATTGCAATTTTTACCTAAGATTAGGAAATAATTATCTGCAATATGTTTGAAATGAATTAAATAAGAGATAGGATTAACCAAAAAGGGCTTAAATTATTTTTTTTCTTTATACTGTTTCTTGAAATTAAATGTTTACATCTTCTTTAAATCATAGGTACTTTAATTCTGCGATATCTGGAATTGCAATTACATTGTTTAAACAAAGGTATCATTATTTTTGCGCACAAATTGACGTTCAGTTATATCTATATTTCATGTTTTTTCATTTTTTTTTAATTTATCAAAGATCTGCCGAGTTTAATGTTTAATTTCCATTATTAATAAAAACAATAATTTTAGCTACCGACGGCTCAAAATCTGAGAATGGAGTTGGCGCCGCATTTGTATCACCGTACTCCACCTTCATGTTTAAATTTCCATCCCACACTAGTATATTCACTGCGGAACTTTATGCTCTGTACCAAAACATCCAGTGGAAAAATTAATCAAAACAGAACTTTTACGAGCTCAGGAACATAATAAAAATATCGAATTTATTTGGATACCTTCGCACATCGGTATTCCGGGAAATGAAGATGCAGATGAAATTGCGCGAAGTGCAATAACTAGTGCGAACGCCGAACTGTCTCGCGTTAGTGCGCCCGGAGACATTAAGTCATTTTTAAAACCATAGTGTTACGCCAATGGAAAAATGAATGGGATACTTCGAGAACCAAGCTTAGATCAATTAAAGACGATGTTAATCCATGGAAGCCTAGAACCAGCAACCGACGTTTACAGGTTATTCTCACACGCCTTCGTCTAGGGCACACGAGATTTACCCATTCCTACTTATTTTCTAATAGTGACCCACCCCTGTGTGATACATGTAATTTAACAAACAGCATCTCTCACATATTAATTAACTGTCCTAAATACGTTAGAGAACGATTGTCTTACAATATCCCAAACAGCCTTCTACAACTTCTTGGAAAAGACTGCCCAGTGGTAAACTTGGTGAACTATCTTAAAGCCATAGACATCTTTAACAAACTCTAATCCTAATTTATTGTACTTAGCTTATTTTATTATCGCTAATAACCTTAAGGTGGATGCGACTTTTTTTTCAAATAAAAAAATAATTTTAGCAGAACTTTAAAAGGGTTTTTTTAAATTACAGTAACCAGTGTAAAAAGAAAAAAATATATTAATCTTTGATCTTATATATATATATATATATATATATATATATATATAAAAAATACTTATGATTCGCTCTCAAAGCCCTGAGAATTCGGTTAAAAATTTTAAATTGTTTAGATTTTATTAAATGTTTTTATTTTGTTATTGCCAAAATATTTAAATATTTAAATATTTAAATATTTAAAAACTGTACAGATGAGAGATAGCCAAATGAACTTTTGTCCGGTGGATCTATTATAATTTTAGTAATTAATTTGGAAAGATTTTTTCCTACTATCTTAGAAACTAAAAATAAATTGGTATTGCTGTAAGCAATAGTTGCTAACTGACTTCTTAAAAAACTATTAATTTCCACATAGAGTGTGTCTTAGCAGAGTATTCGATATTCGGCAGACTACTTTTTGGTCAGTATTCAGGATTTTGTATTTAGAATACAATTTTCGAATGATAGTATTCTAATACAATTTTTGAGTATTCGAATACCGACAAACCCAGTATTCGAACACCAAACTGTGTAAAAACAGCAGTACGTGTGTAAATAGCAGTATTCGAATAATGGGTGAATATCAGTATTCTGTGACCCCAAATCTTTAAAAAAGTTAGACAAGGACCTTTTTTTAATTTAAAACACCCAAAGAAAGAAAATGTTGTTGCTTAAAACTTTTTTGCTCTTTTCTAATAATAAATACTTAATTCTGATATTCATGAATACTGAGTATTCGAATATTCACCATCCGAATACTTTTTACGGTACATGTAAAATCGAATACCGAATTTAAGTATTTGACCCAACTGTTCTCTCAGGATAGGAGTTACAAAAGATATTCTTTACTGATCGTTTCTTCTGATACACTCAAAGCTTTTGATCCACAAACTTTCTTCCTACGGTACTTCTCATGAATTTTTTTCCTGAATATTTATTTTCCTTTATATTCGACGCCGACGTTAGCTTTTAGCAAGTTAATCTGGGAGTACTTAAAGAGCCAGCACTGGCATTAACTTTATTATTTCTTTATACCAAAGATCTTCTCTTTTGCAGGATTATATTCTCATTCATGATTTTGGTGATAACAGTCACTTTAATGTTCAGTTCTTTAAGCCAGTCTTTAATTATAATTTAGAAAACAAGCAAGTAATATAAATATGTACGTATGACTTTTAATTATAATGATTATAAATTCAGCGGCTTATTTCTACTTTATATTCTTATTTTCAGGGTATCCAGAACTCGGGTCTAGAATATATATAAATATGCTGCTAAAAAGGATATTTTCCTTCTCCTCCAAATCTCCAAATCCTAAAGCCCTCTATTAATAACTTACCTCGTACTTTAGTTAAGAAACCTTACATTGGTAATTATTTAAACGTTGGTGGACTGTCCAGAGATAAAAAAAAATACGTGTCATAAAAGCTATATGGTCTAGACTATGACATCCGCTGCCAAAAAGCTATTTTCCTTCTCCCCTAAATCTTCAAATCTCAAAGCCCTGTAATAATAAATTACCTCGTACTTCAGCTAAGAAACCTTACATTGGTAATTATTTAAACCTTGGTGGACTCTCCCGAGATATAAAAAAATACGTTTGACAAAAGCTATATGATTTAGCCTATGATTTCTGCTGCCAAAAAAGCTATTTCCTCCTTCTCCTCTAAATCTCCAAATCCTAAAGCCCTGTATTAATAAATGTACATTAAAAATTCATTTTTAACCTTTGATCCCAACACAAAGAAACAATACGTGTCACAAAAGCCTATTGCAATATTTTTAAAATCTTAGTTTCTTTTCTAAGCACGCAACGTCATTATCATTTTATCCATTTTTCTTCACACCTTTCTCAATATTTAAACATCTTTTAATTTTATTTCAGGACATGCTGTGGTTTGTCATACAATAAAGACAATTACAAATTATCATTAAAATTTAACTGCGTATTTCATGCATTTTGTATAGAACCGTCATACAAACCTGTTGCATATTGGATAAAAAGACAAGCCTATATTCATAAGCTTATGAAAATACGTTTGAAGCTTCATACTAGTTTTTTTGGTATTACCTTTCTGAAAACTAATTTTATAAATAAATTCGTTGAAAAAAATAGGTATCAAAAGTTAATGCGGGAGAAAAATTTCTTAAAATGTTCTATTTGCGTTTGTATTAAAACCTTTCTTAGCTTTAATTTTAAAAATGGATGATATTTTTTATAACTCTGTCGTAAGTGCAGTTTCTCAGTTCATCAATGTTTTTGTGTGTCATACTCACTGATCTCGATGGATTGCCAATGTTATAACCTGCGCGAAACAAAAGTTACATTTCATGGGCGAAAGAGCCGGTTTGTGCGCAAGCCAGTTAACGGGTAAACGCACCCAGCTCCAAACAAACTATCCGCATTATAGGAAAGAATTTGTTGACGGCGTCCTGGTTTTCTGTTCGAAGTACGGTAACTAATGAGCGTTACGGTCAGACCGGGGACGAAGGGTACGGGGTGCCGGTGTTTGTATTTTGCCACGGCTTTTAAGTGCGCATGTTCGTCCACCCACTGCGCGAGATCGTAAAAATCCGAAAAATGCTTCTTGCCACTGCTGATCTAAATGTAGGTTATCTATGGTCTTACTTTATAAATAGTGTATACAGGGTCGTCCCTAAGTATAATGGGCCAAAATTCAACTGGAGAATTGTGACGTTAAAATCTTGTAATTTAACCACACTTATCTTAGTAAAAAAGTTGATATTAACTGAAATACAGGGTAAAAAAGTTCAAAAAATATTTTAAAATTATTTTAATAATATATTTAATACTTTTTGAATATTGTAATAAAACTTGGTACCTAAGGTTTTTTCAGACTATTTATATCTGATGTTAATTTTTAGGAGTTAACTAGGAGCATTGAAAAATTGAAGAGTGTCAGAGCCAAGTGCAATAATAGTAATTTATGTAACAAGTGCATAAAGTGATACTTGTTTCTACGAATGGGATGTTTGACAGCACAAGCCTTTAGGCGACTGCGGCAATCCCATAACTAAAAAAATACTTTATGCATGTGTTACAAACTATATTTTTCCCACAACCGTATAAGAAGTTCCCAAAATACCATTTTACACATGTTTTTTTTATCTAAACTTATTAATTTAAAATTTTGCAGCATAGCCATTATATTGCAACAAAAATCAAAGCCTCCTTATTTTTAGAGAGACAATTATCCTCTTCATAACTATGCATGCATTATTTAATTTTAGAAAATTGTAAGTACTTACTTTTTGTGGAAATAATACTAAAACAGTATAAATTCCTTTTCAATTTCTTAGACATTCAAAATCATTATTACTAATAATTTTCAATAATTTCTATAAAATTTATTTGCAAACTGTCAAATTTTAAAACTAGTGACACATGAACTAAATGAAATAATGACGAAATCAAAGGTAACTTAACCGTTTGGTTAAGTTGATGTCGCGTTTACTGTTACATTGCATAAATTGATATTTAAGTTTATTGTAGTACGCTTTGAAACAAAACACTAATTCAAAGTATGAAAAAGAACTTTGAAGTGTTAAAAAAATTTACTCTTTTAACACTTTATGTAGTGCACTAGAAAGGAGTACTTTCACTTTATGTTAACGTTTAAAGACAGCATTTTTTTATCGGCCGTGGAAAATATAAATTGTTGCCTTTTGTTCAATATGATCTATGTGGCAGCCAGAGTTTGGTAGTATTCAAATACTCGGTATTCTGAATAGTATTTAGAATACATTTGTGCAGTATTCGAATACTATCCGAATAAATTTATGTGTTTGGTATTCGGTATTCGATGGAATACTTTTTTGGTCAGTATTCGGTATTGTTTATTCTGAATAGAGTTTTTGAATATTCTGGTATTCGAATCCTGATATTCGAATACTGGAATTCGAGTACTGGTATTCGAATACCGATATTCGAATACTGATATTCAAATACCTATATTCTGGTATTCAAATCCTGAATTTAAATTCTGTTTGCTTATTTTATGAATATTACGTTACTTTTTATTATTATTTTTTTATTTTGTTTTATCTTTGGACAAACCACGAAGGCTTAAAGCCTAAATACTAACGTACCGTGGGTGTCTTAAGCGAGGTAAGAGGGAGTTTGTTGACACGGGACTTTTTATGCATGTTAAGCGGGTTTAAACATGTTCGCGGTGGTTTTGCCGACGACGGGGTAAAATTTGATATAAGTCATATATATCATCATTTGCAAACTAACAGTTTAGAAAAATAGTTTTAAAAATTTAAAAAAAAATGTAATTCAGTATGTTTTTAAATCTTGATCTGTTGTTTCTTTGGTCCTAATAGGTAAGTAATTTTGAACAGATATACATTTATTTTTGCAAACAAAAATATATATAAATTAATTATTTTAACTTCTTTGGGGTTTTGCTATAAAAAAAACAAGTAACTTGGTTCAACATATAAAAAGTGACATTGCAAACTATGTTTTCTATGTATTAGGTTAGACTAATATGTATTTATCTCCATTTTACACAAAAGGTATGTGTATAATAAATTTTAGTATGTCAGTTTAAATCATGACTATCTGGTAAATCGTAGATAGTATGTACATGTATCCCCATTCCAAGAGTGAAGTCAATAGTTTAAAGAATAGAAAAGTTATTTTTTGAAAATTTGGGAGACGTCTTGTATGCTTGAAATGATTAGTTTTTAAGCAAGAACAAGGTACGCCACTGCATTTTTGTTATGGAAAAACGTAGAAAAATAAGAATGAGTTGCTTTTTCAAGAGAAAGGAGGTTTTTTTGCTCTTCAGTATTCATAAATACCCAATCGTGGTATTCATGAATACCGAGTATTCGAATATTTTTTTGTAGGAATACTTTTTTACGGTATTCGTATTCGTATTCGAATACCAAATTTCAGTATTCAACCCAACTCTGGTGGCAGCGCCAATATCCCACCATGAGATACTAGTACCAATTTTACCTGAGCGATTGCAAACGAAGTCCAAAATTAAGGCACTTGTAGATTCAGCGTTACATTTTTTGCCCATTTCTGGAAATTTTTAATTTTACATCTAAAGGAAAATAGCCGTTCTTCGACGGCATACTCTATTTACGTGTGTGAAAGCAGCCAAAAATCTTGATTAATTTGCTTTTACTGGTGGTATTTATTTTTTTATTAGTAGTATCCAAAACCGGCAAAAAATAGTTATTCTAAGCTAAACGATATTTCATTAATATCATATAATTGCAATTGCATGTTGTTACCTTGTCACCATATGCTTTTAAAACAAAAAGAACATGGGATAACAAAGAAAAGTGGATAAAAATGGGTTACCACTTACCATAGAAAAGTTTCGTAACAAAACATCATGTTTATTATATTTACCTTAAACGGAAGAAAATACGAGCTAGCTTAGAGCCTGTCCATAAGCACCCATCATTTTGTTTTATAAAATGTTTCCATTCATGATTTTAAAGTGGTTTTATATAGCCTCAAGATATGTTGTATTGTTAGCTATATTAAAATTGGCTAAAACTCCATTCACACGATTCTCTGTACAGAAGCTGGACATATTTTTGAGTAGCGTTATGATAATGTATAAAAAAACATAAACCAATACGTACAGAAGAAGAAGAGTTGTGTAAGTATGTGCCGATGTTGAATTCATGTACAGAGTGTCCGGATTTCGTTGCAATGGCAGGATATCTTGGTTATTATTAGAGATAGAACTGTTGCTACTTTTTGATGAAACGAAAGATGACACTAAAAGTTTTTTCATGGTCCTCTTAGTTTTTGATATAAAGGGCTAAATTCATATTTTTCCAAATCTGGACGCCCCTCTCGTGGGCATCGCTAGGTTCCCCCTCCTATAAAAATCTAAGTTTCAAAAGCAAATCCTCTATTTGTATTTTTTTTTGTCGATTTAATCAAATTTCTTGTCGACAAATCTTAACATACGCAAAAATATCTGACTTTTTCTGATAATTAGGGGCTCAATCTTGCATACAAAAATTGCAGATCGAAAATATTTCAAGTGGCAATAGTTTTTTAAAAATACGGATAATTTTGCAAAATTTAGAATTTGTCAATAAATTTTACGAAAAAATACAAATAATGGATTTGCTTCTGAAACATTGATTTTTCTGGGGGAGGGGGCAAAAAAAATTTTCACCAAAGTGTCCCTCTTAGCATCAATAGCATCTGGTATAAGTTGAAATACTTTGAAAATCCTGGTGCCCCCTCGTATTTTAGTTGTGTTGACATTTTTGTACGTAATGACATGATTAATGTCAATAAAGGGTAATAATATGGCGCCGATCTTTTGAGCAGAAAATCTAAATGTATATTTAAAATGGGAAGCTATAATTTTCTGACACTTCGTTAGAGACTTCTACTGACTGCATTTCTGATTTACATGACTCTCTAGGTAGTGAGACTTCTCAACGCTACTTGTTTATTGTTTTGTAGTTGTTGGTCCGCTTTAGCTTTCATCGTCTTAATTGTCTTAATTTTTCTATAAAAATTAAGTAATTTTAAAAGCTATTTAACATCAGTGTCATGTTATTGCTGAAATTAATTATGCTAGACATAAATCTTACACTCAAATTATTAATAGCTAAATTTCCTTTCCTCCAATCTAACTTTACCCAATAAATTAAATCACACATTTGCAAACTTCCGATTGTTTGTAAACATATTTAGAAATCTTTGACAATGCAACTTTGAAAGCTTAAGTTTCGATGAAGTTCCGTTGCAGGCCCGATGCTGTGTGACCACAATCTCTCCGAGGGAATGCTTGTGACACCGCTTTAATTGGGCCCTGTTTCGCTGCGATATTTTGACAGCGAGGTTCGAGATTTTCGCCCCCTTTTACCCTGCCGATTTACCGTCGGTGTTGTGTCCCTTTGTTATCAGTATCGGACTGAAAATCTTGTTCATTTAATGGTGTTTATAACTAATACAGCGTGTCTACTTAAAAACAAACAAATTTGACATTTAATGTCAAAGACATTTCAGAATCTCCTAAAAAAAAGATAATAATTTTAAAATAAATTTAAAACCTAATAATAGTTACCCAAACAGCAAAAACTTTCTATTGAGCAATCCCCCATATAAGTAAAGCATGTGTCGCCACTATTTCTTGACCTTGCTGCAGAGCTGAGATACATTACCAAACAATGGTTAAGCTGTGGAGCGGACATAAAGCATCGCGAGACCCGTGCTTTACTTATATGGGGGATTGCCTAGTGGAAAGTTTTTGCTGTTTGGGTAATTTCATTTTATTATTTGTATTCAATTTATCTTGACAACGGTGGCAGATTTGCCACCGGAAACGTCGATTTTAAAGTATTTTTTTACTTGTTTTAATTTTTTGGTTTTTTAGTACCTTTAATTTCATTTTTGGCGAGTACCCAACTAATTACCATCCATTAAACAAATCCGCCGAACTACAGAACATATCTTCAAGTGTCTACTTAAGTTCGCACCATAAGGAAAACTTTTTATTATTAATTTTACGGAAAAAGTTATTCTTTATAAAAAGTTCTGTATGGTCTAAAACCCAAAATGCAATCATGAGATATTTATTTTTGGCAGTAGTATACAAGGTATGTCAAAAATAAAAATTTTGCTCCAGAGAAAAGTACCTTAATTTTTAATAAAATTTAAAAATTTAATAAAGCAAAAATGTTCAGGATTAAAAATAACATTTAAATATGCAAACATGTTCAACTTCAGGAAAAACTTCTTTTATTTTTTTTTTGCGCTAAAGGTAAAAATTTAGGTTTGTACATTACTACATGTATATTTTAAGAGCTGTCAAAACAGCGAAATGTCATAGAAACGCTCGTTATCGCAAGAAGATTTTTTTTTTTTTTGAAAACGAACAAGAATGCATATATTTTTTTTATTCGCTAGGATTTTTTTATTCTCTAATTTTTTTCCTAATAAAAATGTTCGATATTTTGAAGAATAGAGGTACTTTCCTCTTATGCAAAATTCATATTTTTTGACATCCCTCGTATACCACTACAAAAAATTAACATCTAATGATTGTATTTTGGGTTTTAGACCATGCAAGCTATGATTCCCGGCTTCGCTCGGGAGTTGATATGAGACCCAAATAACCGTTGTTCTGAATGAAGTTTAAATACTCGACAACAGATGGCGCCACTACACTTAATTTCCAAGTTGAAGGGTTGGAAGAGTCCTTATATCTTTAAAAATACGCCCTTTAGGGTAAAACGGGAACTTTCTTGTTCGAGGGGGATAAAGGGCTATCACACTATATAAGTCCCTTTATCGTATCCGGACTCCTCTTCAAGTTTTATCGGCACGCACATTTTATCAACTTAGTTTTATTATATATAATGATGACATATTTGCATGGTATATAAATAATAAATACTAATAAATAAAATAAATTGTGGTTTTATTTGTTGGTAACGGTATTTTGAAATACTAATTAAAGAACCTATATTTTTCCAGGATTTATTTACTTTTATAATTAAAAAATCGCATGTTGTATGTGCTAAAATGAAAAAATCATAATTCATTCGGCTTCGGATATTTTATGACAAAAAATTTATATTTTACGCTTTGCCAGTTTCTCTAACGATATATTTTACGCAAGATTAAAACAATAAAATTTTTATGATATAAAAATAAAAGTAAAAATAAAAAAAAGAAAAAAATTGGTCATAGAACAAAGGAACTAATTTTGGTAAAACACTATTTTGTAATGTTTCTCGCTGCCTATTTCGTACTTCCTTCCTCTGATAAAATAGGTCAGTAAAATAAAAATGCGAATATTTTCAAAAAATTAAATTTGTTTTGTAAAGCAATCAATTTTACAGTGGTTTTATTTCAAAATTCTATATACAGGGTTTTACCCAAAGTCGATTGATGAGATAAGGTCACGACATTCGCCATATTGGCTAGCGCGGCTGTGACGTCAAGTCGGGCCATTTTCGGCCATGTTTGATTTTAGGCAGATCAGTGGCGTAGAATTAAGGAGAAAACAAAAAGAACTGTATGTTGTAAACAAAATTTATTGGATTATTTTAATAGGCATAACTTAAAACAAAAACATAAATGTGGTTTAAATATTGAAAATTAAAAATTATCAAAGCGACGACAGGACGATGAGGTACCTGGCAGAGCAAAACATTTTCCATGGTTCCGTAAGTCAAAAACCATTTTAAAAACTTTGTATACAGGGTGTCCGCTAATGAATGGTACACAGAAAACCCACAGATTCCTTATGCCAAAATATTAAGATTTAACCAAACATACCTAATATCCAAAAGTTTATAATAAGGAAGATACGGGGGTGTCATAGTAAAAAGAAAAAGTAAATTTATTTCGATAATTGTTCCCCCTTTTTAAATATCTTAATAAAACGGTATCTAGGGTTTTTAAACATTAGCTTTTCAGATCGAATATTAATTTTTGTGTGTAGACTAGAGGGCGATGGATACACTATTTAAAATTCTCTAAAACTACCCAATTTTTTGTTACTACTCTGTATGTATGTAAACTAGTAAGCTTCTCTATGCTTTCTGCACAAAAAGGTATACTTAGTAAGAATCGGTCTTGACAACCGTTTTTAAGGTATTCACGTTTTAGTTGTTTAGTGCACCCGAAAGTATGTATGTACCTTCAATAACATCGTATTAGCTATAATTACAACTGCGCAGATATAAATAGCTGATATCTAAAAACTCCTGGATACCGAGTTTTATTAAAATGTTTAAAACATATCAAAAATTATCGAAATGCATGAATAAAAAATATTTATATCTCTTTAACACCCCGTATCTTCCTTATCATTAACTTTTGGATATAGGTATGTTTGTTTAAATCCTAAATGGGTATTTTCGCATAAGAAATCTGTGGTTTTTCTGTGTACCATTAATTAGCGGACACTCATCTGTATCATATGTATAAAAACACGAATGACTGAAAACTATTCGACTAAACACTATCAAAATCTCTAAAATAAAACGAGTCCGAACCAATAATATGTGAAGTCTCTAAACTAACCAAAAACATTAACAACTGGAAATCCTTGCAAAATATACAACCAAAATGAAAATGGCAAATTTCCACAGTTTTTACCAAACAAAGCTTCGACAAGGCACGACTCTGTCATCAGCTGATAATGCTACCAACTTTGAACAGAACTGCCAACCGAAATCGTAATTCTCACACCCTCACGTCCCTGACAAAAGCTATCACCGGTCTTTGCTTATGTCTAAACCCCTTCTCATAAAGAAACTCTGGGTTTTACCATTTTTGTCCGCGAATAACTTAAAAACAAATAGTTATCAAGATGGAAACTTAAGTAGACACGCTGTATAAGGCCAATTTTGTTGCTAGACCAGACTAATAGTCCAAAATCCGAATAAGAAGCGACCTGCACCCATTTGTTTACCGGATAAAAAGCTATTTTATAATAAATATAGTATTTAAAAAAGGTAGTGCCTCAGGCCTGCTCAAAAACTATTTTTAAGGCTTAATTTAAATTAAAAAATAACCTCGAAATTTTTGACGAAAGAATTTGGGTAAAAGGGTGTTACGTAAGATACTTTTAGAATAAAAATAATTTTGACCACGTGGCCTAGTACTAAGGGGGTATTACAAACATTTTTATTAAATGCAAAAGGGGCTTATATAGCACTCGTTTAAAAATCCTTTCGATTCTCTATTTATCACCGTTATATTTTTGAAAATCGACAAACTCGTTTTAGAGTTACCAACGTTTAAGGGGTGATTCTGCAATAAAAGAAGGAAAAAATACTTCTTATGAACATAATATGTCCAGAACGTCTTAGGTTTTAAACTACGGGAGTGCTTTTTATACCAATTAGGAAATTTGGGGAGACGCCTCTTATGCATGGAAAGACATTTTTTGGCATACAAGGAAAAACATTTTTTAACATTGTCGTCCATAAGGGGTTTATTATATAAGTAAATATTTTTAAAGAAAAATAGTAAGTCACTATATTTTTATAAAATAAAAATATGTTTTGAAATTCCCATTTAGTTTGGAACAATTTTAATTTCTTGCCTTTTTTATATTTGATGTACGGATTCTGTGTAAATAAATAAGAACAATTTCTCGACATGGTAATTTCGTATTGCTTTTATTAAACTCTGCAGTAAAAAACACATTAATTATTTATTCTTTGGGGTTACCACTTGTGAAAATAGCAAATAGCACACTGGTTTCATGCATAGAAAATGCCTTATATCACACTAGTGTTGCAAAGCTTCTGGCACTTAGTGTTGCAAAGTACTTACAACACTCGTGTGATATATATTATGATGTCATTCTAAAACTGCTATTGGTTTTGCAAGTGACATATTTGTTGTAGTGACAGTAAAAAACTTTACTTACCTTAAACAGTAGAACCCAAATTAGCAAAAATCATCTTATTAACGTTAAGTTACTACACAGTATAAGCTTTTTCAATATTAAAAGAGTAATAATAAAATTCCGAAAAATAAAAACATAAACAAAATAGACATAACCACAAAAACAACTTTCACTGACTGCTCGCTCAGTGGCACAGTGTTGTCAGGTAAGTAGATCAAATTCAAAATCTCCCTACCTTTGAGCACGCACTTTATAGAGGCAGCCTTGCCGCTTGACCGTTCGACCTAAAGCGCTAGAGAAAACTCCTATAGATCAAATTCCTTTCTCTCTGTCTTCGTGTACTCAAACAACTAGTTAAATCTTTTTTTTTAATCCCTTAATTAAACCTGAGGCTAATACAACTTTATGAATCCACTTTCTTTATCCATTCATAAATAGAATCAGACCCTTCCGACGTTGCCAAATGCTTTCCATATTTTGCATGGTATAATGGACGTTTAGTAGTCGTTTTTTTCTTACTTTTAGGACTTTAGGTTATGCATTTACAATTTTCATATTTTTATATTTTCTTAAAATATGAGAAAAAATGTAATTTTTACTTAATTTTACATGTGATGTTCAGTTTCATTAAGTCGTGTAAAATTTCAAACCGATCGGTTTAGCGGTTTCGAGAAATTTTGTACACCGACTCTGAAAACACGGTTTTGAGATAAACGCGTTTAAAGTTTCGGGAACGATTTAAACTAAATTAAAAAATTTTTCAACTTACATCGTGTCATCTATTCCAGCACCATAAGAGGAACCCTCTGCTTCGTCGTTTGCCTCCAAAATGTTTAGTTGTTGTTGTCTACGAGCCATTCTCCCCTCGCGCGTCGACCCTTGCGCTCTTGCGTCCGAAATTGAGATGCGCTCTGCGTCCTCTTTACTCACGTAGGAATGAGCATTGGGTTTTCGAACGCTCGGAGACGTTCTTACTAATACGCTCATATCTCCGAAACTAATTGTCGGATCGATTTGAAATTTTCAGAGAATATTCTTGAATATATGTACATTCAAAAAATGAAAAAGAAAAAAATCGATTTTTTGAAAATCACAAGTGGATATAACCCCTAATTGAATAGGGTGTTAATCATGCTGATAAATGGTTTTTCTACTAGCTGGTGGAAAGCAGCACTTTTCCGCACTAGTATGGAAACTAATCACTTTTCCGCACTAGTGCGAAAAAGTACATTTTGCCTTACTACTTTTCCGAACTAGTGCGGAAAATTACAAAAATTTAGGGTAAAGGAAAGGAGTAAAAGGAAATTTTGCTTTGGTATAGTAGGATATTAGGTAGCATTGTGTTAAAATAAAAAAAAATAAAATTTTAGTTTTTATGTTTTTCTTATGCTCGTAGAAAAATAGCGTTCCTAACACGTGCCGAAAGTGCCTTTTCTGCACTTGACTGCTTGACACAACTGCAGTCGCGTGCGAAAAGTGGCACTTTTAGCACTAGTTAGGAAATATACTATTTCATTTATTTTTGCGAAAATCGTACATCCAAACTAAATGGAAGAAAAAATATTTGTACCATTTTTTTGAAATATTTACCTTAAGTTACTATTTTTAATATCCAGATTGGCGTAAAAGTTATTATAAAGAAAAACAATATTTTTTTTACACCCTGTAGTTCATATTAGTTTTTTTAAATTTTCATTATAAAATCACCCCTTAATGTTTATCGGTTGAGTTACTGGACATCCTGTATATTATTAAAGGTGTCTTAATCCGTTCCTGACCAAAACGTCACTTATATCGGTGTTTATTAAATTGTCACCCGTTTTCCTAATTAAGAAAGAGCTAAAGACAAGCAGTGTATTTAAGAGGGATATTTCTTAACCTTGCTTTATATACGGACCCTTATCATCGATTACATTTTAATATGGAGGGAGATATAGGACAATTAAACAGAAGATTGGCATATTTTTTAAAAAACCATTGATTAGTTAACTGAAATATGCAGTGTGGCAATTAAAAAATTATTATGTCAACTCTTCAACAATTTGGAAGACACGTAAACTTTGTTTTTAAGGGAGGAACTTTATATGCTCGTTTTAAATCAAATTGTATTAACTCCCTAGAGGTGGTAAACTACAGTTTTTTTTGTATCTTTGGACAAACCACGAAGGCTAAAAGCCTGTAGTAAGTATTCAAATACCGGGACTTAAAGTGTTTAAATAGCGGCATACGCAGTGTTCGAATACCGAAATTTAAATAGCAGTCGTCGAATACCCGGATTTGACGTACTCTTATAGTATTCGAATACCAATATGCAAAATCGGAAATTTATTAGGCAAGGACCTTTTTTTGTTTTTGTATTGCTCTTCTTCAAAATGTAGGGACCGACAAAAGGAGATGTTGTTTAAAATTTTTGAAAAGAAAGGACACTTTTTTTAGTCTTCAAAAATGAAGGTATTGAGAAGGAAACAAGAGAATGTTGTTGTTTTTTAAGATTTTTTGAAAAAGATGTACATTTTTTGCTCTTCATGAATTCCTAATCCTGTTATTCGTGAATAATCAGTATTTAACTTTTTTCTAGGTATTCGGGTACCTAATTTCAGTATTCGTCTCAATCCCGAAGCGAACCCCGAAAATTTTAAATGGAAAAAGGGATTAAGTGATACTTTGTTTCAAAGGCTAGTTAATTACCTATTCAATATTACTATACACCTTTTGTTTTAGTATTACCGAAAAAAACGTATAAAAGTTAGGATATTAAGAGTTGCAGCAATAAAATATAGTTTTTATGGGATAATACTTTAATTTAAAAGGTTTTTAAATAGTGTTAATTATTTTCTAGACAGCAATACAGATAAAATGTATTATGAAAATTATAAAAGATAACAAAACATTTTACAAAAACTTAATACTGCTGTAAATCAAATGTTTATAAATTAGGAAACTTCCTTTTAAGGAAAAATGTGTATTAAGTTCTATAAAATATTGAACAATTTAAAAATGTAAACAACAAAGTATTTTTTTTATTTTTGGGTTTTACTTTTAATGTTATAAAGGGTGTTTTTAAACAAATGCAAAAATTTTAGTAGGTAATTCCATGTTCAAAATAAAGGCTAGTTTGCTTTATAAACATAAGGTCAAAAGTTAATCATTAGGGGATATCGCAAAAAAAATATTTTCCTAAAAATAAACGAACTATTGTGTTTAAACAACCGAGTTATTTCACATAATAATTAAAAATATATAACAAATACCTTAAAGGTGACAACAGATATATACTACATTATTTATTAAAATAAATTTACCTGTCCCGAGACGTTAGGCTTGCATTTTATTTTTTTATTTGAAATGGGTATACTATAAAAAAAAACAAATACTACAAAAGTTTCTAAATAAATCAAGCTATCCAAATTTATCTTTTTCAAGGTTATTGCTTAGCTCCCTCTTTTATAAAAAAATAAAAACGTTATTTTTTTGCCATTTTGTAGTGCAATATCTCCCTAATGGTTGTCTTTTGACCCCATGTTTAATAAAGCAAACTACTATTTATTTTAAATAAGTAATCACCTATAAATATTTTCGCATTTGTTTGGAAACACTTTGTTTAACTATTTGAGGAGCAAAAATTTGAAAGAATATTTTTCAAAATTTTCAATTTTGAGAAAACGTCCATCTTTATAATCCATTATTAATATTAAGTAAAATGGATTTTGTTCCTTTTTTTCTTTAAAAATATAATTGAAAGTTCGATATTAGTTCAAAACGGTTATTTTCCTGCGAACTGATTTTAAAAGAATATTATTTGACTCAAGTTCAAATGGGTTTTATCCATAATACAATTTATGTCCGGATAAAAGAATTAAAACAAAATAGTTATTTTTGTACCAAGGGCTTAAAATACCACTTTTACGCCCGCGGCTGAAAGTTGTTGCCAGAGCTCTACGAGGGCAACAATCAGCTGTGGACGTAAAAGTTCTTTACGCCAGAGGTGCAAACAATATTTTTGTACGACTGAAATTAGTAATCAGTATACTTTTAACATTTGTTAAAATTTATAAATGCGGACGTTTTTAATGCTTTTTGCCCTAGGGCGTAAAAGTGGTATTTTACGCCCTCATTTATTAATGCGAGCGTTTTTTGAAACATTTTTGCCCTAGGGCGTAAAATTGTATTTTACGCCCGGTCGTACACATGTTGTTTAAATTTTAAATATTCAGGTATTTTTTATTTAAAATATTTTAAATAAAACCTATTTTTTTCTAAAAAGAATATTAGTATAGTAGTATTTTAAATAAAATAAAATATTATTGACTTTAGTTCAACTAGTTTTTTAAAGCAAGGTATCACATAATCCCTCCTCATGTTTAAGATTTTAGGGGCTGTTGTCACCACCCCTAGAGAATTGATATAATTTGATTGAAAATAAGCATACAAAGTGTCCTGCTAAGAAACAAAGATAATCTATTTTTGCGTTTTTTCAGATTTTTTTATAGGGACTAACCTATTAAGGGTGGAACCATCTTAAATTGACATCCTGTATAGACACGAAATTTATAATAGGAAACCTTGTTGTTAAGTTATATATTTTTAGCATAAAATATTTATTTGTTTTAATTTTATTTAGTACCAATGTTATTTATACATATTTTTACATATGGATTTTTAATTATATCGTTTTCTTAATTTTTAAAATTACCATAAATTATTTTTAATACAATGCCTAAATAAAAATATATTTATTAACCTTCAAGACAAAGACAAAGATGAAAATAAGATAAAGATAGAAGAAATTTCATGTTAATCTGACTTTAAATCTCTAGATACCTCGAATTAAAATTATGTTTCTGTTTACTTCTAAAACAATTATTACTCTTTTTAGCAAGAAAAAAAGTGCATAAATTTAAACTAACAATTATATTGTTAGATTTCGCATAACGGTGTGTACTTACCTACCTTACTCGGAATTTGTGAAATCCCGACTCGTACCACTCACGTCTCGTGTGTAATTACCCAATAGATCAAAATTATTACCATGATTATGATTGTCGTGGGTAAATTCTAACACACCCATTTTGTAGGGAATTTAGTTTTAAGGACGTTATGGAAGAATCAGGTTGATTTTTAGTAAATTACATTTATACCGGGTGACACAGGATGTTATGATACTCTCCCAAATTTCTTTTAAGAAAGACTAATAAAAATTTTACCATATTATTATAGCACAAATTGACATTTTTTGACATTATCACAACCACAAAATCCTTATTCTTATTTTAAATACAAGGCCTATTTTCTATGTATTAATATTCTCTATATTTTTTTCTAATGATATATCATACAGGGTGTTTCTTTTTTAAATGGCTCCCAGAGAATATTTTGAAAGAAAATCAAGTACCGCCATTATTTGGATGATACTAACTGAGTGGTTCTGTAAGAAACATAAGGAAAGAGATCTCTTTGTATTGTAAATAAAAGTCAAATTATCGAAACTATAACCCACTTTCGGTCATGATCGACTTAATCGAACGGAAACCAAAGTTAAAAAGGAAAGGGACACAAAATGTATATGTTTTTTTTTAGCATTTATCTTTGTCTTTTACTCTTTAATTTTTTTCTTTTCCAGCAGAAACAAGAAAACATCTATTACAGAATACGACTTTTGAAAGAGATAGCGATCTCTTTCCTTTCTCTATCCCTGGTTTTCTTTTTCTTATGTTTCTTACAGAATCTCAACCCAAGCGCCAAATTGAACATTTGAGTTATCAGCGATTGTACACACAACGCCAAAAGTCTTGTACCCCTAGCATTTTTATACTTGTAGTTTATTAGTATATTAGTAAAAAAACTAAAAGGACTAATTCAAAGTGTTGTCCATGTTGATTTTAATTTAGTTGAAAAAATATGTTGAGTTTATGTATGTGGCTAAAATAAAAGAAATACCAAAAAATGAAAAAACAGTGTTAATTTATAAATAACGTTTATTGCAACAAAAATTACGTGTAGTATGACAATACAAAAAAAATACAGTTAATACTCTGTGGGCCTTCCCTACTTTCGAGTAATGAGTTTACACTGGGCATGGAAATTATTAAATTTTTAATTAATTCCCGCGATATGCGGTCCCGATTTTCTACGGTGGCTACCGCAAGTTCCTCCTCGGTTTTAGGTGGTGGATTGCGATTTTGGATAGCTCTGGAAACAATATCCCACAGATTCTCAATTGGATTCATGTCTGGGGAATTTGCTGGCCACTCTAATCTGTTGATTTCTTCAGCATTAAGAAGCTCCTGAACTCTTCTGCCTCGATATGGTCTGGCGTTATCATCCATGAAAATGAAATTCTCTCCAGTTTCATGGCGGATGAAAATGATAATTGGCCCAATAACATTCTCCATGTAAATTTCGTTAGTCATATTTTGTTGTATGCGAATTAATGGGGTTCCACGGTTGTACATTATTCCCCCCAGAACATTACTATTCCCTCTTGATAGGGAACGACTTCACGAGGATAGTTGAGTCTCTGCATTCTCCATACCCTTTGACGATGGTCATCACTGACCAGACCGAATCTTGATTCCTCAGAAAATAGAACTCTTTCCCACTTGGCTAAAAGCCATTTCCTATGGTTTCTCGCCCAGTTGTGGCGGGCAGGACGGTGTCGAGGCAATAAAAGAGGTATCCTTAAAAATCTTCTGGCCCGTAAATTTGTGCTGTGAAGTCTTCTGCGAATGGTATTGGTGGAAATTACGCGGTTGAACGTACCTTGGAAATTATCTCTAATGGCTGGGGTCGTTGCATTCCGATTTCGGCGGGTAAATTGGATAACATATTTGTCCTTTCTTTCGCTAGAAACACGTGGCCGTCCACTACGAGGCAATCCTTCCACATTTCTAGTTTCTTGATACCTGTCAATGATTCGACTCACAGAAGATATTGGAATATTTAAACTGGCGGAAATATGGTGATTGGAAAATCTAGATTTATGCAGAGCAATTATTCTTGCTCTGTTATAAACAGAAATTTTACATCCGGGCATTTTCAGTTAAAACCAATGTAAACTTTGCGTATTTAAAAATGCAAATAAACTAAATAAAAGTAACTAAACAATTTTAAATCTTCGCAAAGACCAAAAAAACTCTTATCTCCACATAAGTATGTGATCTTTGTTATTTCGTAAACAAAAGAATATTTTTATCTGATACTAAAAACATGTATATACAGGAGGTCCCAGACTTTTGGCGTTGTGTGAATTAAAAATATATCTTGCACAGAAATTAACAACTTTTAATTTTGTTATTTAAATATGATACGTCGTTTAAAAGTAAATGTTAGCGTCAACTGAATGCCTTATTTCATAACTTTGAAACCGTAGACACTTAGATTTTTTGATCGATAGTTCATCTTTTAACAAAATAAATAAAACTGGAATAGTACTTAAAAAAGATTTAAAGTATCATGGTTCTGTTTAAACAAAGGGAAAAATAAATCATGTGTTCTATTTAAAAATATATTTTATTTATTAAGTCCAAAAATATCTGAATAAAATAATAGCTGATACAAATACAAACATTTTTTAATATATAGAGTCAACCTCTCAATAAGCATCTTCTTCCTCAAAATCAAAGTCAGCAACTAGGCCAAAACCCTCAATTGTCTTCAAAATATTCTACGTTTTTGCTTTGTAGAATTTATAAGTTTATATAAAGAGAACCCCTACTTGGATCCTTCTATATAAAAGAAAACTGTATTTTTGCATTATGTCGTTTGGGCGTTTACAATATACGAGTAGATTGCGCATTTGCGCAAACTTTAAACCAGGCGTGTAAAACTTTCTACACATAAAATGAATTGAAGAAAGTCGTTTGATGCCAAAAACTCATTTTTCACGATTTATCGCATCGTTCCTTTTCAATGAATGATGATTCATTTCTGCCTTGGATATTTTTTTTTAGTAAGTAGGTTGTGGAAATAAGTGAATGACCTATTTTTTTACACCTTTTCATGTTTTTGCATTTTTTTTTATTTTCTTTAGGGGCTAACTATACAAAGTTGTTTAGTTTAGACGCTAGGGGTTTTAAAAGTTTTTAATTTCCGCACGCATTTTAGCTCTGAAAGTGTCAGTTTTCCGCACTACTTTTCCGTGGTTGATTATAGAGGGGTTTAAAAGATATGCATTAATGGTGCTTTGTAACCAAGTTTTTTTATATACTCTGTACTTTTCACTGTCACAATTTCTTGGACAAAAACTTAGCACAAATTTTGCAAAAGATAACTCTTTATTGTCGATGTTTAGGAAATTGCTATATTTTGCACTTGCTTCTAAAAAACATCAAACATGACTAGCTTTTTATGATAATAATTACATATTTTAAATAACCTTAAAATTTTTGCGTAAAAATATGTAATTGCTTATGCGCTTTAACATTTACCTTTACAAAAATTAGTTACGCCATAAAGTATAAAAATCGATCATTTTTTAGGATGTACCATTAAAATTTACACAACAAGCAAAAATTAACTGAATTTATCAGGTACTTATGTATTAATACGGTTCAGGGAGAACCCGCTATCATGGATATTTGTACTTGTTTTGTAATCTTTATGGTCCTTAAACGTCAAAAATCACTCAAATCTTTTGTATACCGGAAGCATAATATCGTATAATCATCATTTACCTTTTTCCACCTTGTAATTATAAATCGAAGCCGAAAGAAGCCGATTAAGCGGAACGGATCGAATGGTTCCTACAGCACCCTTACCTATAGATCATGGTGGCGGAAGTTTCCACCATTGGTACCTAAGTCGAAATAATCTAAGTATAAATTTTTAAACTTTATTTAATCTTTTCAATAATGGCTCCTAACGTACTTCAGTATCATTTATTTAAAAGAAATATTGATAACAAATTTAAAAACTTCTTTTAAGTCTTTTAATACGGGATTTTTAAACTTGTAATCAACTTGATATAGTGTTTCTAATGTTCAATTTAAATGAAAAACAAAGAAAAAACTTAACCTAAAAGAAAGTAACATAACACACTATTACTAATTATATTATTATTTTTATAGGGCAAAATATTACAAGATACAATAATACGCAGACAAATATTTTAAAAAGCTAATGACATTTAAGTACTACCAATCTTAATCGCGTCAACCCCACGTCCGATTAAACCTAAATTATCGCCAACGCTAAGTCCCGTTACATATGAGATATACGAACGCCCTACGCATGATGCATCGAAAGTAATGCAACCTTTCACATGCAGGCGCGTTAGATTATATTACTTTCAACGCAAAACTTTTTGTCAGGCGTAGGGCGAGGGCGCTCGTAAGTACGCCTCAGGTGTATCGGGACCAAGTTCTATACGTACGCAGATGGACATCGTATATAAATGATTTAGCTTAAAATACATACTTTGACATCAAACAGCAATGCTGATGCCGTCGTCAACGCCAGTGAAAAGTTTATAAATTACCCTTTTTCATATTTATCCTTACACCACGACAAAGCCCTATGCAGGGGGGCAACCAGAACCAATCCAAAAAGATCTCTTAAAGATAGGTTGTTTGCTGGAGGTAGCGCCTACGTAGACCCTTTTGTTTGGTTGTTGCAATATACCTAAGTCAATATGTTTACCTACCTGGAGTCCCTTTTTTACGGCCCGGGACTACGATATACCAAGTTTAATAGTATCCATAGCCTTACAATAAAAAGTGCTGTAAATACTAAATTAAATAAACCAAAGTTTTAACATTCGCTAAATGTGAACGGGGTGATTTAATTTTTTAATACTTGTTTTTAAAATTATTTTCTTAAGCAAAAATCAAATTTTGTTTAGTAATTCACATTTATTGTTCGCCCCTAGAAGGCTCCTTGACATACAAAGAAAATTGTTTCTTTGTTATAATTTGTAAGTTTCGCTACTCTATTTTTAGTGAGTTTTCTAAATATAATCTTTGTTTAACTTGAAAAAACTTACCTTTTAAACGTAAACCATCCTTAAATATTTAGTCGCAAATTAGTTTTTCCCATTTGATTACCAACCACTAGCTACCAGGTAAGTAGGTATCAAAGTATAATGAAGGTGTCAGTTTAACACAATTAATTTGCTTTTTAAATTAATAATTTTTTAAACTTAAAATAACTTATAATGGCTAATCAGTATTTAAATATCAAATACTGTCGATCCAATGATCTATTTTTAAATGACCCTGTATATGGCTTGCTTGTCATAACAACTTATAAGTGCATCTCCGTCTTGTTTGATATAAAATCTTCTTCTTTCCATCAAAAGTTCTATGCACCATTTTTCCCAGTCAATAAAATACCTGCATTAATTTTTTTTTAAATTTTTATAATCAATAATAAGACTCTTAAGCTTTCGCCACACAGCGAGCGGCGACGGGACAGCAGCGGGACATCAGCGCGTCAGTGTCATATGAAAATACGTTCGTGACATGTCGGGCGGGACGGCAAAGTCACACTAGGCAAGGATTCAAGATATTAAAATGCGTCGATGTTCCACTGCTGTCCCGTCGCGTCACCGCCCGCTGTATGCCTGAAGCTTAACATATACAACTGTTGCTCTCAAAATGTTGAAAAACTTTATTTTGTCCGGTCAATTTAGACATCCAAAGTTACAAAAATTCAAAAACGGATAAAAATTGGTAGGATTGTTTAAAATATCATTATAAATAAAATGTAGAGTCCTCATTGATCCGACGGGAGGAAAAAAAATTACACGGGGTCATATGTCACAAATACGTGTTTTTCACGATTTTCAGCGAAACGGTAGGTTTTATAATAAAATTAGTTTAAACAAAAATTGTAGATCAGGTAATTTTCTAGAAAAATGTCCTAATACTGTTTTTGCCACTGTTTTTAAGATATAACGATTTAAAAAGTTGAAAAAGTCATAATATGCGCATGTTTTTACGCCACTTTTGAGGTAGTGTATTAGACGCCTTTTATTTTTTGTGTGTTTTTTGCGGCAAGCCTATTTCACAGGTCTATGTAATTCTGTTTAATTTGAAGCTATTGGGTAATTAAAGATATTGGCAAGGATTAAAAAAAAATTAAAAATGGGGTAAATAAAAAGCCAAATTTATCCAAGTGGTTAAATTTATAATCTTTCTGCTTTCTTTTCTTCTTTTTCTTCTTCTTCATCATAGGTACAAAAATGTCCCAATAATGACACATTGTATGTCTCCTCGTTAGAATCAGATGAATCCCTAAATGTTGATGATTTAACATTGGAGCACGACCTTTGTTGACAATTAGTACATATATACGATCGCAAATAGTTCATCTTTTTGAAACTACATTTAGCACCACATCCCTTTTACAATTGCCAAAAATTGTGTTCTGGAGTTTTTCAAGCGCAGAGTTGAGCTGGTTCTACTTCAAATTTCAGTCTTTTGGGTCTAGCTGATAACCGAACCACACTTTCTGAAAAATATGTTGATGAGCCGCTGAGGTTGGAGAAAGATCAGTAAACCGCAATTGTTTTTTATTTCAAGTATTTTTAATGAAACATGCATACCAAAATTTATTTAAGCACGTAGTTTTAGTGGGTTCTTTCTAACCAAACTTCTTATTATTATAATATTTTATATGTGTAAGCTACGCTAACAAACAGAATATTTTTTCCTGTATTACAGCTTCGGTGGTGTATGTGCGTGGTATACTTAAACAGTATGACGATTACAACTTTTTCAACTTTTTGAATCGTGGTATTTAAAAACGGTGGCTTTTAGAACATAAAGTAAAAAAAATAGTACCTGATCTAAAATTTTTGTTTAAATTATTTTATAATAAAACTTATCGCTTTGCTAAAAACTCAATTTTTTTGTCGTTTTTTTCTCCGGTCGGATCAATAAGGACTTTTTACATCTTATTTATAATGGGGTTTGAAAAATCCTATCAATTTTCAGCCGGTGGCAAATTTTTGTAACTTGACTTTCATGTTTTGGTCTAAATTGACCGGACTATATTGTCAAAACAAGAAACTGTAAAGATGCATGGTTGGCTGTACATTTTTTACATTTGTCTTAACATGTTTAAAATATGGAAAGTACTAAAATGGGTCGCTAATAGCAGGAAAAAATTAATTTTATGTAACGTACTGATAAATTCTGAAATAGTATAGTCAATTCCTCAAGCATAAAATTAATGAAAACAAGAAACCTATTAAGATCGTCCATAGTAGCGACCGATTTCTTAAACTAAGATAATACGCCTACCTGAACAGCCATGAAAATGAAAGTAAAAATCTATGAAGCATTTAATTTTTTTCATTTCCGTTGATTTTCTGAACCGACTTACACAGCTACAATAAACTAAAATAAAGAGTAATATTTGGAACCATTTATAACAGTTCTGGTGTTTCTTTATTACAAATACATAATATTTAAAAAAGCTAAGAAAATATATCAAAGTCTTTTAAAAAGTCATTTATGAATTTAATAAAAACTTTTAAAATCACTTGATTTAGATAGTTCTTTGATAGTGAATCAAAAATGTTTATGGTTATTAGGTTGTAAGAACCTTATGGAGAAAACTTACAAGGTATTGAAGGTCCTCAATTCAATATTTAAATACCTGTATCTGCCTTAGTGCAATCTTTCTTTTTTTTTTAGTTTTTGAGAGACCAATAAAATCAATACAGTAAGAGAACTAATTGACATACTTTTTTCATTGTCATTACCTCAAAACTACTTTTAAATACAGGTGTCTTTATTTTTTCTGTTTGTATTCTCTATAAAATTCTCTTTTTATGATATACTATACAGGGTGTTTCTTTTAAAATATCCGCCAGAGAATACTTTAAAAAATCAATTATCGCCATTATTTCGACTTTATGGTAGGCTACGGAAACAAAAAAAGTTATTTTTACTTTCACATGTAGCGCTAGTAATATATTCAATTTTCCTTAATAAATTACTTATATTTCGTAATTTGAGTTTTTGTATTGTAATTGATGAAAGAAAATTCAAGATTTTTCAAACATTTTAAATGGAAACATCCCTATTTTATTCATATTTTAATTATAAAGTAAAAATCTCTTTTTACCGACATATCACAACATATTGTTTATTTTCAAGATGGCGGCCATAGATCATTTATTTATGAATTCCGTGATTTTGATTTCACGAATAAATAATCCATGGCAACCATCTGAAGATAATTTTACAATATGTTTTTATATGTTATGAGAAAGATATTTCAGTGCAGAATTAAAATATAAAATAAAAAAAGGGGTGTGTTTACTTAAAATGAAAAAAACACTTTTTTTCTACGAAATGTAAGTAATTTAATAAAGAAAATGAAATATATCCCCACCCATAGAACTAAAATATGTAATTTTTTTTTTCACAGCCTACTTACCAAAAACAATTTAAGGCAGAAATAATGGCATTACCTGAGGTTCTATGAAAGTATTCTTTAGCCGCCATTTTAAAAATAAACACCTTTCATGATATATTATTAAAAAATAATTTTATTGAGAATACAAATATTGGTCTCTTTTAAAAACTAAAAAAGGGGGACAAAGATTGCACTAACGCAGATGCAGGTAGTTAAATATTAAATTGACAATAACTTGTAACTTCTTTACGTAAGTTTTTAGAACCTAATCACCATGGACACTTTTGATCTACTATCCAGAAACTATTTGAATCAAGTAATTTAAAAAGTTTTACTGAAAAATTGGGTAAAATATTAATGGCTTAGTAAATAAACATGCAATATTGCGGTAATCTTTTTATTCACGTAGCTTTACTATACAAGATGGAAGTAGATTAAATAAATATTGTTAATTTTGTTGTATTGCATATTGTGTCACAGTGTAAATCAGCTTGGTAAAGACTCGTCTTTTATTGTTTCACTCTTTTGCACTTGTCTGAAGTTTTTTTCAACATTTACTTACTATGTTAATTTTAGGATAATAAAAACATATTTTAATTTTTTTAAACAATAAAGGTTGGATTATGATGAATTTAAGGTATGTTTAGTAAATATTAATAGACTCAAAAGATTAATATAAACATAAAAAAGTTAAACCACTTAAAAAAATAAATAAAAATTATTAAAAAGCCAAACGTTTAAAGTAAAAAAATGAAGGCGGTTAATAACATATGTGAATACCAAATAATAATAACTTATTAAACAAAGGCTTTATATACTTTAATAAAATATGTTTTTAATTTTTTTTTGTTTTTGTGTTTATTATTTTTTAGTAATATTTTTTTTATAGTTTTTTATTATTTGATTTATTTATTTTTTAGGTTTAATATTCGCATATTAAGTGATTTGATTCAATAATAAAATTTATTTTCCATTTTATACAGTGTGTCTCAGGATAGGTGTTAGAAGAGGATAAATGGACCAAAAATTTTTAAATTTCAAAACGAAATTTTGGGAAAACTGGTCGCATGATCCAAAACTAACAAATACAAAATTTTACTTTAATTGGTATTATACAGCTAACTACTTTTATTTTTAAAAATAGAAAAAAATTGTATGAGTAAATATTGTAGATAATTAAGTTTTTTGTAAAAATTTGAAGTTAAAGCACGAGAGTGAAAAAATTGTAATTGTCAATTTTTACGGTACGGATTACAACTTAAATAATGGGCAAGAGGGGGCGAAATTAAAAATATATATTTTAAACATTTTTTTTTTTTAAGATCGCCAAGTATAAAACTGTTAATGCATTATAAGGTAAAAATTAACAAAAATATTTTTTCTCAAATTCTTTAACTTTAAATTTTGACAAAAAAAATATTTTTTTACTTATACAATTTTGTCCTATTTTTCAAAATAAAGGTATTTTACTAATAGTCATTTTTTATATTTTTAGTTTTAACTTCTCTCCGTATATTACCAATTGTAGTAAAATTTTGTATTTATTAGTTTTGGGCCATGCGACCAGTTTTCCCAAAAGGACGTTTAAAAGTTCTAAAATTTTGGGTCCATTTGCCCACTTGTAACACCTATCCTGGGACACACTGTATAAAATAATAGTCCGATTAGAACTTTTTAGGCTCCAGCTATTGTAGAAAATACCCAACTTGTATTAAAGATCTGAGACTTAAAACATAAAAGCGCCCCTTATATAAACGTAATGACACAAAGGAAAGCAAAATTAATAGGTATATCTCTTGATAACAGAAACAATACGACTTTAAAACTGGACCAACTGCAATAGTATTAGAACTTTTAATCGTCTTACAAGTTGACCATCCGAAATATATCCTGCTGAGACTTCTCATAAGTTTTGTTATGAAGTTACTACTAATTCCTAAATTAGAAACCTAACTCAAACTTAACACTGTAAAGAGTGCCGTGTTTTTTTTTCTATGAAATTACGATTTTGCTTTTCAAAAAACTTAATTTTAAGGTTTTTTTAGGGTACCTAGTAGTAGAAAAAATTAAAATTGACTTAATTTTATGGTGTGACCCTCACAGGCTATTAAAAAAAACCAAAGATTAAATATTTTATAACCTAGTTGTTATGGAAAATATCAACAAATTTTATCCATTAAATTACTTTAAAAATTAAAATATATATATATTTTTTTTAAAACTACCTAAATATAAAGTCATAAAAAAGTGAAATTATTTTTTTCTTATCGCCTATGACTACTGGAAAAATTGAACGTTAACTCAAAAAAATATTTATATATTTTTTTCATTCATAATTTATTTTACTTTTTGTATTCAAGCATTATGAATTAAATCATTAGTTAAATAAAATAATATAGGTAGTAAAATGAAAAGTAAAGATTTATTTACGAAATTTTGATTACTTTTTCATGCACTTTAAATAAGTAGGTATTTTTTTAATTTTGATTTTATTTGCTAAAATAACTTTTTTGTAATAATTATAAATTTCTCCGTATATCAAATTACAATCCTTATTAACAACTTTATCCTTAAAGAAAATACTTTTTTGTTAAATTGTAACAATATATTTTTTAACAAATTATGGTTTTAGATTAACCTTAATTTTCCTAGGATCTATAACCACACATATAAAGTATTTTTCCGTTGTTTTATTTTTAAGTGTAATATTTTTGCGATTTTGCACCACCTTGTATATTCTACGGCGATTTTTATTATAGCCTTTTGCATTCCAAATAATGCATACGTTTAAATAAAGAGCAACTTATTCGAAAATAAGAAAAAGAGCAACTTATTCGAAAAGAAGAATAAAGAAAAATCAGGTATATTTAAGTCCATCGGTGGAGACACTGTATATGATTATTGGACCCCTTAATAAGGAAATAATTTTTGCTTAGTAGTTAGCATAAATTAACAATTTTACTTCTATCCTATCTATCTATTTATATTAATTCTAGGAATAAAGATTTTCCTTGAAAAAAGTTCTGCTTATTTAGAAAATACATTTCTACAACAATATTTGTATGTTGGATGTCCAGGGAGGCTTGTTTTTTGAAAAAACAAAATTCTCCTTTTACGATTGTCCATCTGACTGCATACTTTTTCTGCAAAAATTAAAAAATATATTACGCGCTTACTTCGTTTGTGACAGGCAAAGAGTAAGAATGTTACGTCCTCATTTTTTCTTAAATTTGGAGTAAGGCGTTTTTGTCCCTCCCATAGATCCAGCATATTTACATTTTGGAATTCCAAGAAAAAAAAATAGAAAACATCTTTATGACGCACCCCAGTAAATAATTATTGGCTTTTAAAATTAGCCGATTTGGCAACGTTGTTAACATCCTCATCGGAATAATTTTGAAGTATCTTAGTGGAATATAACATTAAATGGGCAAGTGTTGCTTGTTGTCGTTGTTAATTCGTATTTTTTAAATATTTTTTGACGTGACATCGTCTTAAAATTCGATGGACCCGGTTGCACGCACCAAAAAACATGACTAATGTGCCGTTACCTCGCGCGTTCCATTTAAGGCTTGAAGTGCAAGCGAGACCGCGGAACGAGCGACAAAGAGGCACAATCTCCGCGTCGTTCGACATCTGTTTCTTTCCTACTTGAGTGAGCGTGCAGTGAAAAGTGAATGTGGTGTCAGTTTTTATAGCAACGATATTTGCGGCGATAAAGGTAATGAATCTTTCGACGTTGTCACGTTCAACTATCGTCAGTAAACCGACTTTGCATACATTTACGACTTTTAATAATTTATTAAATAAATTCAATAAAAAATACAAAAAGAGTTAGTCTATATGTGCTAAGTGTTAGTGTAACCTGTTCACTTTACATAAAATTACACGGGGTGAGATGGGGCTTTACTAAGCCAAGCGAGGGTAGCTATGATGTCACACAGGTAAGACAGGTGCCTACCTAAATTTGACCTATTATATTTTTCCAAAGCTGCCGTTTGGACACATTAAAGACTATATTTAATGCGACCAAATAAATATTGGCAGACGATTTAACTGGTTGTAATTTCGTGCAGAATTTTTGAAAATAATTAAAAAAAATCAAAAAGTCTGCCACAAAATTACAACCAGCTAAATCGTCTACCAATATTTTTTTGTCGCATTAAATATACTTTTTAATGAGTCCAAACTGCAGCTTTGCAAAATATTGCCGAACTTGGGTGCTTGTCACACCTAAGAGCGTCATAGTTACCATCGCTCGGCTTAGTGAAGCCCACTCATGTAAGGTGGGTTAAGGAGAGTCATTGAGCAATATATAAGCTTTGGTAAAATACTGACGGTCTGCCATCCACTGACTCTTAGACTATTAATTTTTTTTTAAATTTTAATTTCATGTTTTCAAAAGTGCCGGCTTCTAGCTGAGGCACAAACTAAAAATTGGATAATTTCTTTTTATCAGTTGATTGACAGTATTGCAACATTGTATTTCTTAATTTGAATCCCCAATTACGAACAGAAAAAGTCCTATAACATTTTTTGATATTTGCACCCTAAATGATAGTTGAGCTGTCATATTTTGACATTTGTGACATATTGACAGGAGCAAAACAATTTGTTTTAATTTTGCATGCCGCTGTTAAGTTTTGGTTAGCTTCTACCTACAACAATGACAGATAAAACATATTGGAAATTATGTAGATATTCGTCCGATCTGAAAAAAGATATTTATGATTTAAAAGGATTATTGTAGACCAATTTAGTTAATTATTAAAATTTGATAATTATAAATATTTAAAAATAATATAAGCCTGCCAAGTTAACTTCCTTCTTAAAATCTTAAAAGTATTCAGTTTAAAATAAAGCAAAAAGCAAGATTGACTTTTGGGGCTTCATGACATTCAAGCTCTTATGTCCCCAATAAAAGTTCTCATGAAATATAACCCTTTGGATCACAAAGCAAGAGTAACTTAAAATTAGGGGTAAAGAACTAGATATCAAATGTCTTTACTTGTGCCATTTTAATGTCTTGATATAATAAGAATATATCTTTTTAAAAATAAGCCCCTTACTGCTGTAATTAAAACTGCCAAATTTTATCAAAATAAACTGCTGGACATTTCAATGGAAAAATTTAAATTTTAAGTAAAATTTAAAACTTAATTTTCTCAAAGACTACAAAATTCTTTTAGTGCGGTTTTAAGCAAATTTGGATGCAATTATTAGTCTTTATAATTTCCTACGTTGCAGCTTTGGTATTAAACTTACCACTTATATACAGAGTGGTAAATATGACGTTGTTTTTTTGGGAAATTTTGTTGTTCTGGAACTTTTTAATAAAAGAAATTTTTGAATCTTTAAAATTTTATAATCAGATAATCATTTGTGACAAACAATTTTGTCAACTTTTTATATTCTTTGTGAATTTAAAGATATTATTTTTACTAAAAAGTTACATTTTTGCGTTATCACCCTGTATAACGCTGACTTTTAGTCCTATAAACTCCTACTGTTTGACGTTTTATGCTGTCGACACATTTGGCAAACTATTTGTAAATAATATATGAACTGTCAGTTGATTTAAAACTTGAGGTGTTTTTCGTTATACCTAAATAAATTCGATATACCAGGTTGAAAATAAGGCTTGAATTGGAAAATTTGTAATTTTTTAAGGCCCTATACACACTTTTACTTGAAACTATGCCCGATTAAAATACGAAATCACGCTAAATAAAGCTGAAGCGACGTATTTTGTATGGAAATGAGTGTGTTAAAAGTTGGGCCAATCAAGGCGAATGCAGACGAACTACCCGTCCACATAATGGATGTTTGCGCAAGTTCGTCGTAGTTGAGCCAATGTCTGGACGGCGGCATAAAGCAAAGAGTAAAATTATTTTAATGTTTTAAAAACTTTTATACGGGGTGGACAAAAAGGTAGATTTATGTGTAAAAGTAAATGTTTCAAAATTTTCTAAATTTTTTCATATTTCTTGTTTTTTGTTGTTATATGTGTATTTTTGAATCTAGGGTTCAAAATACCGAAATGTTTTTTTTTATTTGCGTTGCTTAGTTTGCGTTATAATGCTCTTTGAATTGTATGGTTGTTCAATGCTTGGATATGATATAAAAGATTTTCGTAATGTATGAAAACTGTCTCATATTTCAGAACCGGTTTCATCAAAAATTACAATATTTACTACTTGGGGTTTTGGGGAATGCCCAATTTGTTGCTGATACTTGCCGTGTTGCCAGGTTTATCATTTTTACTTTTAGAATTTATAAAAGCGGATTTTGTAGTTATGGCATAAGAGAAAACAAGAATTATGAAAAATAAAGAAAAATACTTTTACACAGAGATCTACTTTTTGTCCACTCTGTATAAAAGTCTAGTAAAAGTAAAACATTGGAAAGGTATTGCTTTTTGCTTAAAACTTAAAACAGTAGGAGTTTATAGGACTAAAAGTATTTTAGTGTTATACAGGGTGACAACGCTAAAACGTCACTTTTTAGAAAAACATCATATTTACAGATTTACGAGGAATATCAAAAATATGCCAAAGTTGTTTATCACAAATGATTGTCTAATTATTATAAAATTTTAAAGATTTAAAAAAATTATTTAAAAAGTTCCAGAACAACAAAATTTCCCGAAAAAACAACGTCGTATTTACCACTCTGGGCACTCAGTATATAAGAGGTAAGTTTAATACCAAGGCTGCAATGTCGGTAATCATAAAGACTAATAATTGCGTCCAAATTTGCCGAAAACCGCAATAAAATATTTTTATAGTCTTTGAGAAAATTAAGTTTAAATTTTACCTAAAATTTAAATTATTTCGTTCGAATATCCAACAGTTTAGAATAAGGAATATTTTACATATTAATAAAAATAATTAATAGTTTAAAAAACTAAAAAAACACGCTTTTATATGCAACCGAACTAAAAATTAAAAAATAATTTTTCATTAAAAAAATATTTTCACTTCATAGTAAAAAGCGTGGGGTGCATTTTACTATTTTTTCATAACTTTTCCATCATAGATATTGGCAAAATATAATAATTATAACATTTAATATATTAAGCACCCCACGCTTTTTACTATGAAGTGAAAATATTTTTTTAATGAAAAATTATTTTTTAATTTTTAGTTCGGTTGCATATAAAAGCGTGTTTTTTAGTTTTTTAAACTATTAATTATTTTTCATTTTTAGTTCGTTATATCAATTAATTTTTTAAAAATAAATGCTCCAGTTTATTCACTAAAAAATTTTTTCGCCATTTTGTCAAGATTAGCAAAGTTTTTCAGATTTACTTTCTGAAAATACCCTAATATAAAATTTGAGTAAAATCAATTCAGATCGAACTCTTGAAATGGCCGGTGGTTGGTACCACTGGGACGTACAGGTGACAGATGACACTTGGTTGAAAATAACCAGCCCCTTTTTTATTAGTTCTGTGCCCTGTATATCAAATTTGGTCAAAATGGGGTTGCTCCAACTTTCGAAACAATTACCCAATTTGCATAAATAAGACAAATATTTTTTAAAATATTACCTTTTTAAACTAAAAAGAAATTTACCATAAATGTTTTTTTCTAAATATGAGTTTACTTTAGTTTACTTACCTTAAGTGATATTTTAATGTAGTTTGCTAATCTCCATTTCCAGTCTTTGTCCTAATCTAACATTCGGTACAAGTTTCTAACACTCAATAAAGGCCTTTTAGAAAGTATAAATGGAAGATGGTATAAAAGTTATATGCAATAACTTGTTAGTTACTTTTATTTGCTTCTTGTATTTCAATTAAAGTGTATACTTTGTTTTTAATAGCTTAGTTAACTGACACTTTAATTTCACATTAAAGGAATTTTAGGTTATGTTATGACTGTGAATTTTGTCAGATGTCAGTTGGTAATACAGATTTCTGTTTTATGACCGCCTGTTTTAAAAAACAAGTGAAGGTTATTCGTTCGTTAAAAAGCGTGTTAAAAAAAAACAGATGAAGGTTATACGCTCCCGGAACGAATGAGTTCAGTTTAGCAGAATTGAGCCCCTGGTCCCCAACCCGTCGGCAAATGTTGTCAAGTTCGATTATTCAATTGTCTAATCTGGCGCATCCGCCAGAACGTACGATTTTTCACTTTTCCTATTTTCCTAGAAAATGCTGGAACTTAACGGGATACTGTTTTTAAATTTTTATAATTTTCTGAAAATAACCTAATATAAAATTTGAGTAAAATCGATTCAGATCGAACTCTTGAAATGGCCGGTGGTTGGTACCACTGGGACGTACAGGTGACAGATGACAAAGAAAATTAACCCAGTTTTCTAGGACAGATGACACTTGGTTGTATCAAGCAGTGGTTATAATAATATAATTTTTTTTTCCAAAGCAGGATAACGGGATACTGTTTGCAGATTATTGCATTGTCATGGGTCCTTAATACGTGTGCAAAGTTTCAAAGAAATCAAATAGCTGGAAGTTGGTTAAAATTAGGCTCAAAGATTCCGTTACATAGCCAGCCAGATTGATAGATTGATAGTTACAACCCAAGTTAATAAAAGCGTGTTAAAAAAATCGAAGTTTTTAAATAAGTTTAAATAACAATGCATTTCTGGACATATGTTAATATGAACTTTTATTAATAGAAATGCTATAGGAAAATACCCTGTATATTTAGAGACATTTCCGCCAATTTTTTGTAAAATAAAGAGTTTTTAAGTTTATAATGTAAAGATAAACAGTTTTTTTAAAGAGTTTTAAATTTAATAAAACACTGGGCATGTTTTGGCATCATATTATACAGTGTATAGACCCAACATTTTTAAATTTTAAAAAGGTATTTTGTAAAAATTGTTTGCATGGCCCAAAACTAAGAAATACAAAATTTTACCTAGTATAATCCAGGCAAGTTTTAACTAAAAATATAATAAATTCCCAAGAGTAAGCTAATTCTTTAATGAAATAATATTTAAAAGTAGAAAAATAAAATTGCATTAATTAAATTTTAGGATAACAAATTTATGTTTTTATTTAAAGTTAAAGCAGATTAATTTGGAACAATTCAAAAGCACTTTTCAGGCCCTCAAAAATATAAAAAGACTTTAGTCAAGCTAAGTCTTATTGTTTTATGTATGTATATCTCTTTGTTTAAGTAAAAGAGATTTTCCTACTTATCTCTGTCATTATTTTCCAAACAGTATAGGTAAAACTGTGTTACCTTATTTGTAAAGGTTTATTTTACGATTAGATTTAATTTAAAACGTAGTATAACTGACTTATATTATTGCAATTTTATTATAAAACTTTTTAACTCTCATATTGCTATTGTCATTTCAAAGGCGGTTTAAACCTCTCCGATGAATACGGTTAACACGAAAAAATTACTTTAATTATTTACAACCCTTATGATTTTGATGATTAATAATATTTAATTATAATAGGGAGAGATGAGGAGTTCACCATCCTCCGATCCTCCGGAGGAGCTTATTAGCTGATTGCATATATTTCCAATTAAAATGTTTTTTATTACTTGGACTTTTTAAATTTTTACTCTTAAAACACCTGTTCAGGGTTACACTGTATATATTTTTAATGCAATGTTAAATAATGGAAAATATTAGACTTAAAGTGTACATTAAATTCACACTTGTGTTTTTTAATGGAAAGAGCGAGAAACTTCTAGTCAGAATTATCACATTTGCACCATTCATAATTACCTTATCTGTATAGCTGTTTTTATAGTAAAAATAATTAATTATATTTATCTTTTTTTACATTTAATTTCATTGAATATATTTAAAGTAAGAAATTTAAAGATCACAAACGCAATTATTTTGCGAAATAAAAAACACAATAGTAATTTATGTAACAGGTGCATAAAGTAATCCTATTTTTACGAATGGAAAGTATGACGGCACGAGCCGTTACGCGAGTGCGGCAATCCCATGAGTAAAAAAGACACTTTATGCATGTGTTACATACTATATTTTTCCACGACCTTATAAAAATTTCACAAAATACCATTTTATACATGTTTTATTTATCTAAACCTATTTATTTTAATTTTTGCAGCACAGTGATTATATTGCAAGAAAAAATCATAGCCTCCTTATTTTTTAAGAGACAATAAAATTATCATCTTCATAACTATGCCGTGATTTAATTGTAGAAAATTGTATGTACTTACTTTTTGTAGAAATAATACTAAAACAGTATAAATTCCTTTTCAATTTCTTAGTCATCCAAATTCATTATTACTATTAATTTTTAATAATTTCTAATAAATTTATTTGCAAACTGTCAAATTTTCAAACTAGTGACACATGAACTAAAAGAAATAATGACGAAATCAAAGGTAATTTGACCGTTTGGTACAGTTGATGTCTCGTTTACTGTTACATTGCATAAATTTATATTTAAGTTTATTGTAATAGGCGTTGAAACAAAACAGTAATTCAAGTGCGAAAAAAGCTTCGAAGTGTTAAAAAAGTTCCTTTTTTAACACTTTACTTAGTGTACTAGAATGGAGTACTTTTACTTCATATTAACGATAAAAAAAACGCATTTTTTTAACGGTCGTGGAAAAATTAATGTTTTAATAGTTATTTAAAAATATTCTTTAACCAACAATCGACCGGACTTTTAGTTAGGTTAAGTTAATTGTATAGTGACGTTTTATCAAGCATGGTAAAATTTCCAAAATTATAAACAAAATTGCAAGGTTTTTTTTTTTAAAAAGCGCTTGTCGTATTCTTGCATGTAAGAAAATTTGTAACAATTTTATAAGACATAGAAGTGCTGAAGCACAGATAGGGAAATAGCAGCAAAAAAATATCCAAGAATTTTTTTAATCTGTAAAAGTGTTAAAATAAACTATTAAAATAATGGCATAAAGAAAATGACCAGAAACCACTTCTATTGCTTTACTTTGTAGTCCCACCAAAAACTAGAGGATATTATTTAAATCCAGCTGGGACATCACCGAAAGAGATTTAAAAAAATGTGGTCCTTTAGAAAATGATTCTTAATACATTACTGTACAGGGTGTTTCCGAACTACGGTAAGAAACTTAAGGGGGTGATTTCTTATATCTTTTAATAAACTAAAAACATATTGCCGCACTTGCTTCATTTCTGAGATACAGGGAGTTAAAGTTTTTTAAAAAAAATGTGGTATTTTTAAATATTTTAGGAACCTTAAACCGATTTAGATAAAATTTAAAATACTTATTTAATGAAATAGGGCTCTTGTAAAACCTTGCCTAGATTAGGATTATTTAGTCCAGTGGCGTCTCAGTGGGCACCACAGCCAATATCATTGTGAAAAAAAGTATGGCTGACTTTTTATAAAGTTTTAATATGTTTTTCTGATAAGGCAATTAACAATCCAACTTTATAGTTTCTTGTATTTTTTTCGTATTAGGCTTCGTTTTTGTAAAGCTCTATGTAGATCTTTGTAGTGGTGATATAATATACAGGGTGTTGCATATAAAAATATCATACTTTTTGTCCTACCCTGTACTCTATTACAACTTTTTTATTGCCCTATTACAAATAGCCAAAGTTCAAAACAGATACCGTAGGAATTTCTGCCAGAGTAAAAACGATCTGTTTTTAGAAGTGTTGTACAGGGTAGCACAAAAAAGTTGCGACTAGAAAAATTCCAAGTAGTGTAGCACACTCTAGTACCCTGTATATTACAGTTGAATAAAATAGCACCATATGAAATATTCTGGTATTGCTACTTGCTTAAATTTGATTTTTAATAAAAATAAATATTTCTTTGTATCTGATTTTGTTTTTGAGAAAAAAATTAAGCTACTTTAAGTTATTCTAAAAAGTGGGCATAATAGTATAAAATATTATGCTAATTAAAGTAATCTTATGCCCTTTTTATATGTAACTAATAAAACCAATAAACTAATAAAGAAAACCACACGAAAAATCTTAATAAATCATAAGTCAACACTTGCACCGAGAAAAAAACATAATCCGGCGGTTTTCGGTTGAGCCTAACCAGCCCCGAGCGGTTTTGGTATTTAAGAGAGCCACAAAACGGGAGAGAGAGCCATCGAACAATAATGAATGAACTTGTGGTCTCACTGTACACACAAACCGAAAAAAATCATCACAAATTAATTTAAATGCCGCAGTACATCTAGTTTGGTTTAATCGATCGTGTGGTCAGCGCGACCGAATGCCGAGGAAAAAATTAGAAGTCTGTTGGTTTAGTTGTCGCGAAATTATGGAGGAAGTGGCCAAAAATATTAAATAAAGATATTTTGTATGTTGTTTTAGCTACTAATACTACTACTATTTTTTTTGCGATTATTACACTGTTTTAGTATACATAAATATGTTAAATATCTTACCCTTTGAAATAGCAGGATAGAAAAATAAAATTTTACTACTTTAAATATTTTAATAATATCGATACTCAGTGCTTTACAGGGTGTTTTCTCACTACGATACAAAAAATTAAGGGAGAGATTTCCCATGTCTTTTTATGAAAAAAGTTTTCATAAACATATGTCCGGACATACTTTATATCTAAGATACAGGGCGTTGAAGTTTTTAAAAAAAGTCTGTATTTCTTAAATCTCTTCAAAACCCTTTAACCGATTTGGATAAAATTTGGTACACTTATTTTATGTAATAAGGTGCTTGTAAAGCTCTACCTGGATTGGGACAATTGGGTCCAGTAGCGTCTCAGGGGGCACCACAGCTAATATTATTAATAAAAAAATGTACGCCATTGGCGTTTTATAAAGTTTTTTTAGATTTAGCATTAAAGGGTGCAACTTTTTGGGCTTTTGTATTTTCTTTGTATCGGAGTTTGTTTTTGAGAAAAAAATTAAACCACTTTAGGTTATTCTAAAAAGTAGGCATAATAGTATAAAATTAAATTAAAAATTTTCGACCTTAGTAAATAGGAAAAACGACGATATTCAATAAAAATACGACTGCTTATTTATTTTCAGGCAAATAATTGTTTTATTTTTATTTCTGCTTTTTATATCATGTTGTCTACGAGTACTTTTTAGAAGAAATTAAAGTCACATTTTTCCTCGAAAACGAAGCATATGTTTTATTTTTATTTCTGCTTTTATATCATGTAGTCTACGAGTACTTTTTAGAAGAAATTAAAGTCACATTTTTCCTCGAAAACGAAGCTAAATACGAAAAACTACAAGAAACTAAAAAGTGGGATTGTTAATTGCCTAATCAGAAAATATATTAAAACTTCATAAAAAGTCAGTGCCGTACTTTTTTTTCACAATGATATTGGCTGTGGTGCCCACTGAGACGCCACTGTACCAAATGATCCTAATCTAGGCAAGGTTTTACAAGAGCCCTATTTCATTAAATAATTATGTTAAATTTTATCTAAATCGGTTTAAGGTTCCTAAAATATTTAAAAAATACCACTTTTTTTTAAAACTTTAACGCCCTATATCTCAGCAAGTTCGGAAATATATTTTTAGGAACTATTTGTTTTAAGAAATCACCCTCTTAAGTTTTTTACCGTAGTTTGGAAACATCCTGTATAGTAATGTATTGGGAGTAGTTTTCTAAAGGTACATATTTTTTAAATCTCTTTTGGTGACGTTCCAGCGGGATTTAAATTAAATATTTATAAATAAAAATATAATGTCACTGCTTTTTCTTAATTAAAAAATATTTTTATAATTTCCATTTAGTTTTAAGCAAATTTAATACTATAAAATTCTTTTGCCTGATGCACAATGCAACGAGCTTATGGGACTGTGGGGAAAAATTAATATATCTAAATCTAATAAAGATAGACATATCAAATGTGGTATTTTTTTGAAACTCTATGTAGATCTTTGAAGTGGTGATATAATATACAGGGTGTTGCATATAAAAATATCATACGTTTTGTCCTACCCTGTACTCTATTACATCTTTTTTTTCTTGCCCTATTAGAAAAACCCAATGTTTAAAACAGATACCGTAGGTAATTCTGCCAGAGTAAAAAAGATAATTGCGTGGCTTTCTTTTTTAGATCTTTCCGATTTTTTCTAAAATAGTAACCTGGATCAGCCAGAAGATGTTAACGGTGTTGGTAAATCAAATTTAATAACAATCTGATTTTTCAACCAAGCAAAAATTTCACTTTAAAGATATTTCTCGTTTTGTGCTGCTTGGCACCATCTTTTTCAAAATTATGGCAAAGGCGATACATTTTTCTCTGATATCTGGTTTATTCGGTGAGTTATTGTTTGTTTGTATCTCTTGATTTAGGTAATTTAATATTTTTAAAAACTTTTTGTTTTCAATTCCTTTTTACAACCGAAATTCCAAAAGGTATTCTTAATTAAAATAGTGCATATCTGTCAAGATATATACAGGGTGTAATTTAATTGATGGCTAAAAGTACACGGTATGACAAGGTGTTAAAATTTAAAAAAATATATATTTTTTTAAATATTCTTACTATCCTTTACCAAATTTTGTTTTATTTTGGCAATAATATTAAGGACATTAAGGGGCTAATTTATCACTAACTTAATTACATTAAATAAGTCCATTGGCGTCTCGAGAGGCAAATGAAGGAATATTTGCAACAAAAAAAAACGGTACGCCACTGACTGTGTAAATGTGTGTAAAATTTTTGTGCTTACTTTAGATTAAGTAAATAAAAATACTGCTTTTATGTCTCTTAATTATTTTTTCGTATCTTGTTTAGTTTAAAAGAAAAAAAATACTATATGCATTTATATTTTTAGACCATAAAAAAGCATTGCTGGATTTTTTTCTTTTAAAAATTGGGTTTTATAATTTTTAATTAACAATTATGTAACAAAAATAATAAATACTTATTTAAATAAGGTTTAAGAATTATTGTTTTTAAAATGTTTTGGTTTTTTGTTAACACCTTGTATCTCAAAAGACTTTTAGAACATATGTTCATATAAACTTTTTTCCTAAAATAAGCTAAGAAATTATACTCTGTATTTTTATCCATCAATTAAATAACACCCGGTATATTTTTTAGGGTAGCAAATAATCGCAAGTAAAAATGTATAATAATGACAAATAAAGACTTTGCAAAATAATGTTATACATATCGCCCCCAAATGCAGCCTTTTTTTCTCAAGTTTTCAGAAAATACAAATTTTTAAAAATTAATAGTAAATGGGCCAATAAGTAAACTGATTTCATTTGAAACGGAAAATATTAGGTAATTCTATCAAATAAATATATGTTTTAAAAAACACTTCCTAAGTGGTTAATAAAGAAATATATATTATTTCCTTTAAAAATATTATTAAACAGATTAGCACCCATAGATAACCTACATTTAGATCATCAGTGGCAAAAAGCATTTTTCGGATTTTTACGACCGCGCGCAGTGGGTGGACGAACATGCGCACTTAAAAGCCGTGGCAAAATACAAACACCGGGCACCCCGTACCTTCGTCCGCGGTCTGACCGTAACGCTCATTAGCTTCCGTACTTCGAACAGAAAAGCAGGACGCGGTCAACAAATTCTTTCCTAGGCTGCGAATAGTTTGTTTGGGTCCGGGCAGGTCCGGGTGCGTTTACCCTCAACTGGCTTGCGTACAAACCGGTTTTTTCGCCCATGAAATGTAACTTTTGTTTCGCGCAGGTTATAAGATTGGTAATCCATTGAGATCAGTGTTAGCACCACACTAACAACTTTTTGCGTTACTTAATGAATTATTTACGACTACTGATTAATATGAAAGAAGTGCTTAATCTTTCTGTATACAGAAAAAAATTACAAACAATAAAAACAAACAGCATATCCCTAAACAATAATGTATCTGCTTTCGATGTAAACAAACAAAATTTTTCTTTTATTAATTCGAAAAAATTGGGTCGAAGATACTATAGTGCAGCCCTTGAAACTACAAAGCCGGCTTGAAAATGTTACTTTTCGATATTCCGAGTAATTTACTGTTATATTAATTTTTACATATTTTTTAAAATTTCTTCCAAGAAACTCTTTATGGCCATGAAATGGCGCTATTCTTTTAACAGTTCTGGAAATAAAAGGTTTGTTTTTGCATATTTCTCATGCAGTGGTGTGAAATGAATAATTTATTGCTAGTTATTTAAATATCACATTTTTAGATCTAAAAAATTACTCTTTTTATATCATTTAAAACATACTTCTCTATATAGATACTATTTAACTAAATTAAAAGAATTTCAAAATTAATGCTCAAACTTTTTTATCAACATTTTCTTAAACAGGTCAAAAATAATGCGTGGTATTGTTTATTTCCCTTGCGTTAAGGTAGCTCTACCGATACCACAAGAGTCAAATAAGTGCTTAAGGTAATTGGACTATCGTGGTATTTATATTCGGCAACGCTGCGTCAAAAAATAGAAATCATATTATAGGTTTTAAATTGTTGTTTATTTACTAATAAAATCTCTAAACCACCCTTTTCATATCACCAAAAAATATATTTCATTGAAAAGGCAAAACAGTAACTAAAAAAATTATATCCAATTTGTAAAACAAGGTCAAGTAGCACATAAATTTAAGGATAAACATGAAAAGTTTCTGACACCTAACCTGTCAACTAACGTAAATATTGATACATTGGATTATTGTCGTCGAATTGTTTATTTAAAAACACTCGGAAAAGCTTGTTTTCTAATTATTGCGGATATTTATTATCACTCATTGGATCTTTTAACCGAAAAACGTATTGGACTGGCATAATTTTTTTATGTCACATATACTGTATTCGATAAACTTTTTGGACGCAGAATAACCTTTTTGCGGCGTTGCCACATGTCAGTCACATATCATATTTTTTAAATTATTTATCAATTACACAAGCTTTGAAGGTCGGATGTTAATTAGCCAAAATGTGCCAGAATTGTCTTTTCCATAAGGATTAATGTAAAAAAAATATATTTTATAAAATTTATAACTTTTTCAATTCTCTGTAGACCTTTTAAAATTTAATTGGTTATTATTCTTATTAAGTTTCATAATTTTCTGACTATTAATTCTTACACCGGTAGTACTACCTTAAACAGTTTTAATCATTTAAATTACATTAAAGAACTACAGACTAAAAAACGTACGTACTAATTAGGTGTATTTAATAGGTTACACAGTGATTCATTGGAAAACAGATCTTGACAAAGCACTTTCTTTAGTGTAATTTTTATTGATTCTATACACGTTTATACAATTAATTATATTATATTAAACAATGCATTTATAAATTTTTCGTGTGTTTGTCCTTAAACATATTTACATACAATATAACGTAGTGCGAAATTTATTTTATTTTATTAAGTCAGACGTGCCATCAATAATAAGTTTGAAATCCCTGATTTTGTCCGCGTATACCATATTGCCATATTACAGTTCATTATTATTAGATCCGCAATAATTAAATTACAGTTTATAATAAGAAGCATTTTTTAAGGGGTTTTGCGTACGCAATCTAACGTTAAAAAATTAATTGGTTGTTAGAGCAACAACAAATAACCGTCAAAACTGACAAATATTATTTGACGTTGAAAACTTTTGAAGATGTATTTACGTCGTAATACGGTTTAAAACATTTTAAAAACATTTGAATACCTATCTCTATCTAACTTTCAAATTTATTATGTAATTTCAAATGCTGTTTAAACTAATCCGATGAATATGGTTAACACGAAAAAATGACTTAAAATAAAAATGTAAACTTGTACTTTGATCTACTGGAAAATGTTTATAAGTTTATTTGAAAAACAAAAAAATAGGCTTTGTTTGCTCTTCAATTTGTTAAAAAAGCCTTTTTTCCCATTTTTTAAAAAAGGGCCCCAATACCTCCATTGCCTAGGGGCCCCAGTTAATCCGGTCCTGTTTAGGTATTTATTGTTGTTGTTAAAAATTGCTTAAAAGAAAGCATTATAGTTATTTATTAGATAAGTGAGTTATATTACATATAAGTCACGCAAGAAAAGTTTAACTCCTCGAGCCCGAAGGGCGAGAGAGGTAATTTTCTTAAGTGACTTATATGTAATAACTCACGTGTCTAATACAAAATTTTATCCAACACTTTCGTATAAATCGTTTTTAATATCGAAAATAATTTGAAAACGTCATCCATTATTTGTTACTTGTCATTGTCAACACCAGCAACAAAATTTTGTATTTTTTGGAAAGCAAGCTTGTTTGGTTGTAATGCATTTTGTCATAATTAATAATAAGTCTATAATTCACTAGTGAGCTAAAGGGTACTTTAGCTCACTAGTGACTTATAGTACACTTTATATCCTCAAAATCTGATCAATTATGTAGATATTATATGTAAGTGTTGGATAAAACCTATTTATAAAAAGGAAAAAATGTTCTCTTTTTAATGGTCGAGAAATATGCAATTAGGCAAGCCGCAAATTGAGATGCGTCTAAAAACTAGTTCATACAGACGCGGAAAGCGAATTGCGAATTTTCATTGGTCAATTGGAAATAAAATTAAAGGTGGGTAATTTAAAATTAAAATAGTTTAAACGTCTTGCGAATTCGCAAGATTTAAAATCTAGGGGGCGGGAAACTTGAAATCATTTCAATTTCTGGCGTGCGCACATGCGTAGAAACAAGAGGTTATTTGTCATATGTCATTTCGGAAACAATTTTGTTATTGTTATTTTTATGTCGTTCTTTTATCTGTTTGAAACGTTATTTTCGTGTGTGTATTTTAAACAGTATGTGATTTTTTAATTTGAATTACCTTTTTTACCACTTTTCATTTATAATAAATATGCAATGATTCTATGTTTTCATTACCAAATAAATGTTCTATATACTTTATTTATCACAAAAAAAAGAAATGTTATATTATTAAAACCAAAAACTAAGAAAATATCAAAAGGACCTAGGCGTAGCGTCACCACTAGAATTTCGGCGAATTTCGCGGCTCTATGAACATGCAAAAAAACGCTAATTTTCTGGCCAAATATTCGCTTTTGCAATTCTCTTTTCGAGTCTGTATGAACTAACTGTAACGCGTGCGACGCAATAAACTGTGCCACTACCACAAAAATCAATGCTTTTTTTTAATTGACCGGAAAATTGAATTTTCCACTCAATTTTTTAACCGGAAAATGCTATTTTACAGGACTAATTTACTTTCCGGTCCCTAGTTTACTTTCCGGTCTCTCATTTACTTTCCGGTCCCTGATATCAAAAAATCCTGTTAGCCATGACAAAAATTGTCAGAGTTCAATTGTTACTATTTGACAGTTCAAGATATTGTAAAGTAAAGAAAGCATCATTTTGCCAAAATGGAGTCAGACATGGAAAATCCAGATGAAATAATTGAAGCAGCGTCCTTATTGTCGTTTAAATATAACACTAAAAATTTACACAGTTTTTTTTCGGTCAATTAAAAAAAAATTATGTACGATACTCGACCGGAAATAATTTTTACGGGTCTCCTCAAAACTACAGGACTCGCCTACGGCTCGCCCTGTAAATGTTTTTCGTCGACCCGTAAAATACCATTTTCCGGTCTAGTAACGTAAATAGCTATTTCGAGTAGACGCATCGCTACTCAATTGAGGGGCCTATTTTTAAAGTGTACAATCTCCAAGATTAGATTTTTATGTTATATCTAATAAAAAATGAACAAAGAATCTATACATTGAATATAATTTATTTCTTCTTAAGTTTAAACACTTTGTCGTGGATGTAGTCATGGCCTAAAAGGTGATCTATTTAAATCTAGTGCAAAAAAGCCAACTTTCGGGACATTTATTTTACTTGTATTTTAAAAAGTCTGAATGAAAATTGTACACTTTGAAACTATGCTTCTTAATTTGCGCTGTATAATTTAATTTTATAAGATACAGAAGCAGGTGCTGCACTGCGTCGCATCGTACGTGTACGTGTCTTAATTCGCTCCTTGCCTAAGGTAGATTCTTTCTTCTAAAATAAAAAAATAATAAAAAATACGAAAAAAAGATGAAACAAAATCTGTGTTTTTAGTTGTTTTTGTTTTTTTTTATTAAAAATTTTACGGAGATTTTCAAAGTCACTGATGTAACTTTGTTTTGTACATTAGCCTCTTAACGCCATAAATAACTTTGCCAAATTACGACTAAATAAGGTATAGGATATTTTAATTAATAAAAAATAAACAATTGTTATTACAACTAAGGGATGATTTATTACGAGGTACTCTTAAAAAAAATAAAAAATTAAAAGAAATATCTTTATTAGATAATATTTATTATTATACGGAAGAACCATATCCTACATTTACTTTTTAAAGATTATGACTAATGTTTATATCAACTGTTTTACTTATTTTGATAAAATAATTCTACCATAGCACCCATATTCATGAACATCCTTTGGATTTACCCGTTTTAATAATATAACAAATTTTTGACTTTTTGACTTTTTAACCGATTTCAAAAAGAAGGAGGTTATATGTTTAACAGCTAGGTACACCGATTACTCCGTCAATTGTGGACTGATTTTAAAAATTCTTTTTTATTCTAAAGAGTGCACTTCCATAAGAAAACCCAATTAGGATCGCGAAAGCATAGGTACTAGAATTATTTTTCAGGCAAAGCTGCCTCTAGTAGATAAATGCTACTTATTGCTGTATTCCTTTTATGCTTCAGAACCGCCCGGAACGACACCATAAGTGTTCCTTTTACAATTTTTTGACATTTTTTCATGTTGTAGAACCGTTCTTGACAGTATTGACAGTTCAGAGAACAGTTCAGAATGGTTCTACAAGGTAAAAGGAATACACTATATGATGCATGTTTGAACAATCAAGGTAGTAAATGTAATATCTAAATATTTTTATTTATTGTGTAACTACGTGCAGTTTATTTTTGTGGGTCAGGTGTTTCCGTTTATACCCAACTTTTACGTTTTGTGCGAAGAGTTTTCGTGAGAGAAAAAAGTACTATTACTGTTTTTTCAGTGGATGGTCACCGATTAAATAATAATAATAAAAACTAAATAAAGTAAAATGAATAATAAAAAAAAATAAACCGACTTTAAAAAGACTTACCAAAAACTTAAAAATAATTAATAAAAAAAAAATAGAAAAAGAAAGTCGGGTTATAACATATTGTATTAAAGTATAAAAATCTTTTGTGTATTTAGTTATTAACATTTAGTAGTTAAGTGGAATTTTATTATCCGACTTCATTTTTCTATTTTTTCTTATTCATTATTTTTAAATTATAAGTAAGTTTTATTTACTTTTTTAAGTCGGTTTTATTTCTTTGTTTAGATTTATTCATTTAATGTCATCCTTAACACAATATTTATATCATCATCATTAAGATTGCGAAATATTCCGGGTGGCCCCAACATATTAGAACACCCCAAAACGCCTTTTTTGGCCTCCGGTTGACCTGAGTCGTATTTTTACCTAAGAAATCTTTTTTCGGCATTAGGTAGACTTGGCAGATGACTAATTGGCCTCGAATAATACCAAGTTATAAATACAAATAAGAAGGTTCTGTCATGCCACACACATGGTCACATAATTGGTCGGAAGTTCTAAGCTTATTTGCGTGTTTGTTCACAAATTTTTCTGTTTTTTTTTTTTAATTTTAAATGGCATGTTATAGTTTTGGGTTGTGAGCTTTATTAAAATTGTCGTTAAAAATAATTTATATATATCCTGGACTGCATTATATTCTTCGTTTTATAGGATTTATTTTTGGTGATATGTATAACTTGCAAGAATTTCTAGTTTCGTGAAATACCAGAAATGTTACTATGACAGGCCCAATAAATAAACATTAAGTTTTAGTCCGATTTGTTATTTTTATTGCATTTAAATATTTTATTTGAATAAACAATGCTGGTCGAGGTTAAAAATTTAGAAAAACGAGGCTTATTTTTTATACAAAAATTAAGATCGTTTACAAAAGTACACAATTAAAATAATAGTTTAGAATTACATGATGTTTTCATAGATACTTGGATAACTTTAATTTTACCTGTTTTTTAATTCATATTTTTTATAAAAATGTCAAAATCATGTTTGATATTGACACTGTTGACGCATTCATCTGAAGTTGGGCAGTTATTAAGCCCGCTTGAATCGTTTATATCGTGTTTCTAATCGGCTTTAGTAAAGTCAACCCCCTACTTATTTTCAGGCTGGACTTGGACGATTCAAGCCACTTTCAAGCGCGTTTATATCGCTTTTTTCAAACCACTTTTAAAAGCCGCTTTAACTTAAGCTAGCTTTAACTATTCAATATAAACGTAGTGTATTATTATTTTCTTTTATGGCCTTATTTTAAAAAGCAATAAAAATAGACAAACTAAATATGGTAAAGCAAAGTATTATTTTTTTAATGGTGATGCAATGTACAGGGTGTGCTATTTAAAAAATTTATACTTTTTGTCCTAACCTGTAGATCTTAGATGATAAAAATATTTTGATGAAATATACGAGGACTACAGAATGAACCCAACAAGATAGTGCATTTACTTCTTGAATAAGTTAAAAAGAAAAGTAAGAGGAATGTAAATTTACTTCGTTTCTAATGGGAATTAAAAATTATCCTTTAGATTTGGTTGGGGCCATATTTTCGAAACTAATTGAAATAGATATGTAAAATAAGTATTTTTTTAAAGCTTTTTAAAATATTTTTTTGGTGGTCAATGGTTTTCAATGGTGAAAATTGTGGGACTGTTCTATTTAAAAAATCGTATTTCTTGTCGTACCCTGTATACCATAAGAGATAAGAAAAATCCGATTACTTATTTGAAAACTAAATAATTAACCAAATAAGCTAATATTTTTGTTTGTTAACCAATACTAACTCAGATAAAGGAACGGAAATAAAATTGTTTGCAATAAATAAAATTTATTAGATATTTTTTTAACGTACCGGGTGTCATTTTTCTCAATCAATTCGCAACAATTTTTTATACGTTATCTTGTATCACATTCCTAATTTAAAAAAAATTGTGTTTTATTTTTGGTTACGATTGATATCTTATTATTTAATTGGTATTATTTTTATTAAACACTCATTTTGCTAACAATTCCTATTAATATGGATAAGGCGTAAAATCGTTTAACGTTTACGTATTAGTGTATTTCTCCTATTTTAAGAATTAAAGACGTACTTGGAATAACATTAAAAGAAAATAATTGGACCGTTATCGCAAAGCAAGTTACCTATACTTCGCATACGCATGTGTATTATAATTGGTTTTACCAACAATATGCAATACATTATCCAGTAAAAAAAAATTATAAATAAAATTAAATTGGTTTTTAAAGGGATGTAAAAGAGAAATTATAAACACAATTAAATTTGATTTCAAACTGTTAATACCTTAAACTTTTAAAACAAGTAGAATTAGAGCTTAAAAGGAAAAAATGTATTTATTTTTTTATCTTAAAAACAAAAAGTGTATTGTATTAAAGCTACCGAGTAACGTCAAATGAAAAATAAGTGCGTAAGTCTCTGTTTAAATTTGATTAGGAAGAACAATAGAAGCAGTCCACTTCCACTACTTTCATTGATTCTAAAAAAGCAAAAATTATTGACAAAGTGTATTTTTATAATAGCAAAATTTCTGTACAATTTCATTATTTTAGCGCATTTCGTTTTTCGAATAAGAATAAAAACTTTTTTCCCCATTTTTGTACCGCGGTATCTTCCTAATGGTAACTTTTGACCTCATGTTTATAAGGCAAACTACCCTTTATCTTAAGCAAGGAATCACCTTTTAGAATTTTTTGCATTTGTTTAGAAACACCCTCTACTAGCGAGTCCCAATGAAGAATTTTCATGAACAAAGAATCGTGGAATGCTTAATGTAAAAATGAAATAAAAATTAAAGTATCTTATTAAAAAAATCGTTTTGCTGCATATCACGTGAGCCAGTTACACCCATTAAAAGGCAGAACTATTTCTAGCCGAAACACAAACTAAAAATCGGATAATTTCTGTAAATGTTCTTTCTTGAATTGGATCTAGAAAACCATTTTTATCAGCTGATTAACCAGGTGGCAACATTATTTTTCTTAATTGGAATAGCTAATTAGTTCATTAGAGCCCACAAAATTAACGTTACCGTGTCGGCTTTATTGTTTACCGTCTATGGGGGTATACGTGATATAACACGCACACACGCCTCTTTGGGAACTCCCGAGAATTATTAACACATTATTTTGTTTATCCAATCTTTGACCATCGTTTTTCCCATTGTCTTTTTTATGCGAATTTTTCAAGGTCGATTTTATTAATTTTGTAAACTAGCAAAGTAACATAATATGTATTTTCCCAAAAGTCAGGGGCGTCAACATCGTAAAAATTAGATTTCTTGGCGTCTATAGTTAATTTACTAAAGTAACTTACATATCAATGTGAGGCTTATGTTATTAATATTTTTCATTAATTGTTAGATACTTAATAGTTTTATTATTATAACTGAAGGTATGAGGTTTTCGGGGTACGTGCGTATATTGTCAAGTTAGTAAATAGTTTAGAAATATTGATTTTCATCATTTCTTTTTTACCAGTTAACTACGACACAATTATAAAAGTTACAGAGTGTTTTAAAACTTGGTCACAATGAAATATCTAATAAATTTTTTAACCTCTTGTTTAATCACATAATAGGTATGTATTACCGAACTAAAAGAAGAAGTCTTTTGTTCAGTAACTTGCTAGACGCGTGCTACTTGTACTTGCCACGACACTTTGGTGTGCTCTCTTCCTAAGGCTAGGCGCCCACTGAAGTAGCAAGCGAGTGAAATGGCTGTGTGGTGGTAAGCAAGTGGCAGGTATACCCTCAAAGCTCCCAAAAATTAAACAATTTGAAAACTAGTGGTACCTATATCACGCCACACATTGCCAAACACCAGTTCACCAAAAGTTAAATTCAGTGCTTATTCCTGTATTTATTTACGCAGCTTCTAAATTTTGCTTTTGATATTGACTCACCACCTGGCCGCCACATCACTTGCTTACCATTTCAGTGCGCGCCTTGCCTAAGAGAAAGCGCACACCAAAGTGGCGTGACAAGTAGCAACCAGCGTCTAGAATGTTACTTCAAATATAACCAATGCAAACAAATGAATCGGCGCACATCGAATTGGAGTGGCACGCTGTATGACGCATCACTTTGTGCGCTGCTTCATATCTTTACATTGGTTCTATTTAAAGTAACATGCTAGATGCGTGCTGCTTGCTACTCGCCACGCCACTTTGGTGTGTGCTCTCCCTAAGAATTTAGAAAACATTTTTGGAGCTATGTATCGTTTGCCCAACCAAAATTTGGAAAAATATTGAAAACATTTGTAGTGAATAGACATGAGTTTAAAAACATAAATGGATAATGTATTCCGATTAAGTTTTTAGCACCTCAAAGTTTTAAAATTTGATTTTCTTCCACAAAAAGCTGTCTTTTTGCACAAGCTTGCTAAGAAATTAAAACATTATGTTAAATATTTTTTGACTTATTTATCAAGCAGTAATAAATAGTGCTTTAAAGTTCTTTACCGTTAAAATTAAACAATGGTTACATCTCCAGACACCACTGCTTTTATGCTTATTTTATTTTTTTATAGATGCCTTAAATGGTCCCAGTTTAACCACCCCACACTACACACCCAACTCTTGGCCTGAATGCAGTAGCTATAGTGGCTACAGTCCGACGCCCTTTCACGACACGCCTTATCAGGATGTATCAACTATGCATATACCTACAGGTAATTAATTAAAGCACATTCCAAAATTTAATAATTTTTAAACAGTCGTAAAACAAAAATAAATAAATAAAAATAATATTTTAGCTTTCTATTAGGGTAGCTTCATAACAATGATAGGGTCAATTCCAAATGAGTTCGCTCTGCGCAATGACGTAGCGATGTGAGTTTTATTCAGCAGTATTTAAATTGAAGCCCTAGGAAAGTCTGCAATTTTTTCATACTTTACCTAGTTTTAAAGTCTTAAAACTACAAAAAATCATAGTAAAAAGCCAAACAAATTGTTTAACACAACGAATACAAACGTATGGTTTTAATTTTGTGTACAAATTTTCTCAAATTACTACGTCAGAGGTGGTAATCACGTGATAAACGTCATGCGCAAGATCCTACCTTGTATTCATTGTATCATAGGGTAGCATATTATAAAGGTAAGGTAAATATTTTTGATTCTGTATAAAAAAGTTTCTTTTAGAACTGCGAATTGTTTATTTCAGTCATTGAGCGTTTTATAATATATTTAACAATAAACAAATAGTAAACAATTTTTTTTTAATAAAAAAGGGTCCCAATATATTTTGAATCTTGCTTTACATCATTGCGTCGTCGCGTCGCTTTAATACATTCTACCAATTTTCTAAACAGTAACCTTAGTTAAATTAATTTTAACTTGTGTAATACTTTTCAGTACTTCCAGAACCTACCAGCAATGAGTTCCTCAATTCTTCATTGACCAGAAACTCACCGCCACCTTTTACCAGTCCTAAAACAGATCTCATGGAAGCAACGATTACCAGCAGAGGATACCACCAAGATAGTCCATACTGTCCAAACAGTTGGGGTACTACGTACCACTCAGCTTCCTACAATAACAACTATTACAATCCCGCATATAACGCTCAACATTTTAACACGCCATCACCTGTAGTGGCGTACCCCACAATTATCTCCACACTTAACCAAAACCAAATCCATGTTCACTTACATACGCCAACAGATGTTAGCAGGAACGAATACTTTTTAGCTGATAGTGGTCTGAGTACTGACGTTAATAGGCAAGATTTAGTTCCGACAACGGCTAGTGAGGTTATTTCAGGAGATGGAGTTTCTGATGCATTGCAGGTGGGCAGTAGAGAAGAAAATCCTGCACAAGATCCTTTAAATGTTTGGAGACCTTATTAAAAGTTTTTTTATGATTGTTGGAGACCAATCATAGTCCCAAATATAAAATTTTTCAAGACGATTTCTGAAGGTCTCACCATTTAGAACTATTGAATTGGTTAGAAAAAGCAGTATTTTACTTTTTACATATCCTAACTACGGTACGAATCTTAAGGGGTGGTTTCTTGTGTTTTTTATATAAAAAAAAGTTTCTATAAATATATGTCCGAACTTGCTTCATTTTTGAGATATAGGGCGTAAAAGTTTTAATATCTTAAAAACTCTTTAACGCGCTGGTAAAGCTTTACCAAGATTAAGGGTATTGGTTCCAGTGGCGTTTCAGTGAAAACCGCAGCCAATATTATTGAGAAAAATTACGCCATTGACTTTGAACAAAATGTTTATATTTCCTTCCTATTTAGCAATTGAAAATGCAACTGTTTAGTCATTTAAATTTTCTTCGTATCCAGCTTTGTTTTCAAGAAAAATAAAAATTAAAGCCAAACTATTTTTTTTAACTGTACCTATAAACAACATGGTAATAAAAAACAAAATATATAATAAACAATTCTTTGCCTTAAAATAAATGAGCAGTGGTGTATTTTATAGGAAATCGTCATTGGCTTTATTTTTTTCTCAAAATCAAAGCGAGAAACGAAGAAAATACAAGAAATTATAAAATTGCATTTTTAATTGGTTAATCGAAAAAAATATATAAAATGTAAAGTTTTTATATTAAGTCAGTAGCGTACTTTTTTTATCAATAATATTGGGTGTTGTGCCCACTGAGATGTCATTAAACCCAATAATCCTAATTTAGGTAAAAGCTTAACAGGCGCCTTATTACATTAAATGAGTATATGTTTATGGAAACTTTTTTCATATAAAGACATAGGAAATAACCCTCTTAAGTTTCTTAGGTAAAGTATGTAAATTCTGCTTTAAACACTGTTATAATTAAAAACTCTCTAAATAGTGCTATCAACCCAAAAATTAAACATCTTTTCCAGTATTTATTTCAAACAATTCCATAGAATCAGTGTTACTCTATATTTGAGCTGTGAATATACTTTAAAAATGTCTACTTAATTTAGTTAATAGAATTAGATAATACGAGTATATTTTATGCAAAATGTTTTTGGTTAGGAAAGATCTCATATGTGAGTATTATTAAAAATATATTAAGCGTAACATTTTTGTTACTTATTAAAACATGTACAGGATGGCGCCTTTTCGTAGACTTTGCAGGGTATAGCGAAAAATAAAGCAGATAAAACAAATCTGATCTCGATTTTTGAAACAAATTTAGTGAGTGATTTAGTAAATCATGGCTAACTTAATTCGTTCTGGAGATACAGTGTTTTTTTTTTAATTTTGTCAATTTGGCCAGGCACTTGTAGCTCGCTTGATATTAGAGGTGGAAAAAAATGTAAATAGAAAAGTTTTAGGCATTTTTACGTAAAATTCAGTTCCATATTTTTTCCATTAAATTTTATTTTAAAGTTATTATACAAAGTTGTTTTTTTATAAAATTTAAAATCTATAAGAAATACTACATTTGATGTATGTATTTTTAATAGTTTTGGAAATATAGTAATCAACAGGATTTTTTAACGAAATACCCAGTATAATATATTACCGTTGCAAATATTTTTCAAAGAGGTCTAAGAAAATACCACATTTGATGAATTTATCTCTTATAATTTTGGAAATATGACCATATATATCTGAAAAATAGTAGATATAGCATTTATATTCAGAAGCTCATATTTCCGAAAGTGTTGGAGAAAACCATTTTAAATTTGGTAAATTCTTAAAGGTCTTTAAAATGTCTTTTTAATGGTAATGAAATATATTGGGTGTTTAATTTTTAAAATGCCATTTTATTATCACAAAATTTGAAAAACACTTTGTATCTCTAAAACGAATTAAGTTAGCCATGATTTACTTTTTATCGTTGAATTTGTTTTAAAAATTAGACTCAAGATTGTGCAATTAGATTTTCTATCTCCTTTAGTTTTCGCTATACCCTGCAAGGTCAACGAAAAGGCGCCACCCTGTACTTTGAAAAGAGTTTTAAAAAATTATTTTTGCCTGGAATTTCTTGTTAGATAGAGCTCTATTTAGCTCGGGATAGAATATTAAGTAGTCAAGAGAAAAATATTTTGAAGAAACGCCAAGCATTTAATTTTTTAATAATAAAGTTCATAGCAATATACTTTTCCAAAACTCTTTTAGAGACGAACTGTTTAAAATTTTAAAAACGTCCTCCTATCAATCTTTATAACCAATCGGTTTTCAAAAGCTTTTAAATTTAAAATTTGTTTTTCTGTATGCTTTAAATAAAATATAGTAGGTACCAGTATTTTTCTTTTATTGATTAAATCTTGTTGTATTGTTATTTAAAGATAATAACAAAAGGTGCCATTCTGATGGCTTTCATGGGTATCATTGGCATAGGTACTTCTACAGAGACTTCTAAAAAATTGGGGTTGGAAAGTATTGCAAGAATGTATAGGGTAAATTTAAAAATATATATCAGTAACACTATATATGATGAGTAATGCCATCACCTATGTTTGGCAGAGGCACATATCAATTTTACTTATAAAAGCTTTAAAAAAATAAGATTTACTTTTTATGCACGTATAAATAGGCTGATCAATACCATTTGACCCCTGTATATTGCATATTACTTGCAGAATTTTTTTATCCTCCTTTGCTAACTTTTTAATTAAAAATATATTATACTATAAAAAAAATTAACCTGATAACCTACTTTTTATAAAATAAAATGTTAGCAAAAGAAGTAAGGATTATGTCTACTCCGTAGAATATTAATTATTCGATGGATAAATATATAGCTATAAACATACATATGTATAGTTGACTTATATGTATAATTAAATCTATTTAAAACAAAAATCATATTTTTATACACAAAAACTGCTCATTTAATTTCGTATTATTTTTACAGGGAGAAATTTTATTGGTGGCTAAAAATCTAGGGTCTAATTCCTTTGCTTATTAAATGAAGAAAAGTTCATATGAACATATGTCCTAAACGTCTTAATTTTTGAGATACAAGGTTTTAATTAAAAAACAAAAAATTTCGAAAAGATCTATTTTTGTAAAAACTGTTATACTGGATATAAACCTTATTTAAATAAGTAATTATTATTTTTGTTACATAATTGTAATTATAAAGCCTAATTTTTAAAAGAGAAAGATCCCGCAATCCCTCTTTTATGGTCTAAAAATATGCAATTAAGTGATTTTTTTCCTCTTAAAATAAACAAGATACGAAAAAAATTAAGAGACATAAAAGCAGATTTTTATTTGCTTAATTCTAGGAAAGCACAAAAATTGTATACACATTTACACAGTCAGTGGCGTACCGATTTTTTGAGATTTTTTTTTGAAATTTTTCACTCTGTATTAAAGATTCAGAGATTTAGGACAAATGTTTATATGAACTTTTCTTTCTAACATAAGCTTAGGAATCATACCCTGTATTTTTAGCTATCAATTAAATTACACCCTGTATACAGAGTGTTACAAAATAACATGCTGATTCTAAAAGGTGTCAATCCTTAGTGATTTTTAAAAGAAAAGTTTAAGTAAAACTATGCCCTAAACCCCTTAATGGAATTTTAATAAACTATTTATTATTAAAGTTGCGCTAGCCTTTTAGAATTTGAGTTCTTATAATGTAGTGGTAACATAATTTATGTTTATAAAATAATTTTTTTTATTAAAAAATTGACCATGCCTAAAAATGTGTTTGTTTTGTGTTCGCATTTTGGACGAAAAAAATCAAATTTACTCTAAAATCAATCAAAATTTTTAAAACTAGTTATATTCCACGAAAAGGCAGGACGTTCAAAATATTTTTTAAAAATATTAAGTCTACGTTCGTGTACGGAAGCCACTGACATAACTTAAAATGGCTGATAATACTACATATCTAGAAAGTTATTAAAGTTATGATTTAGAAACGATTTTTGTCTTAAGCTTTTAACACCCTGTAGTTCAAAAGTTAAGGAGTTTAGGACATAGCTTTATTTATTTATTTTTTAAATCACCCAAGGATCACCATATTATTCTGTAACCACCTGTATTTTTGTTAGTCATTAAATTGTATATATTTAGATTTTGTAAATACAAAGTAAAACAATATTATTAGAATAACGCTTATTGTATTTATTTTTGTTTGTTAGTATTTATAATTGGCTTTTTTACCTCCTTGATTTTGACACTTTTAAAACACAAATGAAGAGTAAAAATACTAATTGATCTAAGTGCCAAAATATATTTTTTATTCTTTTTTGTCCATTAATATGTTCTATGTGACAGCCCCAATATTCCACTTTAAAATTACAGAGCCAATTTCACCTTAACGATTGCCAACGAGATTCAAAGTTGAGGCCGCGCGTATTTCCAGCATTACATTCCTAACTTATTTCTTTGATTTTTTGGGGATTTTTAATTTTAGCACTTGGATAAATTAGCACTTCTACTTTACAATTATTAAAATTAATTAATACTATACATTCACTTTTAACTTTTATCTCAAAAACCAGATTTTGTTTTTCTTATTCGCAATATTTTATTTACGTGCTTACTTTTTAAAAATCCTTTTTTTTGCATACATGCATATTTATCAAATTAAACATATTTTTTTCGTTTAGTTAAAATTGTATTTTTGACCTATGTAATTTTTGAAATGAATGTCTCATTTGAATTTTAAGAAATAAAAAAATAACAATGACGGTAAACTCCTAAGGTGTAGAGGATTTGTTTAATACAAGAAAATTAAACCTATGTAACTTACAATGTTTATTTAAAAATAAATTTTATTTAAGATCCCAAAATCATCTTTTTATATTTTACACACCTGGAGTTTAAAACATATTTTTATTTTTTAAACGGTCGCGAAATTTTAAAACTTGCTGGCTTATAGGTTTTAGGGTTTTAAATTAAATAATTGAAAATTATTATTGTATGTAACAAAAAATATTTTTGTAAGAATATGTACCTACATATTATGTAGGTATAGAAAAATATTACTAAAAAGGAAGTAAAACTCTATGGAATTGGTTATTTTTGAATAAATTAGACATATAAAACTTACATGGGGTTCGCGAAATTTTAAAACTTGCTGGCTTATAGGTTTTAGGGTTTTAAATTAAATAATTGAAAATTATTATTGTATGTAACAAAAAATATTTTTGTAAGAATATGTACCTACATATTATGTAGGTATAGAAAAATATTACTAAAAAAGGAAGTAAAACTCTATGGAATTGGTTATTTTTGAATAAATTAGACATATAAAACTTACATGGGGTATTTCGGTAATCGAAAATGATTTAAATGCAATTATATCATTTTATTCTACATTTGGCACTTAACGTAAGTCTTTAACACTGCTTTTATAAGCTTATACTTTTTTACATATGTCGTGGGTTAAATTGAGTTGGTCCTGGCATAAACCTGAAGATCTTATGAGTTTAATAAATTTTACAAAAAAACTACGTTTCAAGCTTTTAAGGTAACATCACTTTTGGCGCCCAACTCGTAGGGTCATAACATTGATTTTATAAATAACTCCCTTATATGTCGTGGGTTAAATTAAGTGGGTCCTAACATAACCCCAAAGAACGACTGGGATTGTTAAAGGTAACAAATTTTTTACTTATCCGGGGCTTTTTGGGTACCATTACTTTTGGCGCCCAACAAGTGTGTGGTAAAACTGCTTTTATAAGTAACTTTCTTATACCGCACGGGTTGCATTTAGTTGCTGCTTAAACCCCAAAGAATGACTGGGATTATTATTAAAGAAAAAATTCAACCTTTCTTGGCTATTTAAGGTAACATCACTTTTGGCGCCTAACACGTGTGGTCTTAACACTGCTTTTATAGGTAACTTCCTTATATCTGGCAGGTTGCATTAAGTTGGTCTTAACATAACCCCAAAGAACATATGGGTTTATTAAATTTAACAAACATGTCTACCTTTCTTGGTTTTTAACGTAAAATTTTTGGCGCCCAACATGCTTGTAACACTGCTTTTATAAGTAACACCCTTATATGTCGTAGGGTAATTTAAGTTGGTCCTGACATTACCCTAAAGAACTCATGAGGTTATTAAATGTACCAAATATTTTTACCTTCTGGGCTTGTTAGGAAAACACTTTTGGCGCCCAACAAGTGCTTTATAAGTAACTCCCTTATACCTTTACATTGAGTTGATATAACCCGCAAAAATTACTGAGATTCTTAAAGGTAACAAACATTTCTATCTTTTTGGCATCTTAAGGTTACACTTTTGGCGCCCAACACGTCGGATAGTAACACTAATTTTATAAATAACTTCCTTATAATATGTCGTTGGTTAAATTAAGTTGGTCCTGACATAACCCCAAAGAACGACTGTGATTACTGAAGGTAACAAAAATTTTCACCTTTTTGGGTTTTTAAGGTTGGCGCCCAACACGTGGGGTCGTAACACTGCTATTATAAGGTGTTATATGTAACTCCCTTATATCTCGTGGTTTGCATTGAGTTGGTCTTGGCATACCCCCAAAATAAAATTAACCAATATTTTAAATAATCGTATTTTTAAAAATATGGGATTTTTAAAACCTTACTTACTTTCAAAACAATGTAACTAAACATGAAATGCTAAAAAATAAAAATAACGTTTCTTTCTTATTATAAGATAATATAAATCCTAATATTATTACGCAATAACAAGTAATGACCCACGTGTTCCAAAAGTAAGTAAGTAGTTAGTTTTAGGAAACCGCGGGTTAAATTTGTATTTTTACATTTAAGGATTGCATTTGTTTGAAATAATTTGATATTTATTTTTTAATTATTATTTAAACTATGTATAAAATAGGTGTATATTGTAAATTGCCTACATATCAATATGTGATGAAATCTATGTAAATTAAATAAAACAAATAAAATATGATTACTGTTGTTTTTCTTGAAAAAACGTTTTTTATTACTTTGGTTGGTTGTATACTCTTTTTGTAATATGTATTTAAACTAATGGTATATATTAACTACAAAAAGTAGCTATAGCTGTTAATTAAAAAAAACTAAAATAATACAATAATGTAGTAAATTAAAACCCATACCTATTTTGTTTTTAATTTGCCTAGTTTATATAAAATATTAAAAATTTACGAAAGCTAAACGCGTATATTTTTTGTTAGAATAATTTATTTTGATACCGCTTGAGACGCAACTGGACTTTTATTAGGTTAAAGCTAAATTAAATCCTTAATTCAAAAAATGGTACTGTAATTTTTATCAAAATTGGCTAAGGAATATTTAAAATATTAATAAAAGACACAATTTTATTTTTATAGTTTAAAACCCTATAATCTTAAAAACAACGCATTTTTTAATTTATGTTTATGTAAACTTTTTATAGGGCTTCTAAATAGGCCCTTTTCTTAATACAATTAGCCTGGGCAATAATTTTTTGGTTGACGCAACAAGTAGCCAAATTAAAAACACGCAAATTGCTATATATTTCATTCAGACCATTTTTAAATAAAAAATCAAAGTTTTGGTAAAAAGATATTTTCAAAACAAGCATATGTTGGTAGACCTCGCAAATATTGTTTAAACAATGAAAATAGATTAATTTATTAAAACACAATTTGACTTTATAAAGGTTTGGACAACTTTTCTTTGTAAATTAGACAAAGGAACCATTTAAGATCTGTTAAATTATAAAGAAATTTGACGTTAATTATTTAAACAGTAGAAGCGCCATTTTAAAAAGTTGATTTTGAAAAAAATGTAAATATCCTTTATATTAAAAAATTACTACTAAAGAACAGGAAAATTAATTTAAAAATATTTATTCTTTTATAAAATGTTCTATTGGAAATCCAAATGTTGCTACTTTTCGATTGCGCAAATGATTCAATACTTAAGCATTTAATACTAAATCGAGGGTGTCATTTCAAACTTTTTGCCAGGTGGGCCCAACGGACCAAAAAGGGTTTTTAAGATACTATTATGAAACAATAATAAAAAAGAGCACTTAGCTAGACCTTAGACTTTAAGCCTTAGAAGGTTTATATATATTTTTTAATTACTAGTTTTGGCCTTCAGTATTTAAACAAAAATAAAATTGGTATTTTTGATCCACTCCTTTTACTTTTAGTTATATATCGAGAATTTCGATACTACTGGCGACATCTAGACACATACTACCGAATTCTCTACTACTAAAGTATAGATTTTATCATATTTTCATTTCCTGCTTATGATACTCCTGCTGAGATGTCACGTCAAGCAATATAGTATAATATATTTTTAAATTAATTAATTTTTTGAATTTTTAAAGGTATTACCAATTTAAAAATTTAACGGAAAGCAATAAAATAAATAAAATATTTTTAAATAATATTTTTAGATTTTTAACAAGATAAACTTAGAAACATTTATTTTAACATACCACTTAAATAACTATTTATAGAGCAAGCTTCAGCGAAAATAGTAGTTCAGGTATTTTTGGTATTGAGACACAAAGTTACCGGTTAAACTAATGAACAAAATAAGCTAATTATTAAAAAGAAACTTACAAATATTTTTTAAAATGGCTGGCAAATCTAAATTTGAAGACGTTGTATACCGAGGGATATGCAGTGAGAAAACTTTACAGTCAAATTCAAAGGATTTTTCTGAATTTCGCTGACTTAGTAGCACAGGAAGCTGGTGAAAACTGGATTAAGAATGTCTTTGGAAAACTGAAAACAGACTCAGATAGAATAAAATCTGTTTACACGTCAAAACAGGTAAGTATTTTATTTTATTTAGAAAGTAGTATCACATATACCGGGTGAGTACATCGCCAGACTGGCCATAAAAACTTCCATGTAAATTTTAATGTGTTTAAATACTGGCTTCCCTATTTATTTTACAAGAAAATTGTATACGACAATATGAAGACATTGATATCATAAGCACACGCAATAAATTTCGGTATTTTCTAATAAGCCAATTAATAGTAATTTATGTAACAAGTGCATAAGGTAAATCTATTTTGTTATGAATGGGAAGTTTGACAGCACGAGCCGTTAGGTGAATTTGGAAACCAATGAGTAAAAAAAGGACACTTTATGCATGTGTTACATACTATATTTTTCCACGACCCTATAAAAATTCCCATAATACCATTTTATTCATAATTTATTTATTTAAACTTTATCAATTTTAATTTTTGCAGCACAGCCATTATCAATCAAAATCATAGCCTTCTTATTTTTTAACAGACAATTATTATCCTCTTTATAACTTTGAATTTATTATTTAATTTTAGAAAATTGTATATACTTACTTTTTTAGAAATATTACTAAAACAGTATAAATTTCTTTTTAATTTCTTGGTCATCCAAATTTATTAAAACTATTAATTTTAAATAATTTCTATCATTTTTTGCAAACTGTCAAATTTTAAAACTAGTGACACATGAACTAAAAGAAATAATATTGAAATCTAAGGTAACTTGACCGTTTGGTTCAGTTGAGGTCGCGTTTACTGTTACATTGCATAAATTGATATTTAAGTTTATTGTAGTAGGCTTAAAACAAAACACTAATTCAAAGTGTGAAAAAAGCTTCTAGTTTTTAAAAAAAGCTACTTTTTAACACTTTACATCGTGTACTAGAATGAAGTACTTTAACTTCATGTTAACGATTAATAAAATAGCATTTTTATAACGGTCGTGGAAAAAAGTTATTTAAAAAAACTTTTGTAAAATCATTGCATACTTGATACATACGATAATAAATCTATCAGTAATAGGAAAATAAATAATAATGAATAACTAATAAAATGTACAAAATCAACTTAAATATTGAAAATAGATTTTATTCATTATATTGCTGGACTGCATCAGGTAGGCAACTATTTTACTATATTTTTAATACAATAAAGGCTTATTCGAACATAATAAAGGCTTATTCGAAAATAATAAAATTTAGTGTGTAAGCTTATATTGTTAAACACAAAATAGGTCTTATAAAATTTTGGTATAAAATTAATAGGGGGAGCGAATATTCAAGGTATCATCACAAGAAAAATATCATATAATTATATCATATAGTTATTTTGTATGTAGTATCATATACATGGGATTTCCTATGGCCAGTCTGGCCATGCACCGATGGGGTAGGTAATGATGTCATTTAGAACAAAATATATTTGGCTTTTCTCCAGAATAAAATTAAGAAGTTTATTTAACATTTCTAAAAAATAAAAGTAGTTATGTATTTGAAGAAATATTCTGTAACAAAAGACACAAAAGTGGGCAAATGCAGATACTCCCAAGCAGCAAGCTGACGTCTTATTGACGAAAATTGTCGCATATACTTTTTTTTAAAAGCTAAAATGATGCGATATCTTATTTGAAAATTAAAATAGGAAAAACTCCTTACTGCATGCAATTTCCTTGCAATGCAAAGTACCATCTCTCGGAACACTGTCCAACTTGGAGATGCAGATTTTTCACTAGCCGAAGATTTTTCTTTCAAAGCTAAGTGAGATCACCTACCGCAGACCGCTCTCGAATTATTTTTGTCTAATGGGGTTTAAACGATAAAAAGCGAAGATATTGCAGAAACGTAGTAGTTTATTGTCCATTACGCCATCTATCGGTATGTCAAAAAACTATTAAATATATATAATATTTTTTATTAACACGTCTTTAAAACTTTTAATAAAGTTTTAAACAAAATGTTTACAGCTCCTAACAGTCTACTTTAATATCTTGCCTTCTCGACTAGCCATCACCAATTAATCACACAACACACACTTATTAGGTAATGAATAAATTTAATTATGTCCAGAGGCGCATTTACAAATTTGCCGCCCGTAGGCTATTTTATTTTCGCCGCCCCTTTGTTTATCTTTTTTCTTTCCTAATTAATTTTGAAGACAAAAAAAAGGTCCTCATTTTCAATTTTACGTACTAAATAAAGTTCCAAATCTTTTAAATCCACCAAATTATTTATAAGTACTAAATCTGCCGCCCCTAAAAAAGTGCCGCCCCCTAAAAACGCCGCCATAGGCTTCAGCCTACTCAGCCTTTTGGTAAATGCGCCACTGATTATGTCTATTAAAAACTCTTTTCTTTAAAAAGAAACTAAAAAGCTAGAAAACCACGTAGAAAACAAATGCACAAACCGGTCACCTTCGGTCGAAATTAACGTAGCTAATTTTACCATCATTTTATTTTTATTCGCTCCAAAATACATAATAAACATTTTGTTTGACCTAATTTTTATTTGCATGATTTTTAACAATAAAATGTTATGAAAAGGCCATTTCCTTTAAATTATGTAAAAAACATAAAATAATGTTGTTTAGCTGCCATTATAAATAAAACAGATCAAAAAATTGCTTTAATGTTAGTTAAATACCAATGTTAATAATATGGTTTAAAAAGTATGAATATGCGTTGAAGGTTTGCCTTCAAAAATCCAATATTTATTTGCCTGCAACAAAAACGCGTTCTTTATTTAATCAGGATTGGTATGCCGCCATTTTTGTATGCTGCCGGCAATTCGCCTGCATGTAAAATTTATTGGCAATTAAGTGTTTATTTAGGGTTGACTTTTAATGCGTATAAGATATTGGCATAATATTGCTACCAATTGCCAATGCTTTACCATCAATGCCAATATGAAAATGTACATTGCCGGCAAATAGTGTTTGCATCTTCATAATACATAAAGTTTTAATTTCTTAAAATGTTAAACAGACTGAACATGATAAAAAATAAAAGCAATATTTTAAACCATTTAGCCTAGCCAACACATACTGTTAAAAATAGTTTGATACGTACCACAATTTTTATTTAAGAAATTAGTAATTACACTTAACATACAATACAGTATTTGTTTTTTAGACAAAAGATCTTTTGGTAACATTTTTATCAAACGTCCAAGAAATATACAGACCAAAAAATGCTGAATTTTCTCAAAAGAAACGTCTGGAAGCTGAGGCCTTGTTAAAACAAAACGAATATCAAAAATCCTTTTTATTATTTTGTCAGAGTGTTTTAAGGGCCCCCACAACAGGTAAAAATAAATACATTAGTAACATTCGGTTTTTGTTACATATAAATTATTTAATATTAGACGAGAACATTTTCAAAACATTTTTGTTATATATTTTATAAATAATATTAAATCCGTAGTTTTCTTTTAAAAAATAAAAAAGTTTCTGGTACCTGTCTAACAAATTTTTGGTTTTTAATTTTATCGTAAAAAGAAATTAAAATATTTTATAGGGTGTCCGAAAAGGTGATGTCAAAAGTAATAGGGGTGATAGGGTGAGCCAAAATAATGTTAGTACTACATATAAAAAAAGTTCTTTTGCGCTTCGTTAGGGATATATTGACCTTAAAAGTTAGACAAAAAAAAACTTATTTTAATTATAACTTTGGAACTGTTGCCACAGTACCAATAATATTTGGGCAACTAAGTATCCGTGTATTACTGCTTCTTTCCATAGGTAAATGGCTGATCAGTAAGTCGAGATTATACAGGGTAAGACAGTACATTTTAATTATTTTTTTAATGGATACAAAATGCTGGTATGTGTGGACTTTTTTAGAAAAAAACGATTTTTAGAAAAACGGTCCAAGATATCGATTCAAATAAGATAAACCTTTTTTTTATAAAAAAAAGATCAAGGAATCAAACGGTTAAAGCAAAATGTGAAATTTGGCACCTGTGTCAAAAACTCATGAAATAAAAACATGTCTTACCCTGTATAATCTCGACTTACAAAACAGCCGTTTACCTATGAAAAGAAGCATTAATATAAGGATTTTTAGTTGCCCCAATATTATTTGTACTGTTGCAACAGTTCCACAGTTAGTACTAAAATATTTTTTAAATTCTAATCTTGAAGGTCAATATCTTCCTAACAAAGCGCGATAGAACTTTTTTAATATGAAGTTCTAACATTATTTTGGCTCATTCTATCACCCCTATCATTTTTTACTTTACCTTTTCGGACAACCTGTATACAGGGTGTCCACTAACGTTCCCGACAAACTGTAAGGGGTGATTATTAAACGAAAAATACGAAAAAGAATCTCGTTTAAACAAATGTCCTATAAATATGTGCACTTTTAAAACAACAGGATGGTGAAATTTAAGACAATAATCGTTTAAAATAATATCTTTTATACCAATTTAGATATTTTTTTAAAATTTGTCAGACGTCTCCTAACCCTTAAAGGACATTTTTTAACATATAGGAAAATATTAATGATAATGGTGATGGTACGTACACATTCTTGTTTATTTGTAAACAAATTTAATCTCTTAACTTATTTCTTTTTATGCCCGTTTTTGCGTAAACAACTGCAAAATCGGCACGGTCATTTTAGAACGCTAATATCTAATTTTACAGTAACAAATAACATTTTTAATTTATTTTCTAATTAGGTAGTAATTTAAGCGGCATATACATGCCGCGAAATGGATTATATTTATTTGGGCGAAAACCGTTCTAATAAAAAAGAAAAGAAATCGAATTTGCTTAAAACCCAACAAGAATTTTTAAAAGTGATTTTATATATGGCAAGGCGCGCACTGAAATGGTAGGCAAGTGACTTGGCTGTCAGGTGGTGAGTCAATGTCAGAAGCAATATTTAAAACCCGCGTAAATAAATACAGAAGCGCGCATTAAATTAGAGTGGCGGTGGAATGGTGTAAGGAAAGTGTATGGAGTCAGTTGGGCACCACTTGTCTCCAAAATTTTTAATTTTTAGGGGTTTAAATACTTTATTAGCCACTAGTTCACCACCTCGCTGCCACATCACTTGCTTGCCGAGTGATATGGCAGCGAGGTCGTGAGCTATTGGCAGATATAACCTCCAAAGCTTTTGAAAATTAAATATTTTGGAGACTAGTGGTACCCACTGGCCAAACACTATTCCACCACCACTTTACTTTAATGTGCGCCTTGGTATTCATTTACGCAGCTTTTAAAGATTGCTTTTGACATTGACTCACCACCTGGTGCCACATCAGTTGCTTGCAGTACGCGCCTTGCCTTAGGGAGATGCAGTGGCTTTTTATTTTTTTAATTTACCGTAAATACCTTACGGACGACACTGACAACAATTTTTTTCTTGTGCTTCAAAAATATTTTTAAATGCATAAAAGACATCTCCTAAATTTCCAAAAATATCTAGTTGTAAAGAAGTTCATATAAGAAAGGGATTTTTAAAAATTACAAACATTCTGTAATTCATATGTATATTCAATAAAGTTATTTTCTTATTTTTCCTTGGAGAATCACCCCTTTAAGTTTGCCGGTAGAGTTACTGGACCCCTTGAACTTTTTATTTTTAAAATTTAAAACCTTGCTAAAAGCCCTGTTAAATATAAGAAAATGATCAAAAAAGTGTAAGTTTTCTAAACTTATTTATGGTCGACTTTTGAAAATATACATTTGTTTTAATTAATTGTCTATAGTTATCCATTTATTACATAATTGTAATATTTTATAGGTTTTATATATTTTATGTTGTTTTGTTAAATTTTATCATATTATTTAAATATTATTATTTTTAAGGTAAAAACACAAAAATTGACTCAGGTCTTTCACTATCTCTGGCTTTGTGGGGTCGATCCCAGGCTCTTCTGGAATTACATAAATTTTCAGCAGCTCTTGTAGACATACAACAAGCTCTAAAAGAAAATCTTCCAGGATCCTATAAAGCTCAAGCTTTTTGGAAAATGGGTGTTTGTTACAAAGGACTCGGGGAGGAAAATAGAGCAAAAGTTTCTTTTGATTTAGCTGAAAAATTATTACAGAATGATAAAGAAAAAATTAACAAATTGAATGAAGATAGAACAAAAAGTTTTAAAGAAAATGCTAACAATAAAAGAAGTAAAAATAGACTGGGTAAGTTTTCTTGATTAAAAGAACGTTTCTGGGTGATTGGTAAAATATCTATTTTAATTTTTTGTGCAGCAACAATTTTCTCAGACAAAATAACAATTTGGTTAAATTTGTATTTAGATCATTTGATGCCAGTGCAATAATGTATTTTCTAACGTAATTATTTTCTGGTTTCCACTTTTTATCTTTTTATTTTAGAAAAACCCAAAATACTAGGGTCGCAGAATAAAAATTTACCAAATGCAAGCAGTAAACTTAGTGTTAAAAAATCAGAAGAACTTGGTAGATATATAGTAGCCAATCAAAATATATCAACAGGGAAACGCTTGTGGTAGAGCCACCCTATGTTGCTTGTTTGCTTTCCGAGATGTTTGGTACACATTGCCATCACTGTTTTGAAAGGTGAGATCAAGATCTCAGCCAGAAAACTAGCATTTTTATTTAAAAACGTGTGGTGTGGTGTGGTCTTAACAACATTTTAATATTCTTAAGTTTAGGAATATTAAAAAATTATATTTTAGTTAACCCACTCAGAATAAATTTAAATATGTGAGATTTACCAGTATAAATAGTTTACAAGTATTTTAAAGTACCTATGCTTTTTGTCTAATCAATATTTAAAAGGTCTTTTACATTGCTTAAAATTTCTGCACATAATGAAAAGAAATCAATAACTTAAAATCACCGTTGCTCAAATGGTAGCAAACATTTCTGGTCCTTTGCCGAAGAAAAGTCGCGTATTAATTTTTCTACCCTAAACCTTTAAAGATGAAGTTGTTTTAACTCTAAAGGAAAATCCAAATTTTTTGCTTAAAAAGTTGCAGCTAATTCTATTCTGGTTCCTTAATATTTTTTTCCAACAATGGTCTCTCTTCCTTATAAAATGTCTGATGTAATTTAAAAAATTAAACAAATCCTGCGTATAAATATTCTAGGTTTAATCATCTTAAAAAGTTTGTTCCTGAGTTCGCACCCATTTTAACTCAAACGCGGGATTTTTAGATGTGTGGAGGCCCTGGGGGCAATGAGCCTGTGGGGGCCTCCTAAAAGTAAAAGAGAATGCAATTTAGTACCAAAAAAACAATTGATGAGCAAACAAAAAAATCCTCCTTAATAAATATGTAACTAAAATTCACTTTTTTAACACGCTTTTATTAACTTGGGTTGTAACTATCTATCCATCTGGCTATCTATGTAACGGAATCTTTGAGCCTAATTTTAACCAACTTCCAGCTATTCGATTTCTTTGAAACTTTGCACACGTATTAAGGACCCATGACAATGCAATAATCTGCAAACAGTATCCCGTTATCCTGCTTTATATCGCCAGGAAAAAAAATTCCATTATATTATTATTATAACCACTGCTTGATACCACCAAGTGTCATCTGTCACCTGTACGTCCCAGTGGTACCAACCACCGGCCATTTCAAGAGTTCGATCTGAATCGATTTTACTCAAATTTTATATTAGGTTATTTTCAGAAAGTCCATCTGAAAAACTTTGCTACTCTTGACAAAATGGCGAAAAAAATTTTTAGTGAATAAACTGGAGCATTTATTTTTAAAAAATTAATTGATATAACGAACTAAAAAATAAAAAATAATTAATAGTTTAAAAAAACTAAAAAACACGCTTTTATATGCAACCGAACTAAAAATTAGAAAATAATTTTTCATTAAAAAAAATATTGTAACTTCATAGTAAAAAGCGTGGGGTGCATTTTACTATTTTTCATAACTTTTCCATCATAGATATTGGCAAATATAATAATTATAACATTTAATATATTAAGCACCCCACGCTTTTTACTATGAAGTTACAATATTTTTTTAATGAAAAATTATTTTCTAATTTTTAGTTCGGTTGCATATAAAAGCCTGTTTTTTAGTTTTTTAAACTATTAATTATTTAAAGGTGAAGACCCATAAATTCGTTGTGAAGGCTTCTTATTGGTCTTAAATCCGGCCCTGCTGCCAGTATTTAACCACCTAAAAAAGATTTAAAATGCTTGTAAACCTATGTATCATAATTATCTCGGTTATTGTAATGTAATGATTATTTCGCAAAATATAAAGTATTTATAAAAACACCAAATTTTACGAGACACTACCTACTGACCTGCTGTACGCGGTTTTTTTCCTCTTCTACTTATCATTAAACAACAACTTCGTCTTACCTCACCTACCCACAATAAATTGTATTGAAAAAAAAATTCCACTTTGTACAGGCAGGACATAAATAATCTTCTGAATGTGGGTTTTAAATAACTGCAACTCTACTATTAACTTTTTTTTAGCAAGTTAAAGTGCTTTTTTGTAGTTTAGAATCTTCATTTGGTTGTCCAAATTGCTCCAGTGTAGCATTCTGCTCTACAGAGTGTAGAGACGAAGCGGTATCGACTTATCACCAGTACGAATGCAAATATCTGGACATGTTGATAGGATCAGGAATGAGTATTGTTGCACATACTGCTTTAAGAATATTAACTCAAGCTGGACCTAAGAAGAGTTTGGAAATTTACAAAAATAGGGACAAAGAAAGGGTAATAAAATAAAGAATTATGAAAAAAAAAACTTTTTATTTACATTGAATTAAAAAAATAGGTACTAAGAAAAATAAATTCATAATAAATTAATTACCAGCGTTCTATTATATTTTTGGGTTGAAATTACATTTTCGTTATATAAAAAACCATTGAATTATTATTCTTTACAGTAAAGGATAATACGTTAATAGAAAAAACTGACTACCTAACAAAACATAAATTTTACTTTATGAACCATATTTTTGACATTTTTTGTTCTATTATAGTTCCTGGGACGGTAATGAAATTGACATCATAATAATAACACTTTTTAAACGTTTTTATAGATGGTTCTTTTTGATGAGCCTACCACGAATATTTATACCGCCATATATGGAAGCGGCGCCATAACCCAGCCTGTCAATGTCAATAGTTTCGGGTGTCGGACGCGTCACTTTTTGTCGAACAAGTTTACCACAATTTTTTACATGCAATATTTAAACATTGTGCCAAAAATCGTTAGTGTTACAGTCACGAAACCATAAGACCCATGGACATTTTTGGGTATCGGATTGGGCGGGTTTCGTTACTGTAACCCTTACGATTTTCGGCACAATTTTTAAATATTGCATGTAAAAGATTGTGGAAAACTTGTCCGCAGAAAAGTGACGCGTTAGCCCGGTTGGACACCCGTAACATTTGACATTGACGGGCTGTGTTAGCGCCGCTTCCATATATGGCGGTATGAATAATTCGTGGTAGACTTGTCCAAGAGAACCCTTCTAAAAGTTGCGCTCGTTGATGCTCTGGTGGGGTCGGTAGCGTCGATCACCGGAGATAAGCATTGTGGAGCGCTGCCATAACGTGGATGGGTGACCGGGTGTCCGCCGGTTTGGGCGACAACACACGGTGTTTTGTTCGGTGGTCAGAGGACGGACCGAACAGCAATCATCCAACTTATGGAATGAATGGCTTGTGAATGGAAAGGAGGAGGGTCAAGGCACAATAAGCTCATAGGCTGCAGTCCACCACCTAGGGGAGCAGTGGTCGGACCTAGGTGGGATGATTCGAAAGGGTCGAAAAAACCCTCCTAAAAAGGTTTAAAAAGTATTATTATCATGAAGTTATTTATACTACTGGCCCAAGGACTATTAGAAACAACTTTTTTCTGTGTCAAAAATGCAGGAGTTAAATGTTAATGAACAACATAGGTTGGTGTTTGTATTATTTCTATTAATTTTATATTATCTTTAGGTTTATCAATTGTGTACCAATGCACACTTACGATCTCCGGGCGATTTCTTACAAAGGACTTTAATGGCGGCTTTTTACTGCGATGCCTACAAGGATCCAAATTTTTGGAGCAAAAAGAAATGACGACGGTAATAAAATTGGCGTTTTTCTTTTTCTTTTGAATTAGTATTTAAAAAGGAATCCCAAAATGTATTATTAATTTTCGTTTTAGTAATACCTACAGAAGAAGAATATATAATCGGAGAAATGCTGCTTTTTAATCTTCAGATGGCCCAGTTTAATGCCCATGAAATATATGAAACGAAGTATACACCAAGCCATAAAATACGAGAGTCTAAAACTTCCTATATTGGTGTAGCTATTTATTTGACGGCGCCATTATTTAACCATGATTGTTTTCCAGCTTTAACAAGGTATGTGTCCTATTAATAATGGCGCCCAATACAAGGACACTTTTTGTTTATCTCTTTAGTATAAGGAATCAGCTAAATGAAGTCGTTCATAGGCAATGCATGGAAAGGAGATGGATGACTAATCCTACTTCATTTTTGTTGGTTTACTGGCCGATATACCTTTTAATATTACTTAAGTAGTATATACAGTGAGAATAATAAAAGTCCTTCCACCATTTATCTTTTAAATGAAACAAGATATGGAGATCGAGTAAAATTTGGGTAAAAGGGTGTCACTTAAGCCACTTTTGGCACAGAAATGATTCCGGTCACGTGGCTTAGTGTCAAGGGGGCACTAGCAACTTTTTTTGATGGTCATGTCGCACCTCGTTTTAAAGGCTTTTTGATTCTTTATTTATCACCGTTTTATTTTTTTAATCCCATTCGTTCTAGTGTTACAAGCTTTTAAAGTTAAGCTTTAATTTGTACTACTTGTTATTAAAAGTTTTCTCCCCAAAAATTTTGAATTGGATAAGATATCGAAGTCGGATAAGAGTAAAAAGGTAACACTTTAACTACTTTTTGGCATAAAAATATTTTCTGCCATTAAAACCACATTGTTTTTACACTATTAAAGTTAAATTTCAAACTGTTCTAAGTCTGAAACGGCCGGACCGATTTTCAAAAACAAAGTAGCGCCGAGTAGAGATTAAAAACGAGGTGCTACATAAGCCCCTTTCCGTTTAAAAAAGTTGCTAGTGCCCCCTTGGTACTAGGTCATGTGACAGAAATTATTTTTACGCCAAAAAGTTGTTAAAGTGACAAACCCTTTAATTAATATTTACTCGACCTCGATATCTTGTCCCATTCAAACGATAAAGGGGGGATTTTTATATCCTCACTGTATTTGCGCGACTCTATTATCCGTCCTAGCTTTCATGCATTTCAGCATTAAATTGTACTAACCCTATTACTATTTACTTCTCATTTGGTTATACTTTTCTCCTGCTCTTTTGCTAAGCAATGAAATTTGAATATTGTGAAGAGTCCATCTAAGTCTTTAGTTAAAAAGGGCGTTGATTGTTCAAAACTATTGTTTATAATAAAGTATCTTTTGTTTATGAATAAATAAATGTTTTCAGTAAAAACTTTATTGGATGGTCTTTTTGTTGGGTACACGCCTGGAAAGAATGGGACCTTCCTGGTCTCGGGTACCCAACAAAAAGACCATTGTCCCGGGGTATACAAAAAGACCATTCGATAAATGAATCCGCCAAGCCAATATAGAGCATATTTTTAAAAAACCTTATGTTTTGAACAACCTACCAATGGGCGGAGATGTTCGATAGGTTAGATAACGCCGCCCACCTAGGGTGGCCGCTCACCAATTTAGACATATTTTGCTGTAAAATAAAACATTTTTTAATGAATTAATCCATTTAACTTGTTTTCTAATATTTATTATATGTCCTAGACATTCAGATTTTTCTAAATAATAAAATTATGGGCATAAAACTAAAAGGTAACACCCAACATAAAAAAAAAATAAAATAGTTTTAAAACATTTCATTTGGAAATTACAATATTTTCAGTAGTATCAAAATTTAAAATATCTACACAACTAAATTGCAAATTTATGGTTTGGTGCTACCTTGGCCAAAGCTTTAAGACTGCAATTTTCTTTAAAAACTTTACAAAACATAATATTTAAATAAGGCATAATAAAATACAATTATTGATTAGGTACCTACCTATATTTTTATATTTTAATGATTTAAATTGATACTTATGTTTGGTACTTACGTTTTCCGAAAAGAAAACTATATCAACCTGCAGCCAAAACGTTTTCGACGGCTGGAAGATTAAAAATTGCTCCGTGGGTCAGCTAAGTTAGTATTTTAGCTTTAGTGATAATACTGATTGTGAGTGATAGATATTGGACCGATTAGAGGTTGCGTTTACAAATTAGGACGGTGGACGGCTTGATCCACTGAGCGGGGCTTTTCGGATCTCCCTCATATTGTAATTCTTTAAATTTTAGTTAAGTATTGGATCACAAAAATTAGTTTTTGGTTTGTTTCATTTTAGATTTATTTTTGAAACAGCTTTATTTTTGAAATTAAACTAAAAATAGTTGGTTTACTGTTCAACTTTATTTAAACATGATAAAATATATTTAAATAATTTAATTTTAAAATTAAGACAAACTATGCCAAAAAAAACAAATTTTTAGAACTAGGCACTAATTTTTCACACCCTTGTAAAGTGTTTTCCTGCCTCACCGTTTTAAAAAATTCAGCTACAGTAATAGTAGGGGAGCCCACAATGCTAAATGGGGATTTACTCGAGCGTTGTAGAGACTTAGTAATTGGGTTGCAAAGCTTAGACGAAAGAAGAAAACCTTGTAGCCCTTCGCTTTTTTACGTTACTCTCATTTGCGAAGACGTCCGTGGATGAAAGTGTTATGTGAGATTTTGTCACTCTGACACTTGTACTGCAATAAGTTGATATTTGCCCATTTAACATGAAAATATAACAATATTTTTTTTTATGATATGAAATATTTTGTCTGCCTGTAGTGTAAAAAGATAAACAAAAAAAATCTACGTTTAAACATGTTAAAATCTCAATTACTTAAAACAAGTACTTGTAGATAACGCCTTCATTCACTGCACTTTTAACTATGTAAATAACTTTCCCTATCTTAATCTAATGCGACCGAAAATTTTTGATGGAAATATTTTTGTTTTTTACGATCGGCCCTGTATACGGGGCTCCTATTTGCTGGAGGTACTTAACCGGGTTCAAGGTATTCTCCTGTATATTAATCTGCTATGCTGTAGTACATCCCGAAATTTTTCTCTTGGGCTCCCCTACTTTAATTTTAAGAGTCCTTTAAAGTATTGATATGGTATGTATATAAAAAAAATATTATAAATAGGTTTTTATACAATTTAAATAAACAAAGGACATACATTTTAGACATTTTGTTGGCAAATATATAGTATTGACATCAGCAAGACCTCTAAAGCCAAACGAGATAGTACCCGAAAACTATGGACCTATTTTTACAAGAAAAACTTTAGCGGAAAGACAAAGATCCTTATCTTCAAGATACTGGTTCGAATGTCAATGTTTGGCTTGCAAACAAGATTGGCCCATGCTTGGTGGAGGGTTGGAAGGTGTTAGTAAGCGATTAAGGTAAAAATCATAAACAATTTAAAAAGCTTAAAATGGTTTAAAAAAATATATAAAAAACCCACTAAACAGCTAAAAAAATACTTATAGATTTAACGAAGTTGGTAAATAACATAATGTCAATAAAATATAAAAATCTTTTATTTATTTAGTTATTTTTTAGCATGTACATTCTAATTTATATTTTGACACACACTTAGCACTTATAACGATAACTAAAGAAGATGGAAAACAAACTTTCTGTATTAAAATTGTACAGTGCATTTCTTTAATATATAAATAAATATAAATTTAAATAATTTAAACTTTGTGATCTAAATTCAATGCATAAATACTATATTTTAAAGTGAAATTGACAATTGAAAATTTCAAGATGGCTGCTTGGTGCCATCTTGGGAAAAAAATTAAATGGAAAGTGGGGTCTTATGGCACAAAGTCCCCGACGAGCACTTTATATCCCTAGAATAAAAAGTAAGTAGACATGACAATCCAAATCAGGTTTTTAGGTACTTTTTAAAGTACCACTATTTTCTAGTAGGTTAAGAGATATTGAGTTTATATTTTAGGATTATAAAGTACTCGTTAGAAGCTTGTGACACAAGACTTCTTTCATTTAACTTTGGCATCCATGGTCAATTTCACTCTTAAATATAGTAATTATGCATCAATTTCATAACCCATAAAGTTTAAATTTTTAAATCAATCCCTTCAAAAAATAAAACGGGGGCCATTAAAAAAATGCACTGTATAGTTTCTCATTTAATATTTTTTGAGCATACAGAAGAAACAAATTAAAATAAAAAACTTTGAAAAATGAATAAGTTAAAATCGAACATGTTTATATATAATATTTTCGGAAATATGGCCTATTAAAGGTACGCGAACATTCATTGGCATCGGACGGGTGGTACGGACGGAAAGGATGGTAGGCGACGGATTTTTTATCAGGGTTTCGCACATTACGTCATCGATATCGTCGAAAGAATTAAAACTAAAGTCAATTGTCAAAAATTGTCAGTTGCGAATGTCACTCTGTGGGATGTGTTTTAGAAAAAGAAAATGTTCAAAGAGGAAAAAAACAGACCAACAACTACCATTACTATAATACCGATTATCTAAATATCTTAATTATACTTCTTATTAGTTCTTATAGTGCTTTGTAATTTTTAACCTTTATAAGTAATTTTTTTGCGAAAACTGATTTTGACTATAATCTGGCTATTGATACTGCAGGCAAAGTCTTTTCATACTTAAGAGTTTTTACCGGTAGCTCATGAGTCGTCACGCGTAAGCTGATCCTTAGGGTTTTTAAATAACACGGGTAAAACCCATATCCTTACATAGTTAAATGAGAATATGTCTTTTTGTGGTATCCACCAAAAATTTATTAGGGGAATTTTTGGCAAAAAGCCTTACCCATAAAGAAAAATAAGAAACGGCTTTTTAGCGCATCAAAGTTTCGATCGTTTGCCACATTATTTAAAATGCTTTAACGGCCTGCCTCGCCGGCGCCGCCTACTTAAACCTGGCATCTTTAAATCTATAATTAGTTTTAGCACGATTACCTAATAAAGGTTTTGGTAAGGTAACACATATTATACAGTCTGTGAATCTATATTTTGTTTCTCAAATTTAACGCGATTTCTTGATGCCTTCAACTATATCTTGTGTGTAAGTGTAGACAAAAAAGTCTACGTTAATACAACAAATATTTTTTAGTTTGGTGCGAGAGATCACTGACATTTAGGGGAGAACACATTTTTTCAAATATCACTAGCTTTGCGTTATTATTTTTATTCTTGAATCACGTCGTTTTTAATTGATATTATATCCTCTGTAAAAAAATAGATACCTTGGGTACGATTTGAAGCAATATACGAAATAAAAGTATATGAATGTGTTAACAACAAAATATAAAAACTGCCCCAGGTTTAAATGAGGTTTTTCTATTGACGAGATATCCTTTTATTATTAAATCCGCTGATAAACACCACTTTACAAGTTTATTACATTACATTTTTGATGTATAGAATTTTAAAATTAATAAAAAAATATACAGGGTGTTCATTTGAAAACTTTCCACTCAAGTTATCTTCGAAACGAGACAGATTTGAGAAAATTGCCGAAACACGTCAAGATATTTATTGAGGAGGAACGTTTTTACAAAAAATTGGACGGCGCCCCTTTAACCCCTTAACCACCAGGGCCACCACACCAAAATTCTTAAATAAGAAGGCGGGTCGAGTGATACATCATTTTAAAGCTCCTGACGAGTACTTTATGACCCTAGAATATGAAGTTATTATCTTCACCTATTACAAAATGGCGGTACTTTAAAAATTACCTAAATACCTGATTTGGATGGCCATATTTCCGAAACTAATAAAGTTAGATGTACCTAATGTGGTGTTTTCTTAAAGCTCTTTTAAAGGTCTTTTTAATGGTGATACTGGTAGTAATATACAGGGTAGAAGAAAAAAGTACATATTTTTTTATTTAAGAACCCTGTATATTATTTTACCCCCAACTAACACTAAACACCCTGTATATATTTTTAGATGTACAACTGAAAACTGTTCTCAATTTTTTACACTACCACTAGTCAATGAATCGGTTAAATGTCCCAAATGTCACAAGACCGTTGACTTGTCTAAAAGAATATTGCTACTTAAATGGGTTGAGGAACAACAAAATTTGGGTTTTGAACTCGTCGACCAAGGAGAGACGAAAAAGCAATTGATGTACTTTGTGTTGCAATAGATACATTTTATAAGTAAGTATTAACACCCTAGAATACTTTAAGTAATATACAAATAGTTATTTTTGTACCAAGGGCGTAAAATAGCACTTTTACGCCCGAGCTCCCCGAGGGCAACAATCAGCTGTGGGCGTAAAAGTGCTTTACGCCAAAGGTGTAAACAATATTTTTCTAAGACTAAAATTATTATACAAGCATTTCCTGTTAAGAGAAAATTTCCCAGCTTTAAATGTTTCAAATTGTAATCAGTATACTTTTAACAAATGTTTAATTAAATAAATTGTTGTTTTACCAAAAAATATCGGTCATTATTTAATTTGATTATTGTTTTATAAATTAATAAATGCGGGCGTTTTTGATACTTATTTGCCCTAGGGCGTAAAAGTGCAATTTTACGCCCTTAAATGGGGGCGTAAAATTGTATTTTACGCCCGGTCGTACAAAAATATTTAGCGTGTCTACTTTGGAACATATGGAAAATTTTACGAAAAAAGTTATTCCTTACAAAAGTTCTGCATGATCTAAAATCCAAAATGCAATCATTTGATATACATTTTTGGCATTGGTATACGAGGTATGTCAAAAAATATAAATTTTGCTTAAGACAAAAGTACCTTTATTTTTTATAAAATCAAATATTTTTAAAAAGAAAAAATGTTTAGGATTGAAAATAAAATTCAAATATGCAAACTTGTTTATTTTCAGGAAAAACTTTTTTATTAATTTATTATGCGTTAACGGTAAAATTTAAGTTTGTAAGGAAAAAACCGTCAAAACAGCAAAACGCTCAAGACTAGAGTAGATAATTTTTGAAACGAAAAAATTATAGTAGAATGAGACAGACCCATTGTAAAAGGTAGAAAATATTACAAAAATTTAAGGAAAAATAAATTTTAGGCGTTCTAAGTTCGGGAAGAGGGGAGAAGGGGGGATTAAAATGTAAAAAACGGTTTTTCTGGATTTTAGGTCAAACTACAAGTCTTATAAAAAAAATTAAATAGTAAGGTTTTAGGTAATAAAAAGATCTACAATTTTTGTACCTACACTTTCTTTACATAACCTAAAAATTAATGTGAAAATTTAAAAAACATGTTTTTGGTATAAAATATCGGCATTTTTAAAAAGTCGGTAAGCTATTTGTTTGTTAAAATCTCTTACTTTCCGATGGTGTAAAAAGTTATTATTACCACGGTAAGTTTTCTCAGGAAATGAATTTCTATATGACTAGTTATTTTGCCAGAAATTGACACAAACCGTTTTTACCCTTAAAAAGTCATCCCTTCCACTTTTCGACACTAGATCGCCTGTAATTTATTTTTATTTTTATTATTGTTATTTACTCTACATATTTTAATGGGTTTTATGCTTCTATATTTTTTTTTTGTTTAAAAAATTATCGACTTTAGTCTAATAATGATTTAAAAATCGGATCCGATTTTTTTGCGTTTTCTGAGAAGATTTACCATTGTAATGTATAGTTTTTTACACCATTAAAAAGTAGAAATTTTAACAAACAAAACAAAATTTGACGTTTAGGAAAATGCTGATATTTTGGCACGTGAATTTTCGATTGAAAATAGGGGTATTTTTTTAATATTAAGTCAAAAAAATGTATAAATAGAAATATTTTAAAACCAAAAATTACAGTATATTTGGAACAAATGCGGGTACGTTTTTACCAAATTTCGTTAAAAAATAATTATTTTTGTAAAGATAAAAATAAAAACCAAAAACTTGGTTTTTAAGTTTTTCTAACCCCCTCCTCTCCTCTTTCCGACCTTAGATCGCCTAAAATTTATTTTTCTATAAATTTTGTTATAGGTAAGGAACTTTTTCAGTGGGTTTCATTCCACTATAATTTTTTCACTTTTTACTTTTTTAATGGCTTTGGCACCGGTCTACTCATTATCGCAAGAAAAAAGTTTTTCCCAAAATTAAACAAGGATGCATATTTAAATATTATTTTTAATCCTTAACATCTTTTCTTAATAAAAATTTTCTATTTTAAAAAAATAGTGGTACTTTCCTCTTGACCAAAATTCATATTTTTTGACCTCGTATACCACTGCTAAAAATTAAAATCTAATGATTGCGTTTGAGGTTTAAGACCATGCAGAACTTTGTATAACGTATACGTTTTTTGTTTATAAAATTAACAATAAAAAAGTTTTTAATATCGTGCGAATTTAAGTAGACACGCTGTACTATTATGTATGTATATTAATGAGGTATGTAGACCTCATAATTTTCTTATTACACTTTGATTTACCCTTTAACTGTTTAAGACAGCCTTTTATTGTACTTATAAGGAGCTGGTATTGTATTTTTTTATATTTCATTTATTTTAATATTTTTTTTAGGATTTCTCTTCCACCACACAAAGAAACTCATGTAGCCGAACACATGTTACAAATATGTCTGGCGGATTCTGGCAACTGCTCCGAAACTTTGGCCGAAAGAAAAAAATAGTTTATAATATATTTTGTTGTTTTTTTAATTTGTATTATTATAAATATAAAAAAATTATGAGCAATTTCATTTCCTTTTTTATATAGTTATGTCCGAGGAATTCGGCTCTAGGTTGTCATCGTAAAGCTTGTTTTTGTATCTTGAAAGTGTAAATGAAGGTTCACAAATATTATAATCTTCATCACCTACAAAAACAAAATATATATATTTGTTAAAAATATTAAAACAATACCGGGTGTCCATAGCTAGTGACTCACCCCTAGAACTTTATTTTTTTATTTATAGGTACTATAAATTTTATACATGTGTATAAAAGTGTAAAATAAAAAATGTTTGTTGGTAAGGTCAAAATATACGACATATTACTTAAAAAAAGCCAAGTATCTAAAAGAAGGCGTATTTTTGAGCAAATTTTAAATATATTCAAATACTTTAGTTAAAATTTCGAATATAAATTCAACAATAAACATTAGAACAAAAAATTTATAAAAACATATATTATCCTAGACGTCTTAGTTTTTGAACTACAGGGTGTTAAAAATTGTAAAAAATATTGTTTTTTTATAATATCTTTTATACCAATTTAAATATAAAAAAATTGACGGAGACACCTTCGATGCACCAAGAGACATTTTTAAGCATACAAGAAAAAAGAAATTTACCAGTGTCGTTTATGAGGGGTTTAAGGTTAATATTTTATATAAATAAAGATAAATATTTTTTAATTCCCATTTAGTTAAACACAAATTTGGTTTTTTGACTTCTTTTTATTTAATGCACGGTTTTCGCGTAAATGAATAAAAACCATTACTTGGCATGGTCAAATCCCTATCTAATTAAAGAATAAATGGCAAAGGTAAATATTTTTTACTGTAGAGTTTGATAATTTCGTTACAAAATGACTATGCCAAGAAATGGTTTTTATTTATTTACGCGAACACCGTGCACCTTATAAAAAAAGCCCGAAGATCAAATTTGTTCCAAACCTAATGGGTATTTTAATTTCTATAATGTTCTAAAAATATATAAATAGGTATAAAAGTTATTATAAATACATTTTTTTATTAATTTTAACACCATGTTGTTCAAAAACTAAGACGTTTAGGATATTTGTTAATTTAAAGTTTTTTCCTAATGTTTGTTGGCCACCCTGTTTTTTTAGGATTCAAAAGAAGATTCAGGGTAATTAACTAAACAAACTGACATATAATTTTTCTACTTTAAATAACTGTTAGAATTACACAGTATGTCCACGGATGGACTTAACAATAAGTACCAGTAAATTTTTTTATTTCTAATATTACGAGAAAAGATATTTTTCATATGCTTGGTATAAAATGCTTGAAGCTATAGACGATTTCGGCCCGTATTGGTACCCCAGTTTGGTTGGTTAAGTGCCTACCAACCAATTTCGGGTGTCAAAATAGTGACATCACGCCAACTTTGGTACCCTGTTTGGTTTGTCAAATGCTATACCGTGGCTTGTGGGTCGGTAGATCCGGTTGGTATGCTCTCATCCTTTTCTAAAGCTGTTGGTCTTACTCTAAATTTTATTTCTTTAATAATAAAACATAATATTAATAGTTGCAAATATTTTAATTTAAATATTGCTGTTAAATAAACAATTTTATAAAAACCAATAAACCATTAGGTAGGTTCATCTTCTATTTACCTACCAAAAATGTACCAAACGAATTCGGATGCTACCATACACTGACGTAACGGTTGTGACGTAAAACATACCAATTGTTACCTACCAAAGTCGGAGTACCAAAACGGGCCGAAATCGCCTTATAATAAAAAATGCCACATGATAAACAGGGTTGTTCAAAATTGCCAAAACATAAAAATGTGTAAAAATATATTTTTGAAACTACCTAATAACGAAGCATTAAAAAGTAGTAAAGAAAGTATTTTACTTTTTTTTTTCATTTATGATTACTTGAGAAAATTAGGTGTTAACTAAAATGAATGTTTTCTTCTTATAAGTAATTTTTTTCTATTTCTATGCAAAAACAATTAAGTTAAGTTAAATATAAGTAAATAGAAACCCAAAAGGTCACGATTTATTTAACACAAAGTTAAAATTTTTACGTTCTCATGCTTTTTAAATAAATAGTTTAAAAAATATTCCCAATTATTTTTTTTTAAATTTGTTTAAATAACATTTTTTTATTTTTTAATCTCCTGTATATCATAAGGCCTTTTTTTAATAAAGGATAAAAATCTTATTTCTTCCTAGAAACCATTACTAATAAAAAGTTTAATACACTTTTAATTACTTCTTTATGCAATTTAATTAGCTGGTTTAAAAAAATATTTTTTAAAATTTTAAACTCCCCTTTATATTTAGTGCAGTTTTTATTAAAGCTTTTGGCATTTTAGACGAAGCAAAAAATTTTATAATTTTTTTTAAAGATTAAAAATAACAATTTTTACAGGTATATTTAAGTCTATCCCTGGAAACACTGTAAAATTAAAATATGCTGTTACTGTTACATCTATTTTTTCGTGATACTTAATCCAAAATATGACGTTTTATTGCATTCATGGCACTCTAAATTTAAAATTAAAATATAAAAAAATTGGGGGTTAGATGTCAAAAAGTAATGACGCTTTATTGCATTCATGGCAGTTTAGATTTAAAATTAAAATATAAAAAAAAATTAGGGGTTAGATGTCAAAAAGTAACAAATGAAGTCTCATTGTTCTTGAAATGTCATTTTCTATTTAAATAAGTAAAACTATACTGATATACCCAGCTTAAGCTAGTGTTTCCTAGACAGTCGGTCGGCAGAAACGGACCCCGACCGACATTCGCCCGAATCAATCATCTAGCATTAATAATAAAACTGTCTCTCCTACTTGCTAAAAAAATAGCTAACGTTTTCAATACTAATTTTAATAATTTAATATATTTACTGCACACGGTGTTACTAAATGGCCACCCATGTAAATATTAATCGATCACGACTTTTTTTATCTTTGGACAAACCACGAAATCTAAAAGCCTAAATATTAACGTACCGTGGGTGTGATCGGACGGCAATTGGTATGTTAACTGGTGCAGCCGATACTTACAAAACATTGCAGTCAAGTTGACTAATACTTTCTTTTATTTACAACGAAAATATTTTTTTAATAGCAAAACTTGACAATAAGACAACAACAAAAAAAAGGTCTCAGTAATCACAGGATTTTGTTTTTTTTTAATGAACATGTAATTTGGTGCAGTTTCTACTGCACTTCACGTGATATTCTCTGCAGAATAGACAACACACACAAAAAATAAGCAATAAAACAACAGACACAAAAAAAGATGCGTTTTGACGTTCTCAGTCAATAAAGCATATAAAGCCGCAGTCCCGGATCCAGGGAGGGAAACCTGGGTGTCCGCCTCGGGTGACCCCTTGAAGCGGCGGCCGACGTGTGGGCTGCCAAGTGGTGGAAAGGGGGCGCTATTTTAAAGGTGAAGACTTTATTTTGCTGTTCAATAGCAAAATGTATTCTCTTGTCCACAAAAAAAAGCTGAGGGGCGGCAGAGGGCAATTTTTGCCCAGCCTTAAATAAAAATGGAGATCCGGGGCTGAAAAGCGATAATTATTATCATTAGATTCGCCACAAAATGCTTTTCTAAAAAGGGTAGCCATTTGAAAAATAATAGTTAGACACGAAAATGTAAAAACTTGTTTTATTTCTATCTTTCATACTAATTACTAAAACTTTGAGATTATGCTTTTACAGCATCACCTGGGGTCCTTGGATTAATAGGTTTGTTCCAGCAGGCTGTCGGAAATGTTTGCAACCGTTAGGATTCTGTGCACGTCAAATTTGTCGTTCCAGCAGTGCCATGTTTGTAACATTATACGATTGTTTGTTGTTCCAGCCAGCAGTAGTGTTAAAATGTTGGAAACATGTTGAAAACTTTTTAAAAAGTTTGCAAACATTACTGACAAATTTTAACATAACCTTTTTTGTATTTATGTATAAGCAGTATGCATGCCTTGTTCATTTTCCAGCAGAAAACTGTTGCCAACATTTCTGCCTATTATTAGTAACAATTTCTGTGTTTTTATGATTGTTGCTAACATGTTTCCAACAACAACTGCTGGAACAAATCTAATTTGTCTTCAATCATGGCCACCTAAATGCAATATTAAAAATTGCTCCAAGAAAATCTAGTAAGCTTATAAATCTTTATATCATATTTGGAATTGTGTTAAGAATCCCAAAATAATAAAATATACAGGGTATTACATTTAAAAATGTTAAATTGGAGCCAATTTCAGTTAAATCGGAAGTTACTGAAAAGTTACAAATATGCGAAAACTATTCTCTTTTTATACTATTTACCTATACCAGGTATATTTTTAATATATCCAATACTCTAGGAGTTATGACTTGGCTAATAAATTCATTGACATCAGGTATATTTTTTTTAGCCTGTTTATAAGGATCTATATATTTAAAACGAAAAGGCAAAATTTTCAGACACTTCGTTAAAGACTTCTCTTGCTTTATCTTTTTTTTAAATGATCCTCTGGTTACTGAGACGTTTCATCACTACTTTTTTATATTCTATTTTCTATTTTTTTTAAACGATAAAACAAAATGCAACGTGTGTTGCCTATACCGCGGGGAATATAACGTATACAACGGTCAAAGGCAATATCGGCAGCTTTTGGGTAGAAGAAACTGCACCAATTTTCTGTTATATTTTTGGGCAGTACAAACTGCGCCAATATACATGATCTTTTTAAAAAATGATCTTCTGGTTACTAAGACTTTTTTTATTTTTTTATTGCATTTTGCAAAGAAATAAAAAAATATCCGTCGACTTGACTTTCCAATTTTTCTAAGTATTGGCTTTAACGCGTTAACATACCAGTACCCGCTCCTCTGCTACCGATACTCTGTAACTCGATAGGAAATAAATTTCCTTTTTATTCAAGGTAAATTATATGGCATTTTCAGGAAAATTCTTTTTATTGAGTTTCAGAGTACGGGTACTGTTCTCCGATCAAGTCAAGCGACTTTGGTTAGTATTTAGATGGCTGACCGCTTGGGAACACCGTGTGCCGTTGCTTTTTTTGTTTAATATATTAAATTAATAAAACTAATATTGATAAGGCTAAACTAAATTTTTCAGTAAGTACCTACGTAAGAGAGTTGTACCATAACAATTTACATGATCTTTTGTCCTTCGGCTTCTAAGATCTTTCAATAATTTTTTTCTGCTTTTGTTGTAATTTTTTTCATTTGAGGGTAAATGCGCCTAAATGTACCTGTACCAGAGTCGTCGAAATTCGACGCATTTTAGAAAAAAGTTGGTGTTACCTTAGTAATTCTTGCTACTTTATAGGTGAACAACTGTGGCATTAAAAAAATTAAAATTTTTACTTATGTCCGCCCACAAGCCATAAATACTGCGGCAAAACGTGCCCCAAATATTGCATGCAGCTGATGTTAAGCTACATATTCATTATTCGAGCATGGTAGGTTGCTAATACAAGGGCTTAGACTACAGTAAAAGCACAGAAACCTGTAATTTGATTGGTTTAATGCGTTACAGACGGTCATGCAAAACTGTAACATTGGTGGAGGGTCATGGTTAGTTCTGGTTAGTTTTTTTTAAGTTCCCTATTAAAGCAAATTTAAAAAAACCTAACCAACCAGAACTAACCATGGCTCCCCATGTGACAATTTTGGATTACCGTCTGTGGCGCCTCAAACGAATCAAATTACAGGGTTCTGTGCTTTTTACTGTAGTCTTTAGGGTTTTATGTGATAAATTGTTTAATGTATTTTTGGTAAACGACCGATTGACGTAACACAAATAATTTTATAAGTTATTAATACGGCTTCCAAGGGTTGTCTGACCTGCTGACTTGAGTTTTATTTCTAATATATATATATATATACATTTTTTTTTTTTTTTGAGAGGATTAGAAATCTGCAAACAGACGCCTAAGCTTAGGTCTTGTGCTTAGGCAAGTGTCGGGATGGCTCTACTGCCGACCGACTAAACCCATCCCTCTCTTTGGGCGATGGACATATCGCATTAGAATCCGCTTCCGCATTACTTCAATACGACACGTCGGTGTTAGTTCCCAGGTAAGATTTAGTTTTCTCCTATGTATATGTCCAAAGTCGCTTTACTTCGAGGACGTGCTGGTGTTCGCTGGGTGATTAGCGTAGGTACATAAGTAATTATCACAGAGTTGTAGAGTTTATCACAGGTAGTCGTATCCATAGTACACATGCAAGACATCACATAGTTTATCACAGGTTGGCCTTAGAAATAAAGTAAAAAATATCGTAAAAAAAAATATCACAGGGCGTTTATCACAAAAATTGCTTGTATCACAGATGGAGGAAACAATTAACGAACTTGTCTTTGATCTTTTTCTTTGGTTTCAATTATCTTTCTAATCACCTCATATGCATCATTCCAACTTCCTTCAGATTCCATTAGACCTTCCATCATATTAAATGGCGTGAACGGTACGCCGCTCTTTAGCAGGTAAGTACATTTCTCTAACTGCTTGCCATCTTGGGCACTCAAACAGGGTATGTCGGACGTGATCTTCGCCTTGGCAGTATCTGCAGCGGTCTGTTTCAGATTTTCTTCTTGAATGTAGGTATTTATTAAAGCAACCATGTCCAGAAAGTGCTTGTGTCAAGAAGTAGTCTATTACGCCATGTGTTCTTTCTGTCGATCTTTCAATGTTTGGAATAAGGCTATATGTCCACCGTCCATACTGGCCGTTTTCCCATTCTTCCTGCCATCTTTCATATAAATGTGCTTTTGCTAACTGTTCTGGTACGCCATGGTACCGTTCGTATCTCTCCTCTATTTGTAAGTTTATTGGAGGTATTCCTGATATAATCCCAACTCCTTGTGTCGAAATTGTTCTGTAAGCGCTGCAGACCCTTATGCACATTGCTCTTTGAATTCGTAAAAGCTTAGTGGTAAGAGCTTTATTCTTAGAGACGACATGCCATGCTGGGCATCCGTACAAGAGTTAGGAGTGTACAACACTTGATAGCAGCCTCCGTTTGGTAGCATTTGGTCCACCTACATTGGGCATGAGCTTAGATAGTGCTTTTACTGTCCTTTCTGCTTTACCGATGACGTAATCGATATGGGGCGCAAACGTAATCTTTGTGTCTAGGTATACACCTAGATATTTTAGTGCGTTCTTTGGCCTTATCAAAGTACCCAGAATATCAAACACTATGGGAAGCATTTTTCTCTTTTTAGTGAGAATTACTGCTTCTGTTTTTTCTGGGGCCAATGTCAGTTTTTTGCTTTTAACCCATTCTGAAATCCTTAGCATTGCAGTGTTCGTAAGGTTCATAAGCAAGGATTCGGTTTTTGCCTTTGCCACAAGTGCTATGTCATCCGCAAAACCCACTAGCGAAATTCCGTTTGGCATGTCCAGCCGCAACAGCTCGTCGTACATGATATTCCATAAGGTAGGGCCCAGAACAGATCCCTGCGGGACGCCGCTATTGACCTCCAGAATACTGGTATTAGTTGTATCGCTAATGGAAATACATCTATTTGAGAGATAAGCCGATATTACTCTTATCAAACTTTCGTCGATTCCTTTTTTTCTAAGGGTCTCCAGGATTACTTGCCACGACGCACTATTAAAAGCATTTTTAACATCAAGGGTTACCACAGCACAAAGTTTTCTATTAGCGTATGCAAAATTTGCAGCCTCCTTAGCAATTCTGAGAACTTCGTTAATTGCATCCACAGTCTGTTTTCCCGTTTGAAAGCCATATTGTTTAGCAGAGAGACCCCCTGTTCGTGCCACTTCATCTTTTAATCTGCCAAGCAGAAGCTGGTATTGAAGGTAAGCTCGTATAGCTTACCTTCAATATTTAAAAGGCATATAGGTCGGAACGATGATGGGTCTTCTATGGGTTTATTGCCTTTTGCAGAAGCAATAGCCTTGCCTTTTTCCATTCCTCTGGGAACAATCCCTGGGTTGCTAATTCATTATAGATCTGAAGAACGTATTTTGGGTTTTCCGCAACAACAGCTTTGATTATTTCTGTCGGTATGTTGTATATATATATATATATATATATATATATATATATATATATATATATATATATATATATACTCAATTTAATTAAATCAGGTGTCGTGATCCCCTGCTGATTTTTTGTTGTCAGAACTTACTGCAACAATATCAAGCAAAATATGAAAAACAAAAACTGTCATAGTGCACTAGGAAAGTTTAAAGAGCATTGTTTAAAGAGGCGCTTAATTTAAATCGCTGATCATTGTCTAAAATCCGTAGAATTCGATGGGGTATAATCTAGTTATAATTTAAGTTAGTTCCAGCAAAAAAATACTATACTACCTTCATCTCCATCACTTCCAAAGTCTGGTAAATGTAAAATTGGCATGTAAGTTTTCAGATCAGTTTTAAGACTATAAGTACCAGATTTCATTTTAGTTTCAGAAAGGACAGAATCACAAGATACTTTTGCTTTAGGGGTTCCCAACTGTATGGAGGGTACGTCTGGCCCTCCGAACCTATTACCTCATGATAGTGTTTAAGATATGTCAAAATATCCATCTAAAATACAATTAGGTAAAATACAAATTTGCCCGTACACACCTTATAATAATCAAGTTTCTAAGGAAAAAACTTAGGCTCTCCGCACATGGGTCGGTGAAACAGCGACGAGGACGCGATTTTTACAAGCTTCGACAGCACGTAGGCATATTAGCGTGTCCGATCTCAGCAATCCGGTTTCTTTAATAAACAAATGCAATACAAAACCTTTTTGTTTTTTGTTTACAGTGTGTAATTTATATTGTGATTGTGTCTAATTTTTACACGGGAAAATAAGTGGTACGTCAAAAATTTTTTAGACCAAAGATGGATTCGTTTAATATTAGATTTGGGGAGAAGGTTGAAAAACGTCCTGCACACAGAAAGAGCTTAAAATGAAATAGCAAAAGAAGTTAACCTGTCAGGTAAGAAAATATTTTATTTTTTGTCTGTAAAATATTTTTGGTAAGATAGAGAATGTAATAAAAATTGACCATTAACAGTATGCTCGTCTCTGTACGGTTGTCACTACTTCAAACACGAATATATGCGTACATACGTCGCTGTTTCACCGACCCATGTGCGGACTGCCTTACTTGCTGCTCAAATAAATTCCACTGTTCACAGTTGTAGTTGGAAAGTAAACGTTCCGAGGAATCGGCATGAAATCTGGTTTTGAATTCACCTGATTTTACAATGGTTATGTCATAAGTTGGGGCTTGGTAATATGTAGGAACATCTTCTATTAATTTAAGAACTTCATCACCCTGTAAAAGCTGACTAAAACAAAAGATAGTTCCACATAAAAAATAACATTCAGGTTGGAATACTTTATCAATTATTATTTTTTAATTTGTACAACGTATTCCATTAAGTTATAAAATAGCTTATTTTTGAATTTTTCCATATTTTATAAGACATTTAAGATATCCAATCGATGTTCAGGGTGTCCGACCATATTTTAACCCATTTTGATAACTTTTTATTATTTAGCAGAGCAAAATTTAAAAAAATATATCTTAAAGATCTTTGTAAAATTTGCTTTGCCGTGTTGAGTATGTAAGTGTTAATGCATAATTGACAAAAAAATGTTGTTTTCTTTAATGCTTATACCTAATATTTTGTCATAAAATTTAATTCTGTACAAAATTACTTATAAAATTTTGTTCTATTTTTAAAAATTAAGGTACTTTAATAGGTCATATTTAATATTTTTAGTTATATCTCGACCTCTATATTGTTGATTGGAGTAAAATTATGTATTTCTTATTTTTTACATTATGCGACCAGTTTTTCCAAAATACCGATTTAAAATTTATAAAATTGTTGATCCATTTGCCCTCTTGTAACACCTATCTAGGGACACATGTAAATCTATTTTTAACTGTTTTTGAGTTATAAACAGTCATACTTCGGATTAAATTATTTATTTAAATGGGGAAAAGACCAAGAAAGACTCATATTTTTACTTGTCAAGAGCCAATAAATTAAAAACGGTTAAATATAGACCTATAGAACCCTCATTTTTAAAAATCACGGATTTGATTATAGAATAGAAAAATGTGATAATAAATAGGATGTTCCATATAAAAAGTAAAAACACTACTCTTATGGCTTGAGTAATTTGTTTTTATGAAATTTGTTTTTTTCTTCGAGCTGAAATGCATTGGGTGGCTATTAAATTTCCCAAAAAATACGGCGGAAGTAAAAAGTATGTTCTTTTTTCCTAAAGAAATACCCATTTCCATACAAACCCAAATGCGACATATTTGTAATTCATCCAAGGTGCACTTTCCAGAGCTATATAAAATTGAGTGCTGTTGTCTTTATGGGGACCATTATTACACATAGAGAGAACCCTCTTTTGTCATGAGGAACAACATAGTTTTCACACGGCATCTCGTGTGGCTCTAAATCGTAGCCACCGCATTGAATCCAAGAGTTTTTCACTATTCTAAAAAAATAATAGTCATACAGGGTATTTTAAAACAAACACGAAAAATTTTAAAAGAAAATTCCTAACCTCTTAAAATAAAGAGCTTTCCACACATGGGTCGGTAAAACAGCCACGAAGACGCAATTTTTACAGACATCGACAGCACGTTGGCATATTAACGTGTCCAATCTCAGCAATCCGCGTCCTCTAATTAAAAAAACCGCATAACACACCCGTTTTGTAATTTTTTTACAGTGTGTGACTCATATGTTTGTGTCTGGCTTTAACACGGGAAAATTAGTGATACGTCAAGAAAGTTTTGGACCAAAGATGGATTAATTTATTATTATATTTGTGGAGGAGGTTAAAAAACGTCCTGTACTTTATAACTTTACTTTACAGAATATTTGCGAAAAGATTACACATAAAAAGCTTGGAATGAAGTAGAAAAGGAAGTAAGCCTGTTAGGTAAAAAAATATTTTATTTGTTGTCTGTAAAATCGTGTTCGGTAGGATTCAGGCTTTTGCGTACTTATCTTATTATAGTATTTTTTGAGCCCGATGGATAATCTAAAGGGGTGTTTTTGCCCGGCAGCGGCCGGTTTGGGAACGTTGGCGCATTCCGATTATTATATCATTTTTTGGCTGAGAATATAGTAAAAATTGTCCATTAAACGCATTATAATACGTATGCTCTGTACGGTTGTCGCCACTTCAAACACGAATATATGCGTAGAGACTCTCGAAAGCTCGTAGAATCTCAGTCTCGTCGCTGTTTTACCGACCTATGTGCAGAGTACCTAATTTATTGAAAGGTATTTTGTTGGGTACGCACAAAATTGTTAAAAATGGGGTATAACGAACTGAACTGTTTAACCTTACTAACCTCTATAAACTGGCCGGTCACTTGAAACAAGTTAGGGAAAAAACCCTTTAAAAACCCAAAAAATTTAAACTAAAAACAAAAATCCGGCTAACCAATACGGAACATTTTTGCAATTAAGCAGGTTATTTGTTGTATTGGGCCACATGAATAAAAAGAAGCAAATGCTTTTTTATTAAGTATAAGGTATAGATGATTTACTTAAAACGTATGAATAAAGTCGAGCATTTGCTTGTTTACAAGGCTTTTGTTTAGAAGAAATTAATCGGCTGTAATGGGTTGCAAACGTCATTTTTGAAGTCAAAAACGGTTGGACTAAGGTATAGAATATTATACATAAATTATGTTTAGAATTTTACGCAGAATCTAAAAAGAAAATATTATATAGGGTGTTCCATTTAAAATAAGGAAGTTGACATTAACTTCCGGTATAACCGAAAGTGGTTGAGCTGTAAAAATATTTTGGTTGTATGTCCCCAATTGACTTTATAATGTTACCAAATTTTCTAAATTTCCAAAGCGTACTATTCGAGAAATCGATCGCGGCAGTTCCCGGTGGGACACCCTGTATACCCGACGAATTATGTCCCTTTCTTCGGTCGGGCTACAAACTTTTTCCTCGTAATAAAAATGTATGTACACTTTAGTCCCTTGACATATAATAAACTATTTTTTTACATGACTTCTATATATTTAAAACGTAAAGTCATAATTTTCAGACACTTTGTTAGAGACTTCTACTGCAGCCAGTTCCATCATCTTTGTTTTTTAATCCCGTGTATACTAGGTCGTCTAGCGTTAGCGTTGAGACGTCTCAGTAACCCGAGGATCATTAAAAAAGATGATTTAAATCAGTGTAGTAGAAGTCAAGGAAATTTTAAAGCAGTGTACTTTAAACTAAAAAAGTTGGTAGTAGCTTAGCATTGGCGTGAAATTTTCTTCCACATTTAATATTTAAGTAAACCAGAATGCCACTGTAGCTTGACAATTCTTGCGACTTTGTAAACGAGGAATTTTCTGAATGCCTTTTTACTAAAAATAAATAGTATGGGAGTATGGTGTACGATGGTAAACTAATATTTTAAAAGGTTTATGAGGTAAATGTATATGCTCGGTGTTAACTTTACGCGGTATGTTGCGTGTTTGATGTATCATTGATGGACAATCCGCCTGACGTCAAACAAATGATAGGTTATAAATACCGCTATCAAAGGTATTTGCCGCATCTCCTTTGCGTTTTGGTTGTTTTTTTTTTGTAGTTGCGTTTCTTTTTTTCAATTATATACTGGCTGTTACAATTCAAGGAACACCATTAGGATCTCGGGAACAATAAGAGATACAGAGTTGGTTAAATTGAGGCAAAGTTGCGCATTTTTATGCTTAACAATATTCCGTTATAAAAATTTAAAAATTCGCAACCGTTCCAGATTTACCTGAAAAAACTCAAAATTTTGCGAAACAGTTTTAATTTTTATCTTGGCTTATTTAAAGAGATATTTTAAGACAAACGACACATTAACATTGCCACTTTTTCTGTTTATTATCTTTTTAAATTTGCGATCCGACGTTTCGTCTTTGAGCCACCATCATTAACTTTGTTTTTGTAAATAGGCGAAATATTTTGTTTTAAACTCAATAAACTCGTATTTATATTCTAAATTCCACAATACAGTGTGTCGCAGGATTGGTGTTATAAGAGGACAAATGGATCAAAAATGTTGAAACTTTAAAACGAAATTTTGAAAAAATAGGTCGAATGGTCCAAAACTAATAAATACAAAGTTTTACCCCAATTGGTGTTATACAGGGCGAGTTATAAAAATATAAAAAATGGCCAGAAACTAACTACTTTTATTTTTTAAAATAGAACAAAATTTTATAGGTAAATGTTGTAGAAAATTAAATTTAATGTCAAAATTTAAAGTTAAAGTATGGGACTAAAAAATGTAATTGTCATTTTTTTTACATTACACAATACAACTTATATAATGGCTTCACTAAAAATTCGATGCCTTAAGTCTAATATTTTAAAAACTGTTATTGTGAAATCTATTTGTAACACCTATCCTGGAACAACCTGTATATGACACTTTACCTTTGTGCGACGTTTCAAACCAAAAAACCATTATCCACTATTTTTCCATTAAAAATTACGTTTTTATTCCAAACTATTTTAAAAAATTTCAATTTGAGGTTAAGTATAAATTCATTTTTTTATAACTACCTATATTAATTTTCTTTATTTATTAATTTATTTATTTATAATTTCAGTAACAAGCTACAAGAATTAATGTAGTTTACATACATTTACTTATGCGGAATAAAATAAAGCATTTAATTTAATTAAACGCTTTAAACAACTTTATTGTAGCCTGTGATAAAAAAATGGATGCATACTTATTTGCAAACGGCAATTTCCTTATAGTCCAAAAGCCCGTGGGCGGCAGACCTTCGTTATTTTGTAAAAGCTGAAAGTTTGTCAGAACATGCTCCCAACATAGGTAGAAGCGATGGTAGACTATGAAGTTTGACTCATAGTGGCTTTGGCAGGTACCAGGTACCAAAGGTTAATAAATTAAAACTTTGATTTTGTCATTTTGTAGAAGTAAATTTTACATTATGTCAACATCAAACAAAGTTGGTGATGGTGGCTCAAAGAGGAAACGTTGGATCTTAAATTTAAAGACATTATTTTATAAAACAGAAAAAGTGGCAATGTTGATGTATCGTTTGTTTTAAAATATCTCATCAAAAAATCCAAAATTTCGGTTTTTCCGGATAATTCCGAGACGGTTGCAAATTTTTTAATTTTTAAAACAGAATATTGTTAAGCATAAAAATGCTCAAATTTGCCCCAATTTACCCAACCCTGTATCTTTTACCGTTGCCGAGATCCTAGTGTTTCTCGAATTTGTAACACCCTATATAACTATATAAAGTCCGTTAAAATTTCACGGGTTCAATCTAGTATAAGTTTACATCAGTTTAAATATAATATCCTGCAAGTTTTACAGCAAGGAAACAGACATTTTATTTCCGTCATCTTTGTACCGCGATATCAATAGCTTTTTAATCGTTGACTTTTAAAACACTGTGAAACAGATACAAACAAACATTAATACGGCAATGCATTGAAAACCATCTCTAAAAGATATTGCTTTCGTATTAAAGAAAATAAAAATAAATCTCTAGATAATAAAAGACACATTCTTATTGCACAAATCCAAGGAAACGAAAGAAAATGGTCATGATGGTTATTTATAGCATAGAGACCTTCTTCTTAGAGTCGCCAAAGGGAAAATAGGAAAAAGTCCATTAAAAATCTTTTACTTTAATTGTTAATTTACCATACGTTGTGTGATTTACAATCAACTAAATAACTGAGCTCATAAAAACAAATGAGTATAAGTATAGACAAATAGCCCTTGGGCCAGTAATAAAATAGACTTCATAATAACACCTTTAAAACCTTTTTGGGGTAGTTCTTTTGATGAGTCTACCAGAAATATTCATACCGCCATATATGGAAGAGGCGCTTTAACCCAGCCTATCAATGACAAATATTTCGGATGTCGCACTGGGCGAACGCGTCACATTTTTGTAGGAAAAGTTCGCTACAATGTTTAACTTGCAGTTTTAAAACATTTTGCCAAAAATGGTAAGGGTTGCAGTCATGAAACCATAAGGATTAAACACATGTTTCTGGTATCGGACTAGGCGGGTTTCGTGACTGTAACCCTTACGATTTTTGGCACAATGTTTAAAAATTGCATGTACAACATTGTGGTCAACTTGTTCGACAAAAAAGTGACGAGTTTGCCCAGTCCAACTCCCAAAACATTTGACGTTGACAGGCTGGGTTAAAACGCCGCTTCGATATATGGCGGTATGAATATTCCTGGTAGACTCGTCAAAAGCAACCCCTTAAAAGGTTTTAAAAGTGATCTTATCATTACTGGCCCAGGAACTAAAAATAGGGTTAAACAAAAAAATATTACAAAATTTTGTTTTAACTTGCCAACATAAAAATTGCAGTATAAAGGGGAGGAAGTAATTTAAAATAGGGCGATCTGAAAATGGGTCATTTCAGAACTAATTCTATTTTTTTTTTGGTTTAGTTACACATGAAAACCTTTTATAATGATTTAAATTATGTTTTTTTTTAAATTTTAACAACAAGGCCTTCTTAATAAATAGAGATGTTAATATTATTTGTACTTTCGGGCTTAAGTATATCCTTTCCCTCCAATCTCAAATCTAAATGTTTACCCAATTCAAAGGGACTAAAGTGCATGATAAAGGGTGGTCAAACTAAAACGCACGATTTTAATTGTAAATTAAACAAGAAGTTTTCAGATAATGCCCTTAATATTTTTTATTAGGGTAAAAGGGTCTATGATAATTATGTGTGAAACATAATGCTCGCCACGACTTCGGTGGAATACCTCTATCCGATAGTCCATATTTTCAATGACTCTGAGGCATAATTAAAGTTTGATGTCCTTAATGTGTCGAATTATCTTATCCTTTTGGTATTCCTTTAAATATTCCCAAAAAAGAAGTTTGAAGGTGTCAATACACATAATCATGATGTTAAATAACCATCGCCACGACAGCTATTGAATTTTTCGAATAAAAGAGCCATTGTTTCGTTGACTGTGTGGCAATTGGTATCATCCTTTTAAAACCACATATCGTCCAGATCCAAATTCTCAATTTCTGGCCACAAAAATTATGGTAACTTCTGGGATCACCGCATTTTCAAGATGTACGGCCCGATATTGCCGGCAGCCCATAAACAGCACCAAACAGTCACTTTTTGTGAATGCAATGGCTTGTCAACAATAACCCTTGGACTCTAATTTGCACAAATGCGGCAATTTTGCTTGTAAATGAATCCACTAAAAATGAGACGATTTGGCATATAAACGACATTGAAACTCAATTATGTCTCAGGGTCATTGAAAATATGGACCGTTGGATAAAGGATTGCCACCGAAGCCGTGGCGAGCAGTTGGCCAATATTTTGTTTTACCAAAAATCTATTCACATTTACAGTTGTGAAATAAATCGTTGGCGTTACACATAATTGTCATAGATTCTTCTATCATAATAAAAAAATTATAAGGGAATTTTCTAAAAACTTTTAGACCACCCTTTTAACAAATTGACAATGCCATTTTTTTTTATTTATACTCTAACTAAAAATAAATTACTTTTGCTTATTAAATTAAATTAATAAAATAGGCAATTAACTGTTACATTGTCAAGTGAATTAAAATGTTTACCTTTATTTAAAATGCGAGATTAAGGTGCTATAATCCTTTGCAGAGGACAGAGCCCTTAAGCAACAAACTCTCTCGCAGCATTAAGTTATAACACACTTTTTAAAAGAGTGGTTGCTTTGTCGTAGGTTTAGTGACTTTATGTTTAATGGAACAGGTAACATTTAATATAAACTTTGTTGACACTCTCGTAACTCCAGGCTGTCAGTAAAATGCAGCATTTAATGTTTTGTGAACTTAACATATTTAAGGCCTTTATGTTATGTTTGTTTTAAAAGTTACATTTCTAAAATGACAAGAAAATACTAGGAATAAACATTAAAATAAAATAATTTTTACGCCAGCCAACGCAAAAATTATTAAGAATATAATTATTATTGTTTTACAACTAATGAGAATTACATTTATTTCGATAGACCAATATAATGGTAAATTTTTGGTCTGAAGACGCCTTCAGATACTTAATGTTATTTGTTATTAAATATTTTTTTTTTAATTCTGATAAAAATTGACCAAGTCAAATCTCATTGTGGGATACTTTAAGATCTCATACATATTTAGATTTTGTACAGAACTTGGCACTCACTTAGATCTAAATTCTTTTGCGGCGAAGCCTACCATCAAGAATAATTTAAGTATTGAACTTGGCTCACCCCAAGGAAGATAAACTTTTTAATAAGGAGCGCTCGATTTTTTACATTTGTCCGAAAATATAGGTTATATTTGTGACGTCACCTTTTGCCATAATATTTTTTTATCTGACAAAATAAACGAATACTTGGATACCATAAAATAAAATCACTAAAAAAATAAAAAAATGTATCTTACCCTTAATAACGATTTAAACGTAAATTACCTGTAAAGAATATCCAATATTATTTGTGATTTTTTGTTTACATCTCTTATATCTTACAATGCACATACTATTTCTATATTATATTTTCCTTATTCAGGAGTGGTAACGGTAACCAGCTAGGAAGGCCGGAGCTGATGGTCGCTCCTGGGTGGTAAGATATAACTGATTTTAGTTATATTCGTACCGGCGTTTCCCGAGGAAATCGTACAAACGCCATAAGCAGTTAATTATACCCCTGGGGGTTTGTGAAAGATGTGTTTATTTAAGTTTTCTTTATAGTAGTTTGTGTTTGTAGTGTCCACAGGAAAAGTTAGGAAAAAGCCTGTTTGATTTTATACAGGTACGCGTAGAGCGCGTTGGAAATCAAGTTTTGTCAACCTTGGTGCATTCATTTATTCGTTATGTACATGTTTAAAATTCATATATTTCAGTCATTCCCAGTCATACTTTTTCATTCATTCTCACTATTTACATATCTACAGTTTGTAGAGTTGTAGATATTATCTACTTTAATAATGATCTTTATAATATTTAGCTGATTTATGAACATTATTTTGTTAAATATGTACATTATATATTTTTATATTAGTTATTTGCAGTCTAGCCTGCATCGTCAAAATAGAACGGAAGTCTACTATAAAGCGGTTTGTGTTTTATATTATCTCTATATCTAATGTTTGCTAGAGATGTTATAGATGAATTTATCTATCCTCTCTATCTCCGCCATATTGTGCAATGCATCTATTCTCTCTTAGCGATGTAATGCATCTGAGAATTTTGTTTTGGTATCTCTGAAGTCTCGTCATTTGAGTATTAGATACACTGCACCATATGGAGGCTGCATAAGTTAATACTGGTCTAATTATTTGCTTGTAAATAGTTCTTTTGTTTTCCGGTGCCAGGCTAGATCTGCTTGATAGCATAGCGTAGAGGTTATTCATTGCTATGTATCCTTTTTAAAGCACTTGAGTTATGTGCTGTTTAAAAAACAGCCTTTTGTCAATAAAGACACCTAAATATTTTATACACTTTTTGGGGGTATGTAATTATTATTTATTTTTAGAGGGATATAAATCCTGTGATTAGTAATTTTTAGTAATTACTAGACATTCGCTCTTTGCCTCATTCACACTAACTTTTCATTTTTTCCACCATCTGACATCTATATGTCAGTCAGTCAGACAATCGGTAGGAAATTGGACCTTCATATCTTTACAACAGTTTGAGCTAGCTTCATGAAACTTAGGATTCCAGTCCTTATGGATCAAATAAACACACCTAGTTCAATGTGTTTACGTTAAATAGGTTTTGAGTTATGAAGGGGTTAAAAGTGGCACCAAATGGTTCGTCTAATATTCAGCGGCACGCTTGAGCTTGGCTTAACACGCTGCCGCGTGTCTCAATTGCGTCAATAATATTGCTTCAATAATATTGACCGTGTGACGGATGCTTAAGGTTAAATGATCTTTTGATGGAACTACTGAAGCGGACGTCCATCAACATATACCATAAGTAAGTATAATTTGACACTTGTATAATATCAGCAAGCATGTGTCCAAGCGCAAAATTTAGCAATATTTTATGTGTCTTTTTCTATTTCCTACCTATGAATGGGAGTGCCTTCATATCCATTAAATTTATTTCTACATCGATTTAAAAAGTTTTCACTGGCCAGAGGAACGATGTCATTGTATAACTATGGGAAAAATAATAATATTAAATAAATATTACAAGGTATGTTCTTTCTAAGAATATACACGTCGTGCCAGCTCAATGCGTTGAATTAAGTTTCTGTTATTTAAGCACTAGCGTTGTATAAATACGACACTAGCAAGTAGATGTTGCTTTAGATCGTCACCTTTCCAAGCATTGGCAAAAACTGCCTATGAACGTTTGGGAGTGGCATGAAGTATATATAATAATTTAAAACCTTTTCGTAGATATTAAAGGAAATGCGAAATATAAGAGCTTCAGAACTAAGGTGGTGTAAGTCACCTTGTATAAAAAATTGGACTTATAGTTTATTTTTATATTGTTTAAAGCCATTTGTATTTTCTGCCAGAGCGGGTGTAAGTCATAGTGTAATGGTAGATAAATGAATCTTACATACTAAGTAAGTGTCTTTTTAGGGTTAAATGGCCCATGTTTAAGACATGTTTTACAAATCTAATTATAAAATTATTTAATTTTTTTAACTAAGAGAAAAATTTAGTGACTTTTTCTTTAACTAGCCTTTTTCAAGGCTAAAAAGTTTTTTTTTTTGATTAAACAAAAATCATACCTGAAATAATAAGGATCCTACTACGTGGTTATTTATGGCGATTATTAAATATGCTAGTTGCCTCTGGAACAAAAAGTCAAAAATTATCATGATATTGCACATTGTCTATTTTGTTTTCTTCTGAACTCCTCACTTTTTCAAGTAATACTTGATATGATTTTAAGCCTAGACTATAACGCACATACATGTATTAAAAATTTGTACAGCAAAAAATTTCGTTTAACGAAAAAATATTTTAAAATTGGATTTTATACTATTAAGATTTTTCTCGTTATATTTTTTAAAGAATTTTTAAATTTAAAAATTAAGTTACTTTCCTTAAAATTTGATCTGATCTGGATGGATTGCCATTGCCGATAGTTATCAACAGCGCGAGAAAAAAGTTATGTTTTATGGGCGAAAAAATCATCAATTTTAGGCGGAGGACCAATTCTAAAACGGTATTTACCAATCGGTAGTGTTGACGTTTAAACAATGTATTATACGTTAAAGTTGTCTCCAATTATTACCGCGGTTATAATTGGTTGAACGCCTAAAATTGATCAAAGTGTTGTGTGCGCTTGGGTACCAAAGAGAATAGACAAGGATAGAGGATCAATTGCCGTTTCGAAAAGTGGCACAATTTGAAGAAAGGGTCTGCGGGATGGCAGGGCATGCGCATACGCACTCCAATGTCAAAATCGGCGGTATATTCAAAAAACATTGATTTATTTAGTAAATATACATAAAACATTAATAAAAAGTGTGAAATGTGGGTAATACTGAAATTTATTAATAATTTAATGACTAAATATTGGTAATTTAGTGCTAATGGTGTATTAAAATGTATTTGGTAGAAGTCTATTTTATACTTAGATTGGAATAGGTTAATGTAGAAAAATATATATAAATTTTAGGGAAATAACAACTAAAAATGAAAATCTAAATAGAATTATTTCTTAAAAACTAAACTTATATTAAGAAATTACATATTTAGCATAACGAATGGTTGTAAAATTTAAAAGAAGTGTATAATTTTAATATATGAAAATAGCACGCTTAAACTTACCAACCAAATAAATTTTAGACTTATTTTAATCCTATTTAGTTGAAAGGTATTATAGTGTATAAGTTAATATTACTTATACTGAGAAAAGCGTAGTAGGATTTCAGTTTCCATGGGCCACTGTGCTTGGTCCATTTTATTCGATATCTACATACTTGTTTTTAGGTATGAGGAAGCAGATAAGATTGTAGGTTTTAATTAACAATGAAAATTTACGTTTCCACAATACTGGATACTTACTTATCTTAAAATAAAATACTTTTGTAAAGGAAGCTCAAAAATGCTCGGTATTGCAGAAAAAAATCTAAATCCTAAACATCTTTTTTCCACAAATTTTCGATATTGACAAAAATAAGTGTACTTTCCTCTTAAGAGAAATTCATAATTTTTAAGATATTTCATATACCTACCACCGAAAACAATTAATATGGGATGGTTGAATTTTTTCGTAAAATTAATAATAGTTTGCCTTATGAGTACGAACTTAAGTAGACACACTCTAATCTTGGTTTGTACCTCAACTGGGTCAGTTATTTAGTGTTTAGGCCTTTTTATTTTTTTGCTTTAGTATAATTTTTATCACTATTAATACTTTTAAACTGGTCATTTGTCTGTCTTACAGTTCAAGGAAATTTTGTAAATATGGAGTGACGCACACAGAAATCCTTTATTGGTTCATTGTGTTTTTACCTCCAGCAAGATATTCATTTAAATATATTTTACGTATTTATGTAAAATAATAATGTATATAATATTTTGTTAAAAAAATGAATCTTACATAAAGTGTTAATTTGTTTTAATTCATAAAAAAACAACGTAAATAATTTAAAAAATACTTTATTTAAAAAAACCATTAAATTTACACAAACGTTGTTTCAATAATTTATATTTATAACACAGGTCACACGTAAAATTAAACCGAATAAAACACAAAACAAATAAACAGCCACAACAATCACAAAACATCAGCCATATTGAACATATTGAAAGTCAAGAGTTTTGACATTTATAACAGCCAATAGCAAGCCGAAAAAAGAACTTCTCATGCGCATGACGAGTAATCCCGCTGTGTTAAGTTAACCATCAAATCGGTTAAAGTTCGCAAGATATTTGGCTGATAGTATTGATTCAGACACAAAAATGTTACGCAAAAGTGCGTACTGAAACAAAAAAATTATAAATAGATCCATACTTTTAACCAAGCACCTGCTTTTTACCAACTTTAAGCAAGAATAAAATAAAACTTTGACGAGCTCTTTCGGTCGCTGAACACAATCACCAGTCGCAGTTGTGTGCCATTTTTTAATTGGTAGGGGTAAATCAACTGTTCCTCTCCCCTTCTCCATTCTCTTTGTTGGGTACCAGTCGTCAGCCGTCGTGACCGAATGTTCACGCGAGGGCGCCGCAAGCAATATCGGGATTATTCCAATGATTTCAAAAATAAAAGAGAGTCACCGTGCTCTGGTGAGCCAGTTTCGTATTTTGCCATGGCTTTTAAATACGCATGCTCGTAAACGTACCAATTTATTTTTATGGGCTGCAAGAGACCGTAAAGATTCCAAAAATGCTTTTAGTCACTGCAGATCTAAAGGTGTGTTATCCAGAGCCGTATGCAGGAGAGGGCCAATGGGGGCAAATGTATGTTAAAAGGTGTGAAACTTTTTTGGCGAATTTGAGAAATATTCTGTTAGATTTAATTCCGTAATGTATGTCAAAACAACCTTCAAAAGTTTTCAAACCTTTTTTTTGCTATACAATATTTTCAGATTTCTGTATTTATTTTGTTCATCCCCCTCCCTCAAAAGCCATTTTTGCGTATGGGCATGGTGTTATCTATGTTTAAATGTTTAATACCGTTTAAATTTTAAATATTTTAAATTAAATACTATTGATGTAAGTACAACAATGTTGTCTTGTCTTATTTAATTATTTATGATCGGTAACTATCCAGAACTAACTAACTAATAAACCATGAATAAAGAATCCACAAATAATTATTACAAAAAAAAAAATAACATTAAAAATCTTACGTATTGGTCTGTTTTTTCTTCAAGATACTCGCTAAGGTGTTGTAATGCTAATTTATGCCAATCTTCATTAAAAACAAATCTTCGTTTTTTCCAAATAAATTCAAATAGGTCGTTAAAGTCACCCAAAAATACCCCATCTATAAAAACTACCACATTATTTTTAATGGACCATAAACCGTTACCAAGTTTTCGTTGATGCTACAAAGAATAATCAGTTGTTTGAAAATATTAAAATGTCACAGCAATGTGCTCTCATGTTTTCTTATTTTTGAAGTGAAACGGAAGTGAATTTTAAAATTAAGTTGTTGAAAAAGAAAGTCAAGCGGGAAATAAAAAGTGTTAAAAATGTTAGTCATTATTTTTTATAGTCTACTAACTATTTCTAATATAAAATAATATTTAAAGTAAAAGTAAGATGATTTTAACAAAATTTCACAGTGCAACCCAATGTAGTGTTTGTTAATTTTTCACTCTACAGGGTCATTAAAATTAAAAGTCTGCCATTAGGAACTTTATTATTACTCCAAATTTAAAATTGTTTAAATTAGCAGGCTAATATAATTTTTATTGATCTATAAAATTAAATATTTCAAAAATGAATTGAGGACCTGTGTTTTCGAGGTGGAGAGTAAAGAAGCACACATGTATGTATATTTTAGCACCATTTAAACAAAAGATTTCTAAAAGGGCTTTGGAAAAAACTCCATATGTGATATATCTAATTTTAAATAGTTTCGGAAATATAGCCATCTTTAGAAATTTGATACTAAACTAGCATTTTTTAGCCAAAACACCTGTATACTGCATGAGCAATAGGTTTAGGTATATTGTCCAGTAATAGAATAACTAAACACGCACTATAAGTCACGCATGTTTACATGCCGGTATTTAGTTAAATTATCTCTTTTCATCACATTGCCTATGTGGTATGTTATTTAGCTCAACTGGTATAATATACAGTATATATATCTACATATCACTATGTAAAGAGTATTTCACGGCTTTAAGAAAATAGCACATATGATATCTCGATTTTTATGGTTTTGGAAAGATGGCCAGCTAACTGAATAAAATATTTTTTAATCTTAGAGAGCGTTATTAAAAATTATATCATTAAAGAAAATTGTATCTAGATTAATAGCAAAGTTATTAATGGCGGACACTTAATTTGAATAAACTTTTGTTTTAGTCCACTTACCACTTACTAAATTGGTTTATCTTTTTAGTAACTTTAGTATTTGTTACAGTAACAGTAACAACCAAAGAATATTGTAGTTAACATAAGTCTTGCTCATATTCGTTAGGAAAGGCGCATATTAAAGTAATAACCAAGTAAAGTGGCGGCGAGGTGGCGTGCTGTGAAAATAAAAAGTTTATTTAAAGATATGTCCGGTGACGCTACGTTTTCGTTTGTCGGTATTTTTTAAATATCTTAAAAACGCTTCAACCGATTTGGATGAAATTCGGTACACTCATTTAAGGTAATAAGGCGCCTGTAAAGCTCTACCTAGATTAAGATTGTTGTGGGCAATATTATTGAGAAAAAAGTACGCCACTGACTTTAAACAAAATGTTTATATATATTTTTTCCTATTCAGCAATTGAAAATACAGCTTTTTAGTTTCTTAAATTTTATTCGTATCTAGCTTCGTTTTCGAGAAAAAAATTAAATCTACTCTAATTTTTTTAAAAAGTACCTATAGGCAACAAACCAAAATAAAAAAATAGACAATTATTTGCCTTAAAATAAATGAGCAGTGGTGTATTTATCGGAAATCTTATTTTTCTTATTTACTAAGGTCAAAATTGCTTAATTTTTTTGGATTTGGATTTTATATTGGGGTGATTATGGATCCTTTTTAGTATCACTTAAAGTGGCTCCAATTTTTTTGCACTTTTATTTGGTTAATTCAAAAAAAAATAATAAAACTCAGTCAGTGGCGTACTTTTTTCTCAATAATATTGGCTGTGGTGTCCACTGACACGTCACTGGACTCAATAATCTTAATCTAGGTAGAGCTTTACAGGCGCCTTATTACCTTAATGGTAGGGGAGCGCAAGAGGGGATGTCTGAAGTTACTACAACGCGTCTGAAAAATATACCGGAGGATACCTTGTACCCGATTAAATACCTCCACCAAATATAAGTCCCGTATACAGGGGCGATCATAAAAAACAAAAATATATCCATCAGAAATTGTCGTGCTCGTCAGATTAAAATAGACCTTTGACCTGCTCAAGCGTGTTTTTTTCATTACGATTACGAAAAATATATAATTCAATACGATTTGAACTATTTCCACAAGCCAAAATAATAAAAATATTTTTTTGACATACTTAAAAGTGTATAGCCGCTTAACGCCCCGATGAAAAAGTATACATTATATAACATTTTTTTTTTTTATCATCTAAGCTTTGCCACCCAATAGGTCTTTATGACGCTCGAGTAACTGCAAATTTACCATCTTATCTCCCCTACTATAAATGACGTATACGTAAATGTATTAAATTTTATCAAAATCAGTGGACGTGTTTGAGGTATATTTAAAATACCGCCCTGTATCTCAAAAACAAAGCGTCTTCGGTCATATGGTTATAAGAACTTTTTTAAGTTCCAAGGAAAAATCCCTTAAAATTAAAGTTATCACTTAATTTACACCCTGTATAGTGGACTAGTGGTATCTAACTGACGCCACACATTTACCAAACACAATTCTATCGCCAATTTACTTTATTACGCAATTTTGTATTTATTTATGAATGTTTTAGAGATTCCACTTGAAACTCGTCAATTTTAGGAAAAGAACCAATTTTAAACCGGTATTTATCAATCGGTTATGTTGACGTTTAAACAATGTATTATACGTCAAAGTTGTCACCAATTATTACCGCGGTTATAATTGGTTGAACGCCTAAAATTGATGACTGACTCACCACTTGGCCGCCACATCACTTGCTTACCATTTCAGTGAGCGCCTTACCTTACTCAAATATAAAGTTGAATCTAATAAGCCAGGAGTAGAGGTCTGGGTCTATGTTAAAGTTTAACAAAAAAGTAAAAAATATTGCCTTTTTAATAAATCCATTCCATTCCACGTCCAACATTGGTCTTATATCCGGAGCTTCAAACTCATTTGGAAAACTTTTGTGTAATTTCAAAACGGCAAATCTACATTTTTGAAAGTCCTCGCTGGTAATAATTCCGACAACTAACAGCTTCTGAGGTGTAATTTTTAATGAATTATCCTCGTTGGACATTTTTTAAACAATTTATTTTGTTCCCTGTCATTAATCTGTAACCTGTCGGTCAAAGATAATGACAGTTGTTTTGATAATAATTTACATACCGTACGCATCGCCGATTTTAATGAAATTTGGTATACGGGGGTTCCTTGGGGCGCTGATCACGAATCTGAAACAATTTTAAGAAGGACTCGTTTTGTTTTTGAGATATTCATCATCAGACTTGATAACCAAAACTAACCTAAATTCACCTTTTTTTTTTTTTTTTTTCCCAGGGAGCCGTCTGCATGTCCGGTGGCACTGCAGCCTGAAGGCTTATTGTACCAAACTCCCGTTTTATTGTACCCATTCCAGTACCCTAGTTCCTTGAAGAAGGCGGTATAGGTCTGCTGGGTGCGTACCATATGTTTCCGGGGGCACTCTAATATCCCCGAAGATTGCCTGTCTTTTGTGATCCAGTGCCTCACACTCTGACAGTATGTGGGATACTGTTTCGGTCTCTGCTCCACATAATCTGCAGTCCAGATCTCCGTTGTATAATCCCATTTTATTTAGGTGTTCTTTCACTGGAGCATGTCCGGTGAGGAAACCTGTGATCGTTCTTAGCTGATTCCTACCCATTTTGAGTAGTTCTTTAGCTCTTTTTGTGCATGGTCCACTGATGTATATTTTCCCATACATGTGTTGAGGAAGCCTTTCCCAGTGCAGTCTTTGCTGGTCCTTTACCCAGTTTTGTACCGCACTCCGGAAGGTGCTCTTTGGCACTCCAAGGACTGGTTCTGGCCCGACGTATGTCGTGGCTGACCCCCTTCTAGCCAGTTCGTCTGCGTTTTCATTGCCTCGAATTCCGCAATGCCCTGGCACCCACATCAACCTCGTGTTGTTGCGTTCCGCCAGTTCCCTGAGTTCCTCGAGGCATTCTAGTACCAGCCAAGACGATACCTTGGGATTAATTAGTGCACCAAGGGCTGCTTGACTATCCGTAAGAATGTTGATTGTACAATTTGTGCGGGGCCTTTGGTTGTTAATTCTGGCACATTGTAAGATCGCAAAAATTTCTGCTTGAAATACAGAGGCGTGGTTTCCCAGTGGAAAGGTCAAACGAGTGTTTCCCATCTCACTGTAGACACCTGCTCCTGACCCTTCTTCGGTTTTGGACCCGTCCGTATACCAGGTTTGACCTCGAAGAGAAAGTCTGAAATTTTCGTTTGCCCAGTTCTCCCTTGGGTGTATTGTCACCTGAAAGGGTCTTCTGGGTACGATTTGTGGGGTCATATAGTCTGTCCTCATATCCATTATGGGACTCCTTATGATATTTTTTTATTTCCATGTGTCCTGATCTAACTTTTTGTGTTGCTCATTAAACAAGCTGGGTCGCCTAGAAATGCAAAACAAACATTGGAAAATTTGATATTTTAAGAAGAGAGAAAGAAATTAAAGGGGATTGTTTATCAGAGAAGAAGTAGTTAGTAAAGTCAAGCATAAAGTTAAAGTTTTAGTTAAGCCTCGTACGGGCTATCCCTAGGGATATGCCCGTACTAAATTATTTAGTCAAATAGGTTAAGTTAGTTTTTAAAAAATGCAAAGTTAGTGTTGATGGTCCACCGGTCTCATTGTCCCAATAGATAGTTCCATATGGTTCATTTGCCCAGTGACGTGAAAGTGAACCTGTATGTATATTTCAAAATTTCAACGTCACAATATAATTTGGCAAATGGAAAGTTGTTGTTTCATCTTCTAACTGATAACGTTAAACGGAAAATGAAAACAGAAACGTCAATCTATAAATACAGCTTCATGCTTTTAATTAGGTTCTATGTGTTGAAGACTAGCAGGTAGTTATAAGATAGGAAACGCATGACTAGAACCTTGCACGATAGATTGACGCGTCAGCCTTGTTTTATTGTTGCTTCCATGGACAAAACTTGTTCATGCATTTAACTATTAAAATTGGTCCAAGAGTTAACTCATAGAAGTATATATATAAGGTATTCTAAAAGTGGAATTATTTATTTTAACAGAAGATTTTCCAAGTTAATTTAGGACAGAAAGTATAAGCATGAGTCTGGTAATTCTTTAGTCTCAAGATACAGGGTGTTAATTTTATTTAAAAATAACATTTTTGAATAATATCTTAAATATAGTTTACTTAGTCTTTAACTTATTTAGCCGTGTTATTTCTGACCAAAACATGTCAAGGGTATTTTTGATAATTTTAGTGAAAAACTTTGTTTTAATTTTGACCTTTAAGAAATTGTTTTAAGAGTCTATTAAAGAATATAGAACTTATCCTTTAAGGCGGTTTTTTTTGTGAATTTCGCGTTGTAGATGATAAAAAATATGTTAGGTTTTCCAGTAGTGTATCTCAATTATTACACATACATAATAAGTTTAATATTTCTAGACTAAAGCAGTGCTAAATGGTGATGTCCTTACCATTGAATCATCCAGTGAAAGAGGAAGCTGGAAAAGAGTATACTCTCTTGCAGGAACAGAGCTAACTGTGGTATGTTTATTTGCTCTTAACAAGAACCAAATTTTTCAATTAATTGATATTTTTTATTGTGATAGAAGAATCTATGACAATATTGTAAAAAGTAAAATATTGACCAAATACTCGCCACGGCTTCGGTGGCATAGCTCTATCTGATGATTTATATTTTCAATGACTCTGATAAATTGAGGTTTAATGTCCTTAATTTGGCGAATTATCTCATTCTTTTGGTCCTAAACTATATTTGGCTTATTGACGTACGTTTTTTCTATTAAATATTTTTAAGAAAAGAAGCTAAAAGTATTTAAACACACATTTATGGTGGCAAATTAAATCCGCTACGACACTGGATTACACGGCTGTTGAATTTCTAGACTAAAAGCCATTTTTTTTGGCTGTGTGGCAAGTGGTACCATTTAACCTGTTAAAACTACATATTCCATGTTTCTAATTTTTGGCCACAAGAATCACGGCAACTTCTTGGCTTACCTCATTCTTGAAGATGACGCCAGCAGTCCATAAACTGCACCAAACAGTCACTTTTTGTGGATGCATCGGCTTTTTATAACCCTTGTACTCAAATTTGTTCAAATGCGGCAATTTTGCTTGTTAATTAATTCACGACGAATGAAATAATCCGGCGATAAACAAGATTGAAACTTAATTACCTTTCAGAGTCATTGAAAATATGAACCGTCGGATAAAGGTTTGCCACCATTTTGTTTTACACATTACTGTTATAGATCCTTCTATCATAATAAAATATATTTGGAGAATTTTTTTAAAACTTTTGGTTTTATTTACGTTTTTGTTGGACCCTTCATTATTATTTCCATCAAGTAGGTTAAAACAAATTCATTTAAAGTTTAGCAACTAATTAAAAAAAAGACATTTGGACACCTCGAGTTTTATTTTTGGCATCGATTTTTTTCTTCGTATAGTTGGGGCTAGATGTAATTCATTCTAAAAGCAATGCCACAAAGTACACAAAAATGATAAAGTTAACAATTCTTTTAGAATGCACATAGCCTCTGATAAAGCGTAATTACATATTTATTAGATAATTAAAAAAAATGTTAAACACGAACCACAATATTTTAAAAATCCTCATTTTTAACTGTCATAAAACCTGACTCGTGGCGTGAGAGACTCGTCAGGTTTAATATTTTGTGCTGCAATAACTCTTTGTTTACAAAATGATTTGTTTATATTATAATTTTTTGCCTACTTTGCGGCTTTTATCTCCTTCCTCTGGAATAAATTATGTCTGGCCCCAACTTTAAATAATTCATGTACACGGTATAAGCCATAAATAATCAACAACCCTTACCTTTATACCCACTTATATTTTTATATTTTACTAAATTGAGCATATAAATACCAAAATAATATATATTATGTACTATGCCTAAAGTCAACTATTGTTAAGCAATTAATTTACTAACGAACATAAATAAAAAGCGTAAAAACAAAGTTAACGGTTTATTTTAAGGCCGCCCTGTTGATGTTCTACCAGAAAAAGAAAAATGCTAGTAAAAATTATATGCAGAATTTAATATTGGTATTTCATTTATTTTTAGTTTCAATTAATTTCATAAAAAAGCTTATGGTTGAAATTTGTTTATTATAAAAAGAAGCCAAATATAAAGATTTAGTACGGAATTATGCGGTAAAACCAGTTAATGAATTTTTTATAAATTTGTTTCAAGTGATGTTTGTAGCAGTGGTCTTTTAATTTTTGTCAGTAACAAATATTATTTATAACATAAAACTAGGTTTAATATTACATTAATTGACAATATTATTAAAAAAATACATATATATTTTGTAGTTACATAATGTGTCCCTGGAGAGGTGTTACAAGAGAGCAAATAAACCAATTTTTTTTAAACTTTAAATTAGCATTAAAAAAAATAGGTCGTACCTGGTCAAAATCATATTCCGATAAAAAAGAAGAAAAAAAAGTTGTGAATAAAAAATTAAAAGGTGTTTAAAATGAGGTGCTACAGGACTGCTCTTTCCATTTAAAAAATAGGTTGCTAGTGGCAATACGCCACGTGAGCAAAATTATTTAAATTTATTATATTTAAGTAGTTTAAGTGACGTGATAATCTAGATCCTAATAATTTGTCTCATTTAAAATATTAAAGGTAAAGAAAAACTCTATCAATATTCTCACTTTTTACAAAATTTTATTCCGATTGAGATTATACATGGCAAGCTATAACTAAAAATATAAAAATACCCAGAAGTAAGGTATCGGGTGTCAAGTTATAAATTTACAACCCCCTTAACTTTTTATTTTTTATTGTACAAGATAATTAAATATATTGGTTTGTTGGGTTGATTTGGTAGTTTCCGAATTTGTATTTATATCTTTATTATGTTTTAAAATATACAAAGTACGACAAAAAGTATAATTTTTAAAATTAAATACCCTATATTATATCATTACACCATTAAAAGATCCTTCAAAAACCCTAAAAAATACTACATTTCATATATTGCCATGCACCATTCTGTTAGGACGATTTTGTATTATCTGTATCTTTTATTAAAATTCTTTTTTGCAAGATGTACAGGGTACGACAAAAAGTATAATTTTTAATGGAACACCCTCTATAGTGAATCACCATTTAATAGATAATTTAAAGAGCTTTAAAATATTACAATTTTTTATGGGTCTGTTTTTATTGGTTTTAAAAATATGGTCCTAAATAAAATTATTAGGTAATTATTGCCATAATATAACCTACGTACATAATAATTAAAATTTGCACTTATTCTTCAGATTTGGATGACCATATTTCCGAAACTAATAAAGATAGATATATCAAATGTTGTATTTCTTAAAGCTCTTTAAAAATCTTTCTATTAGTGATTTAATGTACAAGGTATTTCATTTAAAAAAATCATACTTTTGTTCTAACCTGTATATTTTAAAAGAAATAAAAAAATCTAAATATTGAGTCAAAAATTAACCCAACAAAACGATATAATTATTTATTTTTTACAATCGAAAATAAAATAGTTAAGAGCGGTGTAAATTTATAACTTGACACCCGGTACTTTTGTTAAAAAAAATACAGGTAAATGTTTTACAAAACTTTATGTCACAATTAAAATATTAGGCATAAAGGTAAAATATATTTAAATTTTTACATTACGCACTAAAACTGAAATACTTTTTGAGTAAGCAAGGGCAAAATATAAAACGCAATTAAAACATATATTATATATTTTTTTAATTCGCTCTCTCATGTCGAACCTTTAAGTGTTTATACGAAACATGAAAAAATCACACAAAGAGCTTTTTACTGTAATGCTTAACCAGGGCCGTAATAACTGTTTGGGGCGCACTAGGCTGGAAATTGTTGGGGCGCCTATTTTATTAAAAAAAAGGTTAGCAAAAATTTAACAGAGCAAAAAAAGATCATTTTTCGCGTGGCGCCTATTTTAATATTTAAATCCCTGAGCAGCCTACTTAAGAAGCAAAAAAAGGTATTTTCCTGCGTTGCGCCTATTTTATTCCAGGGCGCCTATTAACAAATCACATTAAAGACCACCAAAAAACCCACCCGCCATCTTTTAAAATCTCCCCTGTCGGGTGCCTATTTTTTCACGGCGCCCCAGGGTTAACGCCAAAATATTAACATAAAATTTAATTCTATACAAAAATATCTTATAATTACAATTATACCTTTGGTAATTTTTTTTTAATATAACCTGCAGTTTATATTACCAATAAGAATACAATTTGGTTATTTATTAGTTTTGGACCAAAAAACAAGTTTTTTCAAAATGACCACTCAAAACTTAATAAATTTTAGGTCCAAATGTCCTCTTGTACCTACGCCTATCCTGGGACACACTGTATATTATATGTATGTACATATTTTTTCAGACCTCTGTCAATGTATCCAATGCTGCAGTGCCAGACGGAAAAAGGATTTATAAAAAGAATTAATTTTTATTAATAATAACAAGAGTTTCCTTAATAAATAGTAATAACCGTTTGTCTATTATTTTTGTTTTTTAAATTATTTCCTTGGGTCATTGAAAGAATAACCTAACACAGAAAAAAACAACCGTTTTTTAATCCAAATCTTCTGGACATGCAATTTATTAAAAACGATGTTGTTAACTTTTAAATAATACTACTTTCTTGGACTTCCATTGTTTTTATTTTTTACTGATAGGTACATGACGTTTCGAATGTGGTATGTCGGCAACCGTGTTCAAGTAATAACTAGAACTACTCTTACGCAACTACGACTTATATACTATTCGCTGTTCACCAAAGCTTTATCGATTCACAGCTGCTTCTTCTTACTCCAGTATTTTTGACCAATTAAATGTGTACTTTTAGTTGCGTTACCATGACAGTCCAAGTATTTTTTTCTCCTGGGGTAACTTAAAGCGAACTACAGTGAACATTTTTGGACATAATTAAAGACTCTTTTTTACGTTACATATAATTTAAAAATTATAGTTAAATTTTTACCAGTTGTAGTATCTTAGACGACCATAATACAAGGTGTTTGAAAAACTAACTAGGATATGGGCAATTCCTTGTTAAACATTATATAAAAAAATATATAACAAGCAATATATAAAAGAAAATATAAACATGGGCAAGGAAATGCACAGTTATTAAGATACAGATGATAATTTAATTTTTTTATTTTTTTATATTTGGTCGTAAATAGAATTTAATTATAAGGTTTAGTGCCATCCCGGGGGCATCTCAACAAATATTTTTGGCAAAAAATGTACGTCACTGCCTATTTCTGCAGATTCGATTCTTCACCTCCTGTATTTTTTCGTTTACTCCATTTTCGAGAAAAAAAACGGTTTTATTGCATTTTTGGACACGAATATTAAATAAAAATTATTCCTGGCCTGCACAAATTATTTTTAAATTATTTGTGGCCTTAAGAAAAATTTCCGAAAATAAATTAAGCACAGCACTAGTGGTATTACAGGTAAACATTTACCGTATGTTTCTTGTGTAGCCAAGAGGTATGCAATAAACTAAATTTTATTTTGTTTTTCAAGAACAAAACAAAAATGATAAATAATTTAATTGCTAAAAAAACTATACTTTTACTTGTTTTATTTAAATAAAGTATAAAATTTGGACAAAGGGCAGTAACATACATTTTTTTATTGGAAATATTCGTTTACGTACCACTTAAGAGGCACTGGACTAAATAAAATTATTCAGTTTAGAGCTTAATTAGCCTATTAGTGATACAAATGCAATTTCTAAATTTAAATAAAATTGGATTAAAAATATTTAAGACGTCATTAAAAAAATGATTTTTTTACCATCATATAAACGACGCATTTCCGTACCCAAGTTTATATACCGGATCAGGTAAGTAACCTAACGCATGGGCAATTAGAGAAAAAGAGAAAGTCTAACGTGAATACCCGCATATAAACATTTTGGATTGGATGAGTCACATACATCCTTTGTTGTTGCTTTACTGGCTAATATCCCACTACCTATTTGCTTTACCAGTATACTTTCTTTCATATTTTAAATAGTAGAATATGCCTTTTAATTTGTCTAACAACATTCTGCAATACTCTGTATATAAATGTAAATAAAGCCACAACTAATAAATTAAGTTTAAGTGCAAAAATAACCTTATAATTATTTTTTTAAAATACACTTTTTGATAATAAATTTAATTTAAAATGGTTTTAACCTAAAATAAATTGCAATACATTTCTTTTTTTTTAATTTTCCTTAGTTTATAGTTTAGTTTAAATATTGGTTTAAATCAAACTTTTTGATTATTTTATAATCATACTTTTATAAAATAAAAAAATAGTTTATGCTTTAAAATATTTTAAGACTTGACAATTGTGATACAATAAATATTTTAAGACTTGACAATTGTGATACAATACAGAACAAAGCATTAAGAATTGTCACAGGAGCGTACAGAACAAGCCCAATAGCAAGCATTCAGACAGAAGCATCAGAACCACCAATAAACTTAAGAAGAATGTACCTGAGTCTCAATTATGCTGCCTCCATACTATCTCAGCCCACCAACCCCGCTAAACATCACGTCATTGCGTCCAGATTCCAAACAACTTATCAAAGAACAAAAAGGTTACCAGTTCCATTCTACGAAAGGCTAAATAGATACATTGACCACCTAGATATCCAACTTCCAAAAATAATGCAGATTCAAACTCTAAACATCCCTCCATGGAGCATCAGAGATCCCAGAATGCAATACATCACTTACTACATTTTCCAAATCTGAAACATCCCCAGAAATAATAGTAGCCAATTTTCAAAAGCTCTTATCAACAAGCTACGAAAAAATTCCAATAATCTACACGGATGCCTCTAAATCAAACGATGGAGTCGGAGCTGCAGTAGTTACACCAATTGAAACACTTTACTTTAAACTACATGACTGGAACTCAATATATACAGGAGAATTGTACGCGATCCAACAAGCACTAGAATATATCAAAAGACAAAATATAACAAAATGTGCTATAGCTACCGATTCTCTTAGCTCAATACAGGGACTTCAACAACTATATCCTAGGCACCCACTCCTACAAACAATAAAAGAGACCCTACACAACATTCAGAATAACCAAAAATCTGTGTACTTTATATGGATACCATCACACATAGGGATAAAGGGAAACGAAAAAGCAGATACAGCAGCTAAGGAAGCCATTTTTCAGCATAATATACGTAACAATGATTTGGTAACAACAAATGACGTTAAAATGTTCTTTAAATATAAAACACATAACGAATGGCAGAATCTTTGGTCAAATCAACATACTAAGCTAAATGAAATTAAGCCTTCAGTTAAACCTTGGAATAACAACAACCTAAGCCGAAAAGACCAAGTAATTCTTAGTAGACTACGAATAGGACATACGAAATTTAGTCATGAATACCTCCTTAGGAAAGAAAATCCACCTATTTGTACAAAATGTGCAAATCGACTAACCGTAAGACACATATTTGAGGAATGTCTAGACCTAACACAGCTGCGACAGAAATATAACCTAAACCATGGAATCACTCAAGCTTTGGGAGAAAATGCTAATATTACGAATATAAAAAAATTTCTAACTGAGATAAACCTAATTAATTGTGTTTAAATATTGTTATTTAAGAATTGTATATACTAGTAGGGGCCTCTAATAACCCTTCGTGGTTGATGGGGCCTTAAACATTTAAATAAAAAAAAAAACTATTTAATTTAAATAGCATATGGATTTATTTGCTATTGTATTTCAAGTTATCTTAAGATAGCAAATATTTGTATATTCCTAACGAAATGATAACCGTAAATGTGATAAATATATGAATATGTACTTTAAATTTAATTAATTACCAAAGTAAAAACAAAGTTGTTTTTTATTATAAATAAAAACTCATAAAATATATTAGGCTCACATGGGAAAAATGGCCTAAAATGACACACTATAAATTTTTGCCTGTATTTAATAAAATAATAATGCGATTTATAAAAACAAATTGTAAAGTGCCTTTACAACTTATTCTTAGTCATTACTTAAGCCAAGGTTTACCTAATCCAGCATAGAAAATATATACCGACTATTTTTGATAATGTCTCAAAGTATATCATTTTAGGTATGGTGTCGAATAAAATGACACAATAGTTTAGGCTAAAATGGCATATACATTTAACAGACGATTTTAAGGAATTTGAAAAGTAAAAACCAATACATTAAATAAATTTAAAACCTATTTTTATTAAAATCATTTAAAATGTATAATATGATAAGGTATTATAAATAATATTGACCTTTTTTAATACAACAACAAAGTTCACGAAAAATATCTTCGTTCTAGAGAAGATTAAACGCATTCAGCATGAGCCCACTTTAAACAACTTTAGCATGTAGACTTCATTTTATATTTACCAACCATTAAGAAAAAAAAGTTTTTTACGTTGACGACCGCGTTAAAATAGTATGTCATTTTACACTTCTAACATGTATATCATTTTACCCAAAACAACAATTTAGCAAACATACTTAAATTTTAGGAGTATAAATAAACTCAAAATAATCATATTTATAAATAAACATAGCAAAATTATTGTGTTTCAATTAAAAAATTAAAAATTATGACGTGTGTCATTTTACCCGAGTATGCCATTTTAGGCCAGTTTTCCCTAGCCTTGTTAAAAATAATGATCAAATAAAACACTTAGCTGCAAATAATAGTAGAGGAACTGCAGCATATTTGTAATACCAGTTTGTTTTTTGGAATTAAATTAATTTTAAAAAATGACTATAATACTATGAGGGGTTACAAGCTTGCCAAAAAGTTTTCAAATCTGTATTTTCGTTCCGTCTGGGCTGGTAGCTGGAAACTCAAAATGGCGTAGTTTTTTAAATGCTTGGTGGATTAGTGTGTTTTACGACGTTATGTTTATGAGAAAAAAACATATATAGCCTTAATAGGTATTTCGATATAAAAGTATTCCAAATTACCCGCAGTAACTCAAATATTGTGCAGTTCCTCTATTATTAAATATAGTAAAAAATACTAATAGTATATTTATAATATGATTAAATTTTCATAGCGTAATATTAGGCAAATAAGAGTAAAATTCTTAAAAATTTCTAAAGCTCTTCGCGCACGGGTCGGTAAAACAGCAACGAGGACAAAGATTAATAATAGTTTCTTAATAATAGTTTAACAAGATCAGACAGTCAGACAAGGCAAATAAAATATGACAGAGACAAAAAAGGCGTCCGTGTTAAAGGGACAAAGCACATGGTCGGGCGGTCATATTGATATGCGACGTTCGTTACATATATCTATCTTTGTTTACCTTAAGTCGTGTAACAAAGAACATATAGTGGAAGTGGGTACCTGACACTCGAGGGTTGATCGGAGTTTTAAAAGGCGATCGACGACAATCATATTTTACCTTGTGCTTGGTGTGGTCATAGCGGGTAATAGTTACAACGTGGGAATTTTTTGCGCTAGTAGAAATTTGATATTATACTCTGTTCACTATAAGTTAAGAAAAACATCTGAACAAAAAAATGTCTCATTCGTTTAAACAGTCAGTAACCCTAGTTACCACCACCACAGGAGTTACTTATGTACTGGGTATTCATTATCAATTTATAGTGACCAAAGTATAGTTTTGTGTAATTATGGAGAGTAAAGACAAAAACTGGCGTTGTAAAAGGTGGTGCATTGTAAGGGAAGGCAAACTTATATATAAATATTTATTTTTTTACGTTTTGCAAAACTTGTTTTACTCATTTCCAATACATTTTTACAATTATGAACAATTTGGTTTAATTTCTCATTTTAATATAGTGTGTACAGTTGTTTTTTGATGATGCGCCAGTTAGTACAAATAACTCTTACTTACAAATGGACAACCTTTTTATTATTAATTTTACGAAAAAAGTCGCAGAAAAGTTTCCAATCGCCGAAAAAAGTGTTTGCATTTTAAAGAACTTGTTTGCATATTTGAAAGTTAGGTATAAGAATAACTTAACACTGTTTTTCAAAATAACGCCTTTAAATCTAGCCCCCTTATATATTTTAAACTTTTTTCAGAAACAAATTTTTATTAGATGTGATGTGAAAATGTTGCCACAGTTCAAAATCATCGTTTTTTTGCAACTTACGATTCAAAATCATCGGTTTTATTTTTGCAACCTACGATGGCTGTAGATTGGAGGGACGGATTTTAGAAAACATGTTTATTAAAAGAAAGGTCCTATATTGACCCTTAAAATACTACCTTAAAATATTTGTAGGTGCAGTATCAATACGGCTTTATTTAATATCTTACACAATATTTACATATCATCATATAAATAGTAGCAAATAAAAACGTTTTAAATCCAAACTAACATAAAAATATTCAATTGACAAGAAATGGCAAGCAACAGCAAATGCTTTAAAAACCAACTTAATCAAGTAATGCCGGCAACAACGGCGCGTCTGACAACATGGCTCAAGGCCAATGGGAGAAGTCGGTGAAATCCTTTGAAGTTTCTTCGAGTGTTACCTCTTGTTAAAACATACCTACTCTTTGACGAGGACGCGATTTATATGCCTGTATGCGTATTCGCATGCACAAGCAGAAATCGCAATTTTCTTAGCACTCGGCTCTTTAGCATTATTATTGTAAAACATGTTTTTTATTAAACATGCTTTATCTATTGGGCTACGAAAGATTACAATAAACTGGTAATATATTCGTATAATAAATACTACTTGGCTATTCCAACACCCAAAAAGTTGTTTGCCGTCGAGTCGAGATATCAACGTGCCTTGAATTTTTGTTGATGAAAATTTTTTATTTTTTATTTTAAGGCAAGTAGTCATTCAGAAAATTGATTTAGAGAGACTATTGTAATAAATAAGCACAACAAAATTTTATTTAACCTTACAATTATTTTTGCAAACTTCTACAAACGACCAAAATTAAAATATTTTAAAATTATTTTTACTCCTTTGGAGCGCAGGTGCACTTTGTCGTCATAGCATTTTTAAAACTTTTTAATTGATACTTTGCACTTAAACAGATATCAACGGTGCAATATTTAAGCTTTCGCTAATTATATAAAAAAGTTTTTTTTATAATCAGCAAAAACTCTATGGATGCATTTAGTCTTTGTTGTTTTTATATTCGATAGTATTTACCTCGCACATTATATAAAAATGCTTGATAAGTAATGGCTCACTTCTCACCCTAGGTAAACAGGGTGTAATTTAATTGATTGCTGAAAATACAGGGTATAATTCCTTAGCTTATTTTAGAAGAAAACGTGCATATTAATATATGTATGTCCTAAACCTCTAAACTTTTGAGATACCGGGTGTTAAAATTTAAGAGAAAAAAATCTATTTCTTTAAATATTCTACCTGTTCTTTACCCAATTTTGTTTTAATTTGGCAATATATTAATAACAATAAGGGGTAATTTATCACTAACTTAATTTTATTTAATAAGTTTAATGGCGCTTTGAGGTGCAAGTAGAGAAATATTTCCAACAAAAATAAAACAGTACGCCACTATTAATGTGTGTAAAATGTTTGTGCTTTCTTTAGGTTAGGCAAATAAAAATACTGCTTTAATGTATCTTATTTTTTCCCAGGTTGTTAAGTTTACCTTAAGTAAGAAAACCTAATTTAAAGCGTTTTTTATTTTAAAGTGCATCTTATGTAATACAAATTTTTATTTTATATTTATAACTAAACACACATGCAGTGTGTGCTAAGTATTGCAAATATTACTGGGTAATAAATGTAAAAAGCAACATTGGTCTGTTCGCAAAAAATACATAAAAAGTGGTAGAAAAAGTCCTAACAACTTGAAATTTTTAAATCCTTACCAACAAATTTGTATAAGGAAGAAAAGTTTATGATAAGTTTTGCAGACACATTATTGCTTTTTAGGGCAACTATAGTAATTAAAATTATACCTATATGTTGTCTTAAACATCTTAAAAAAATGAGTACCTATATTTTGTTTAAAACACTTAAAAAATTAATTATGTTTAGCATGTAATCTATTAGGAACTTATTTCAATATTTCTACTGTACAGTGTTGTTTGCAACGTTGCCTTTCTTACTTCACGGCTTATAAGTTTAAAAAGCTGTTATCAAGCACATACTGCTTAAGCAAGCAGTTTTGGTACATCCCCGAGTATTAGAATAACAAAACAAGCAGTATTAGTCACGCATTTTTACATGCCGAGATTTTGTTAGATTGTCTCTTTTCCTTACTTTGCCTATGTGTTAGGTTATTTAGCTTAATATATACATAAAGATTTTTTTCTGAAAATAAAATTTATTTTTAGTAAGTTAAATAGCCGGCACGTATTTTAAATAAAATTCCTTTTATTTTACAGGTAATAAAAAATTCCCCAACTGGTGTTCGTGTCGCGACGTGACGGTTTTTAATTACAGCATTTATAATATTACATTGTTATATTTTTATATTATTACATTGTTATATTTTCAGATTTAATTTAGTAGAAAACATCCAAAATTTAAATTTGCCAAATTAAGAAGAAGAGATTGGACCGGCTATTTACAATATGACTTAACTCATTACTATTACAACATTTTTTGGACTTTAGCTGTATAGAACGAGTTAAATTAAGAATTTTTTAACTTAAAAATCACTTTTTGGTATTTGAAATGGTAAAAATATAATAACTAAGGTACATTTATTCATTCTTTGTAATAAAAAGTTAAATTTATTTGTTACTAGCCGTCCCGTGCCCACTTCGTTGGGCGTTAATTTCATTTTTCTCTGAATATTTTGAATCCCCCTCGGTAATCCATAAAAAAAATTAAAATTAACTGAAAATAAGTAATCAAATTCGTTGCTTTTTTCTATTCTTTTTTATTAAAAGACCTGCATCGACCGAGAGTTGAACCCAGGCCACCTGCGTGGCAGGCGAGCATTCTACCACTAGATTGCCTATGCTTATGAAAGATAGCTGACCCGTGCCCACTTCGTTGGGGTGTCAGTTATATTTTTTTGCCGACTTAATATACATATAACATCATTTTTCTCTCTTTTGTTCAATCATAATAAAATATAGCCTATAACACTCCTGAATAGTGTAGTTTTCTGACTGTCAAGAAATTTCATAATCGGTTTAGTACTTCCGAAGATTACCCCCTGCAAACAACGAAACAAATAAACAAAGTCACAATCTTTACTCCCTTTAAATATTATTATAGTAAAATTATTTTTTATCACCCCGACCTTTTGTAATTTTTGCCAATCGGTGTTAATTTTTTTTTTGATCCCTATAAAGCAGCTTATATGTTTAAACTTTTTTAAATGCAAAAAAAATATTAGTGCTTAAATAAACCTATACCAAAAATAATGGAAAAAATGCGTGTGCACAAAAACATCTTACTGAAATGTGACTGTTGCGTAACTACGGATGAAAGCATTACCTTTCTTTTTGTCGGATTTTATTTGTGTTAGTTTAGCGTGCCTGATGTAGAGACTTAAAAAAGTACTTGTTTGTTGTATTGTTTGATTGCTGTTTGGTGTATTGTTTGATTGCTTACTGGTAATTTACTTAAAAAGAATTAGAAATTGCTCTGAAGCAATTGTTAGGATTATAATTAATCACTATATTGTCATCCAGCAAGTTACTATGACAAAACAGACATAACCGCAAGAACAAACAAAAATAGGATTTTTTAGTTAACCTAATGCCATAAAATGCCAAAAGACACATTAACGAGATTGATAGACCCCCATAATAATGGAAGGGCAAATTTGAACAGTTATTGCCGGAAAAAGTTTTGTTGGCTAATTTTTTCAAATGCAATGGCAAGTGTAGTAGTAAATTGGTGGTAAATCTGCAATATGGTAAATGTAAAAATAAATCCCTAACTTAATTTTTAGTCTTTTATAGAGTTTCGTTGCTTAAACCCATAAAGCTATCTAGCTTAAAATGCAACAGCTCCTTTACTTTAAACGTGAGGAAACCACCCTAAAATGACATCATTTATAAATTTTTGCCTATATTGAAAAAATATTAATGCGTCAATTGTAAAGTGGCTTTATTACTTATTCTTTGCTATAACCTAAACCAAGGTTAACCTAATCCAGCATAGAAAAAAAAACGATTATTTAAAAAAAGACTCGTCCATTTTTATGTTTTTATCTGGTTTACCTAAAAGTGAATCTTTCGCAAGACAACTAATTTTACAAAAGCAATGTCAAAATTAGACCCTTATTCAATCAGTTTTATTAAAAAGTGTTTTACATTTTTAGTCAGATTGACAGTAATTTTTTGTTCACCACATTTTTAAGACGCAACCACGGGCTCAGTTCACGTCTGGCAGTCTTGTTCAGAACCCATTTTATTGGATTATAATAACCCTATTTTTGGAGGTTGCAAACCTTCTCTTTATAGTAAGTAAAATTTTGATATAACCTAAATAAAAATATTTATTTAATAATAAATATTTTATTAATTTATTACTTAGTAATTAAAACTTTTATTATATTAGGCAAAGGCAAAATAGTTCTTCATAATATACCGGATGACAACGAATGTACTATCCATCAATTTATTGTTTACAGTGCGACCGTATAGTTTTTAATTTTAAAGACGTTATATTGTATCACTGGTTGCCAATTTAAGATATAATACCATTTTTGTACTACTTTAGGTTTAACCGGAAGTGATATTATCTTTAATATTTTAAATGGAATATCCTGTATGTTTTTAAGAATTTTAATTCTACAGATAATTTCTGATATAAAACCTTAAATAAAACCATACCATAATTGGTTCATTTAACAAACTTCATCTTTAGAGATCATTATAATACTACTTTCTGTTTAACCGGAAGGTAATAACCCTGCTAATTTTAATGAAACACCCTATACATTTTTTAAGATTAAATTATTTAACCTATTCCAGATATAAAACCTATAATATACCCATTACCCATCTTTTCAGTTTTAGAGAAAAAGGTCCGAACGACCTCATAATAAACAGTGGATTCATGGATATTGTGTCATCGTCAGGACCGTTCCAGGCGCTGTTTTCTCTAAAATTAAAAAGATAGGTTATTGGTATTTAGGAGGTTTTATATCAGAAATACCTTAAATAATTTAAATCCCTAAAAGAGTATAGGGTGCTTCATTAAAATTACCAGCCTTAATATACTTAAAAGTTTAGATTTTACAGCACCTCAGTTAAACAGGAAGTCGTATTATAATGGTCTCTAAGTATTAAGTCTTTTTAAAAACCTATTTTAAGCATTTTAAATATATGTAATATTTATTTGTTTTCCCATAAAACTGCATATTGTCTGTCGTTTGGACATTTTTAAACGTCATTTTCTTCAAAACCAAAAAGTTAGATTATGGATATATTTAAGGTTTTATATTAAGAATAACCTGAAGAATAAAAATCCTAAAAATAAAAGCGGTATTTCCTTTAAAATATTAAAATTTTTATTACTTTCAGTTAAACCAGAAGTAATATAAAGATGCTATTATATCTAGAATTGGCATCCGGTAATACAATATAACGTTTCTAAATTTAAAAACTATACGATTGCACTGAAAAAATAAATTGCTGAATAGTAATTTTGTTGTCACCAGGTATAAAAAGTTTGTTTGTCTTAAAAGGTTTAATAAATATCTTTGTTTTGGAGAAAATCCAAATAATATTTTGTTTAAATTAAAACCCCTAGAAAACAAAATAACTATAAAATACTTATTATATTGCTAAACATTTTTTATATTTTTGTTTTTTTATCTGGTTGATGATAATGCCTAAAGGTGGATCTTTTACCAGTCAATCAATTTTACAAAAGTAATGTCAAAGTTAGACCGTCAGTCAATCAGTTTTAATAAAAAGTTTTTTACATTTTTAGGCAAATCAACAGTAATTTTTCGGTAAAAAGTTTACCACATTTTTTAGACGCAACCAAAAGCTCAGTTCTCGTCTGGCAGTCTCGTTGAGAACTGTTCTTAATTGGATAATGATAAAATAATTTTAATCGGAAGCCCTTAACCCTATGTTTAGGGTGTTGCAACCAAAATAAAAGTAATTATTTTAAATTAAATATTTTATTAATTTATTTCTAGTAAAGTAAAATTAACTTTAAATATATTGTACAGGTTGGCGCCTTTTTGTTAACCTTGCAGGGTATAGCGAAAACTTAAAAAGATAAAACGAAATTGATTGCACGATTTTGATTTTTGAAACAAATTTGATGGTAAAAGTAAATCATTGCTAACTTGATTCGTTTTGGAGATATAGAGTGTTTTTAGAATTTTGTCAATTTGGCCAGGCACTTGTAATTCGCTGATATTAAAGATGTAAATTGAAAAGTTTTAAGGATTTTTATGTAGAGTTCAGTGGCGCACCTTTATTTTTTTCTTTTACTTTTATTTTAAAGCTATAATATTTTATCACCAATGTAAAGGTCTCCTTAAAAGCCGTAAAAATATACAACATTTGATATATTTAATTTGTATTAGTTTCGGAAATATAACCATCTTTAGGACTGCGATAATAAAATGGTATTTTAAAAATTAAATACCCTGTATATTTTATTACCAATAATAAGACATTTGTTTCATTAAGGAAACTCAACTTTGTGACGTCACTGAATTCTACGTAAAATTCCTAAAACTTTTCATCACATGTGTAATATCGGGCAAAGTTTAAAAAACACTCTGTATTTCCAAAACGTAATGATTTACTTTTATTATTAGCGAAATTATTATTTATCCTGGCCTGGCAAGTAAAATCTAAGGTGATGTTGGAGGTGTTTGTCCAAGCAGAGTGAACTCTATGGAAGTCGGTTTGGTGAGTCGCAGCCAGTGACGAAAGCAGCCAGTAATGAAAGCAGCCGAAGATGAGCTTTGAAAATGTATACGATCTACGTAAGACAATCCCTCCGGTCCATACCGTCGGTCATTGGTGGTATAAGCTATCCGGCTTCCGAACTCGAGGTATATGGGTTTACACGCTGTGCACCCACTCGTCTATTCACTTAGCACCCCTTACCTTTCAAGTGGGCAACGGTAGGTTACGGACTCTCGGTATGGACCCTTACTGTACTGAGCGAATTTGAATATTCAAAAGTGCTTAAAAATAGATGACAATATAGGTATTTTTTCAATTCAACTTAAATTTGCCAAGAAAGTCTGGCAATTATTTTTACAATTCTGTTATATATTTAATTTTTTAGTTTTATGTATAGCTCATGTGTGTTATTGATCATTAAATATCTAACTACATGTAATTTTATGAATACTTCTTTGGATCCCTTCTGTTTGTTACTTTGTTATCCACAAAAAAATAAATTTTTGGTAATCATTTAAATTTTTATTAATTTTTATATTTATTAAGTTATAATTATAATTACTCATTTAGTTACAATAACTAAATAGGATAATAGCTTTAAAAATGTAAGCTCTCAAGTATTTTCTTCTTTAACCTATTTATTTATTAACAAGAAATAACTAAAAAACTCCAACGTTTAATTTTATTTATTTAATCAATTAATTAAAATAAATCTTATCAGCCCACTTGGAAATGTAAATATTTACACGATAAGAATTTGATAAGAAGCGAAGGAACACTTTTGATTTATATATTTCATTAGCCAAAGTAAGCATAAAATATATATTTTACTTTATTTTATTAAAACCACTTTTTGCAATAAACAATGGTTCTTTCTGGTTCATATACCCTTGTTAAAGCAGATGGGTATTTGGAACATTTACTTGCAATTGGTAAGTACAATTATTAGTCAGAACTAAAGTAGACATTAGTGGTATTTTTGTGAGATATGATCAGTAACCAAACTCAACGAAGTGAAACTGATACCATTTTTTCAAAACTTGTGTGGCTAACTTTATTCTAAATGTTTATTAATATTTTAATTGGCATCTGTCATGTGATCAAATGTTTAGATTAGTTGCAGGTGAATGAATTGAGGAAGGTAAAATTTATCATGTCCCAAAAGAATTCCACTCTTATTGTAGGAAATGCTTCTGTTATCAAATTTAAAGGTAATGTTAAAATTATGGCTGTGTTTATAAATCAAAATTTAACTATGGTGTAAGTATTGGTTCCAGTCGTAAGATTTAAGAACATTTTTATACAAATTTAATTTTATTCTCAGTTTTAGGGCTCCGTAAAGCCCCAATAAAATTTCCAAAATTCAAAAACCTAACTCTAAATTTAGGAAAAGTATTAAGTGCGCATTGGCGTTAGAGTCAGTAAAGCCAGGGCTTCCTAGGGCCGTCGCGTCAGTCAAAGAAAACCGACACGATCGACATTCGCCTAAACAAAATATTTACTTTTAAATAACACCACATTCAAGTAAATGTTTCATTTGGGCGAATGTCGGTCGCAGTCAGTTTTGCCGACCGACACCCTAGGAAATCGTAGCTTTACTTCTTTTAATTTGAATTTTATTATATTTTTGTTGTTTTTTTGAGTAGTTGTTAGTAGTATATTAGAGTGTTTATTTAAAAAGAGACCTATTCAATATTCACATTTTAATAAAAATCGCAAATTCATTTTTCCTAAGCTGGGATCATGGCAACAAGCGTCAATGAAAAAATGTATCAAAAAAATATTATTTTTTTAAGTGATATTAAAAAGCAATACTAACAATACACTAAGTTTTTGTTATTTATTATTGGTTAATAAAATTTTAAACTTTAAAAAACATTTCTGTCCGGTTGTCGCAAAAATATATATGTATATATATATGGCCCACCATATTCGACACGGTCTGTAGCTGGATAACCATGGGGTTTTTAAAAAAGTAAATACTGAAACATACACAGTGTAAAAATTATTTTACTCTATACAGGATGTCTCAAATTTTATGACGGTTTTAGATTCTACATAAAAAAATAACTAAAGTTTGTTTATAGTACTAAGTGTCTAATTTTATTCGTTTTTGTGATATTTTTTTTTTTTTCAAAATGCAGGAGTGCAATTAAATTAATTTTATATTAACAACATAAACTCCTTAAACTTTAAAATTTGTTACAAGATTAGGAAAAGTCTGCCTTATCATACGTAGGTCATATCGAGATCATAGATTATACAGGGTGATTAAAAAATAATTTCAATATCTCTCTTATTTTAACTGGAACACCCTGTATTTTTTTACACCGCATGATGACAAATCAAATACTCTTTCAAATAGTGTATAGGCTGCCTATACCTATCTTTATTACTTTTTAAGTAAATTCCGTTTTAACATATTGCGCTCTATAATATTCTAGTTTGTGTAAAAAGTAAGAACTAAAATTAGTTTAAAATGTCTAATAACCACTTTTTTTTAAATGCCCCAAAGTTAACACTAATATTAATGCATAACATATATACTAAAATTAAATTCTATCTCTATCTTTTTAAGTAAATTCCGTTTTAACATATTTTTATTCCAAGTGTCTATTTAAATGTAAGTAGTCTGTGATATAGCTATGCCCATTTACTAAGCCGATTTTGCAAAATGTAAATTTGTTGGAAAAAAGCACAAAATTAAAAGATTTTGTATTATCTGCCACTATTTTTAAAATTCACAGAAAAAAAAATCATTAGTTGCTTATAATGCTACTTCCAATATCACTTATTTCAGCTGAATGAGGTAATGATAAAACTTGTGTCTTTAAACAATCCTAATACGCCTTTGGTCAGTTATGACGACATTCTGTGACCTATAACTCGTTTCTTCCATTATCCATAATCACTGTGTCAAATTTTTTAAAGCAACTATTAGGGTTATCAGATTGTTTCTCCTGGAATATTTTTCAGAATTAACTCTAGACTAAAGTAAACCATTTTTTTCACATCCTACCAGTATTATATCATCTTGTTGTTGTAGAAGAAGGGTTTTGTTTAAAATCATTGAAATTTCTTTTAAACTGACTAAAACACTAGCAATCAATAAATGGTCGTTGTTATTTTCTTAAGAAAAATTTTAATGGCTGCTATGTCACAGCCAACTTTAATTTAAATAAACATTTGGATTAAAAATTTGTAAAAACAGATTTTACTAAAAAGCACAAAAGATAGGTATAGGCGACCTATACACCATTTGAAAGAGTATTTTATTTGTCATTATGTGACGTAAAAAATACAGGGTGTTCCATTTAAAATAACAGAGATATGGCTATTTAATTTTCTGAAATATTGAAATTATTTTTTGATCACCCTCTACAATATTTAATCTTACACATTTTAAAGTTTAAAGTGTTAAAAGTGTTAAAGTAAAATCAATTTAATTTTACCTCTGCATTTTTCAAAAAAATCAAATATCACAAAAACAAATAAAATTATACCCTGTTTCGTTGCAAGCGAGAGTAATAAATCATTTAATTTTATGGCAATTCGCTTTCTGTGTTAGTCCGAGTATAAATATTTTTCTTCAATTCTACCTGTAATGTACTGATAAGGCATTATAATTTTAGGCCGGCAGACTCCGCTCTAATATTCGTCAACCTCTTGGGTCAAATACAAAGGAATAACAGATGTTTACCTGTATTTACGTGGGAATAATAAGATAAAAACCTTGCCAGTGGCGGTGCGCTTGAGTTTATTTTTGGGAACTTACCCTTTTTAAACAGTTTAGGTAAAATGAAAATCTTGTTTCTTTTATATGTGTAAAAAATATTATTTTAAAATTTATAGTATATCAATATTGTACAGTTGGTATAATTATAGTTAATAATAACCATTTTATTAAGAAAATAATACACATTAAAAATGCATAGTCAAAAAATAATTATTTAAAATATAATCTATACCTAATTAAATATGCTACATAATCTACATCTAGTTATTCACATTCTTCCATATCTGACATACTATCACTACTTGAGTCATATGAGTCTACTTGTATAATTAGAGGTTCAACAGTTGTATCTACTATTATATCCAAAGACCACATTTTATTTTCTACTTCTAATACATGTTCGACACATTTTTTCCAGTTTTCTGGGGAAGCATTAGATAAAGCAATTTGAAATAGTTGTTTTTATATCTACTAGTTTAAACGTAGTATTATTTCTGGCTACTTCACCTTTCACTTGTGCCCATATAAGTTCTATGGGGTTTAGTTCGCAGTGATAAGGTGGCAGCCGATATACAGTTATATTTTGTTTCTTAGCTATTTCATCAATTACAAAACGTGTGTACTTATCTTTATTTGTGGCGACTTCACTTTTTACTAGCTGCAACAACTCTAGTTTAACACTATCTGTAGGATGTTCAATATTTTGCTGCATCAACCAGGATTGAATGTCTTTTTTAAGCCAGCTTAAATTTGGAACACGATCTACTTTTTTGGAGTGGTAACTTGCATTATCCATTACAATAACCGAACCCTCTGATATTAAGTCGATCATCTGCGAAAACCATTCTTCAAATACATCAGCATTCATATCTTCGTGATAATCTCCTGTTTTTTTGGACTCAAACATTAAAAGACCTCCATCCACAAAACCATTCTCGTTTCCAATATGGGTAATAATTAGTCTACGCCCCTTTCCAGATGGAGGTTTTAAACCCGTAGAATGTCCTTCATTAAAAGCCTGGCGAGCAGTTGTTATATTCCCATCTTGCCAATATTTTTTAACGGTATGTCCTTCATTTATCCAAGTCCCATCTAGATAATATATTGTCTTTCCTTCAGTACGAGCTTTTTTATTTTTCTCAAATAATCTCTCCTCCAATGGACCATTTCTCCATTCTCTAGTAATAAAGATTTTCTTTGGAATTTTTTCCACTGAAAATTTAGATCTTGTCTTTAGATGGGATTTGTAATTACCTTTCATATTCCGTTTTAGAAAAAAGGTATATTTTTGTTTTTAGAAAAAATGATTTTTCGGCCATTTTTTAACGATTTTTGTTTTTAGGGAAGAAATCGGGATAGCTCCAGGCGACTAAATGGGACAATATTTTGTCTCTAGATGGGATTTGTAATTACCCTTCATATTCCGTTTAAAAAAAAGGTATATTTTTTTGTTTTTTAGAAAAAATGATTTTTCGGTCATTTCCAAAGTTTAACTCTACTTATTTCCGGCACGTGTGGATGATTTTTCGCAGCTTGAAACATGACATCTAAAGTAGGGATTTTTTTCGGTAAAATAACTATGTACAATTCGTCGAATTGTTTGTTTTGTGTCGTCTGTTATATAAAGTTCTGTTTTGCCCGGTCGCTTTTTTGGTGGAATTATACCTCCCTCTTTTTCTTGTTTAAAAATTCTGTAAATTGTCGCTTTTCCCACCCCAGTCATCAACGCACATTTTTGAACACAATCGTCCACACTTAAATTAGAGTTTTGATCATTTCTAATACAGGGTGCGGCAGACTCCCACATTTCATCAGGCTAGAACATCGGTAATGGGAGTTGGACATTGGTGGGGATGGTCACATTCGCTTGGGCGATTGATAAGGTTTGTTACTAGGCGCTATGTCTTGGTTAGTGGATTTGTTATTGAGCTATTATTCAAAAATGACGAATGTGTCACCGCGTCGAAAAGAGTATTTTGTACGCGCTTCCTGCCTCCGAATGCCTCTGTTCCAGACCGGAAAACAATTTTTAAATGGGTTGCTAACTTAAGGGCAACTGGCTCTTGACTTTCCTAAATCAAGACAGCGATCCGAGATGAAACTGCTGCTATTCCTCAAGACATGGTGATAAAAGTGATGCGGAACTTCTAGGAACGCCTTCGCATGTGTGTCGCTGCTAACGGCCGTCACTTACACGATATAATTTTGAAAACATAGTTAAAAAAACCTTAAAGTGTGCTCTTTTTGAAAATAATAAAAGTTTAGCTTCATATTTTATAGTAGACTTTTTATTTGCTACCCAAATGTGGGAGTCCATTCTGCCGCACCCTGTATAATCGAATACGTTTTTAACAATCTGCTTTTCGTTTACAGTTAAATGGCCGAGACATGCGCGTTTCTGCGGAGAAGCCATTTTTACAATACTGTAATACTTTGAACAATACTCTAACAATTTATAACCACTCAGTTGCACATACGGAAAGATACTAAAATATATATAAAATTTATATACCGTATTTAACGCAATTCGGTGTATTTCTACCTGTTCTTTGCACAGAGACTGGTGCGCCTATGGTTTACAACCTTCTAACCGTCCCGAGACATTTTTATTGCTATCTCTTGCAAAAAAATAGAGTATAGACACTTAGTACTATAAACAAACTTGAGTTATTTTTTAAAGTAGAATCTAAAAACGTCATAAAATATAGGGTGTTTCATTTAAAAAAATTTAACTTTGATACGTTACACTTTTTTGCGTCACCCCGTATAGACTAAAATAATTTTATACTATGGTCTTATCCGACCTGTATATGTTTCAATATTTACTTTTTTAGAAATCCCATGGTTATCCAGCCACAGACCGTGTCAAATATGGTCGGCCACCCTGTAATATATATATATATATATATATATATATTTATTTATATATATATATATATATATATATATATATATATATATATATATATATAAAAATATAAAAATATATATATATATATATATATATATATATATATATATATATATATATATTAAAATAAAAGGTAAAGTTCTTTGGGCATATGGCTCATCAATGACTGTAAAAATTAATAAATAAAAAATACCCTGAAAGAATTCTATATGGTTGGTTGTTTAAAAATTACGGAGTCTCCAAAAGAAAATGGAATACCCCGGGCCCGACCAAGATGGTGACACGTGTTTCGTCTTCGTTAAGACTTGTCAAACCGCTTCAGGTCGCTAGACGCCTTGATGAAGCCCGGACTGACTGTAAATATTCTTTCCGTCGTTCAGAACTAATAAATACAGACAGCAGTGCCATCTCACCAAGAAATTTAAAAACAACCAGCCATAGCATCGAGAGGTTAAAGGTGGTAGGTAAAAAAGTGCGCCATCTAGTTGTATATGGCGAAAGTTAAAATGCAACATACTGTTTTTAATAAGTGTAGCTAGACCCCTTAAGTTTACATATAAAAATTAATATTAGATCTGAAAAAATTATGATTCCTTTATCATAAAAATATATTTTTTTCACTTTGACACCCATAAAAGAATCTATGTTTTTTTGTATACCATTAATTAGCGGACACCCTGTATAATTTAAAAATAAAAGGGTAGTTTAGATAATTTTTTCAACTTTTGTTTTACAGCTTAGTGTTTTTTTTTCGTGTTTTATACCAATAAGTTCAAATAAAAACCGAATTTAAAACACCACAAATATTTTTTGTTTAGGCTTTCCTAAAGATAAAGCAAAGGAAATTTATGAAGAAGGAAAACATTTAGAAATTGTTGTTAGCGGAGACTTAGTAACAATAAAGGGAAGTGGTGAAAAACGACCAGAATATACATATATTTTAAATCTAGAAATAGAAGAAATTGGAAAAGATGGAAGTATATTTAGGGTACGTAGCTAGATTATTATACAGTATTATTATGTTCAAAATTTACCTTTTTGTTTCAAAACTATTAAATAATTTTAATAAATGGTTCTAAGAAAACTAGTTTTAAAAATCTAGACCATCATAATTTTTTTTTTCATTTTGTACGTAGAAATGGAAGTGAGGACCTTTTTTGTTGGTCTTCAAAATTTGTTTTCAATGAATAAGGAAAAAATTAGGGGCGGCTAAAATTAATAGCTTACGGGCGGCAAATATGTATTTGTGTCTCTGCCACTAAGTGAATTAATACTTCGCTAAACTTAACTGCTTTTTGACCTTTGCGAAGAAATAATTGTGCTGTAATATGTAAGTTATAATTATTACAAAAATGCGGTTTATAAGTTTAAATTTGACTTGACAATATCAAGAGTAAACCACCTTATTTTTATTTTTATGCAAAATATTACTTACTGAGAACAGCATTTTGAATTACTTAACTATTATTACAGGGGTAACAAAAAGTTTTATTAATTTGGGGATTTTGAAGGCATTAAAAGTTTATTTTAAATTTTTATAATAAAATCGCCTAAAAAACTGTCACAATTTGCTTGCACAACACAATTTTTTATCTGTAAACGAATATGACCAAGATGTTTTTGCCCAGCGAAGTTTAATAAAATTTCGTTTTATCATATGCATTGAATACAAACTTGATGTTAAATAATTTTTTAATGACTTTTTGCTAATATATTAAAAATAAATGTTGTATACAATATCAAAATTTTCACTTTGTGTCCAAATTTTTTACAAGCAAAAATTTTAATAAAAAAATTACTTTTTTCGAAAAATGTAATTTTCAGTTAAACGGCGAAAGTTAAGTTTCTATTTTTTTTAACTTTTGGTACTTGGTACCTGCCAAAGCCACAACGAAGAAAACTTCATGTTCTACTATTGCTTTTACCTATTTTGGAAGCATGTACTGACAAACTTTTAGCTTGCCACTCACGGACTCTTACTCTATTAGTAAAATAGCCACGTTAATTTATCTAAAATTATAAAGTTTCAAATATATTATCCATACGTATTTTGGGGAGTATTACAATGAAAATAAAAGACTAAGTATCTTAGAAATTAAATCTTTTTCTGCAAGAAGAAAAAACTCAAATGGTTTTTACAAACTTTACTATCGAAGATTTAACCCACAAAATTGAAACGAGTTATGGTAAGAATCTGGATCCAAATAATATATTCTACATAAGTAACCCGATGCAAAGTTATAGAAAAGCAGGTTTATAAAAATGACCAAATATAAGACATAATTTCTACATTTTTTTTATATGAACGCTTTTTAATAAATAAAACTCTAAAACTGTACCCAACTGTACAAGCTACTTATAAGTAGGAGCAAACTATTTTTCTAAATGGGATATTTGTTTACGTTTTAATAAAAAAATAAGTAATAACTTGTATTTCTAGAGTAGAGCAATACTTAATGGTGATATTTTGACCATTGAATCATATGGAAGTAAAGGAAGCTGGAAAAGAGTGTATTCCCTTGTAGGAGAAGAACTAACTGTGGTATGTTTGGTATCGATTTACAGTTATACACACATTTATATGTTTGTTTAATGTGTATTTTGTACCTTTAGCATATAACTAACATTCTTAAATTTAGTGCTGCCGCCACACATTGGGCGAAGTGGTGGCAGAACGATTTGTTGAAATATTTGGCAACCCGAGAAAAGTTGGGCCAATCAAGACGAATGTAGACGAACGTCGCTGTTTTGACGCCAGTGTGGAGCGTCGGTAATGTAGTAGGCGTACTTGCGCAGTTGGCAGAACTTAATTTGTAAATATTTACTAAGCAGGACCGACTTTAAAATCATGCTATATTATATACATTAATTAGGGATTTTAATTAAAAAAATATATATCATTCACACCACAAAACAACCAAAACCAGAAAAAGTTATCAAAACATTATAAGACACTAAAAAACCGAATAAACTAGAAATAATTTAAGAAGAACACACGCCGAACGCCACCAGAACTCCGGCTCCGATCAAATATGGCCGACAGTCTTGGTTTGTTTACATTGGTTACCACGACAACCCATAAACTTTCGATATTACGCAAGCGCGACCCTACATTAGATCTGCCCATACTTGCGTTATTTTATGATTTAGCGACGACAAACAGTGTTTATGTAATGGTTATATATGTATATGTGGACGAACTACCCGTCCACACAATGGTTGTTTGCCAAAGTTTCTCGTAGTTGGCCCAATGTCTGGCGGCGACATAATAAGTATACGTTTTTACAGAAGAAAATTAAATGCTGGGTGGTAATTTCGTAGTCACCCAGTATACATAATTTATTATGTATCGTATTTTCATTTGATATGCAGCTAGGAGCAACCTGGTTTAAAATAAAACTTTTATATATGAAAAGAAAAAAATATGCACTTTCTTTAAAATAAAAATTACAAATACCGGGTGTCAACAAATCTGTTAAGTGGACAAATTATAAGTCCTAGAGTATTAGACATATAAAAATAAGACTTGGTATAGGTAAATAGTATTGAAAGAGGAGAGTTTTCGCATATTTCGTACCTTTTGCTTACTACTGATTTAGATTCCATTTTTTTTTCTAATGAAATCTCCAGTATATTTAAGTATTTTTGGATTTCTAAGGCAATTTTAAATTAAAATTAACTATTTACTATTTGATTTCTTGAGAACCATTAGACACAAAAATGTCAAATTGTCAACTTGTGTGTTTCCTATCTTTTATACTAGTCACTAAAACTTTGTGGTTTTAATCTCTAAGAATACCTGGAATCCATATCGTCTAATTATGGCCTCCGAGATTCAATAATTAAAATGGCTTTAAAAATTAAAGTAGGCTTAGTAGCTTTAAAATTATACATTTTGATCTTAAATTTTCTAAAAATCCAAAAATGTTTAAATATATAGGGTGCTTCATTTAGAAACCCCATATTGAAGACATTTGGAGTTAATCCGGAAATGACTAAAATGTCAAAAATATGATAAAATTTTCCTTTTTTCATACCATTTACCTATACCAAATATCATTTAAATATGTCCCTTACTTTAGGAGATATGGCTGGTTTTATAAATTCGTTGACACCCGAAATTTAATAAAGAATATACCGGGTGCATAAGTACCAGATTACTAGCAAGCCCGTCATTTTCTTGGAAAGCGCAACACGATTTTAAAATTTTGGTCGGATGTATGGTTCGATAGGATGCAGATTTCCGATGTTTAGAATTTTATGTTGCACATCCAATTTCACAAAAATTGCTTTCACCTTTGCTATTTTTTAAAATAAAATACTCTATAGATTTTTTAAAAATCAATTCCACAGGCTATTTCCAGAAAATACATGTATTAAATAACAAATTAACTTTATTAGTTTTTAAGAAAAAGGAGTTGGAATATGTCATGTCATACCGCCTTTTTTATCAATTTTTTAAACAACAAATGATTGTAAAATGGGGCTAATACGTTTTTTTACACATATTTAATGAATCTTATATTATATAACTGTAAAAACACAATTTTTAGTTTTACGGACAGTACCAGAACTGTCAGTAAAGAACTTAAATAATTTAAAGGAAAACCACCTTTAGGCTTAACTTTAAACTTAACATTTATTGTCCAATCTTTTTTGTTTAATATATTATAATATATCTTTTAACCTACTACTCTTTAAGTTATTAATGATAAAACGTTAAGAAATATATTTTCTTCGCTATTTTCAAGTCAACCCAGCGTTTTTCTAGAAATATTTTAAAAACTATTAAGCTTAAGTTAAAATAAAGGTTAAGTTAGTGGTTTATATTTGAATTAAATACCAACACAAAAAATGTGTATGCTCTGAAAGACAAACCATGATACCTTTATGTTTTTGGAGTAGCTAAATCCGAATCTGGAGTCAGTTTGACTCCATCAGGTAATGATCAAGGTCATTTCAAGGTCAAATCATTAAAGTTCATTGAAAATGGACCACAACTGTGACATCTTTTATGTTGTTAGAATCCAAAGTCAAATTGATTTTTTGCCCCATTAGGTCAAGGTCAAGATTATATCAAAGTAAAGTCATTAAAATTTGTTAAAAACCAGACCACAACCATGGTAACTTTATGTTTTCGAGGTCGCTGAATTCGAATCCGTAGTCAAATTGACCTCGTTAGGTTAAGATCAAGGTTACATTAAGGTCAAATCATAACAAGTTTTAAAAATAGACCACAATCATATCTCGAAATTTTTAGGGTCGCTCACCTAAAAATCACCTTGACCATGACCTAATGGGGTCTAACGAACGCCGGATTCGAGTTTTGTGACTCCATAAACATTAAGATACCACAATTGTAGTCTATTTTTGAAGAATTTTTATAATTTGACCTTGAAATGACCTTCACCCTGACCTAATAGGGTTAAACCGACTACAGATTCGAATTCAGAGACCTCAAAAACATAAAAATACCATGGTATAGTCCTTCAAAACTTCTTTTTTTTTTGTAGGGCTGTGATTAACCTTTAAATGACCCTTAAGACCTGATGGGGCCAAACTGACCTCAGATTTAAATTCAGCGACCCAAAAAACATAAAGATACCATGGTCTTTCTTTCGGAGAAGCAACTTATTTTTGTGTGGCTGTGTTATTAAAGTTCTTTACTGCCGAAAGTCGATTTCTGTGGCAGTTTCGGAAAAACAGGAAATTATGTTTTTACGGTAATAGAATATAGAAGTCATTTAAATAGGTTTAAAAAATTCTTAGCTCGTTTCTAGTATAATTTTTTTAACCAATAAAAATGGCAGTAAAAATGACATTTTCGAACGCCATTGTCTTAAAAATTAATATAGCATAGCTATAACATGTAGCACGTGTATTTTTTGAACTGCCCATAGAATTGATTTTTAGAAAAATAGTAAAGTTAGGAGCACTTTCAGTTTAACCGAATGTGCAATATACAAACAAAAACATCAGCAATCTACATCCTCTCTAACCATATATCCAATCAAAATTTTAAAATCGTGTCACACTACTCAAGAAAATGGCAGACTTGCTAGTAATTTAGTAAACACCCGTTAACATGTTTTAAATACAACCTATTTTGTTCTTTATGAAATAGGGATATTAATTTTAATTATAAGGGTATTATTATGCAGGAGAGAAAAGAAAATTTTAATTGCTTAGGATAATTTAATTGAGAAAAATAACAATTTTAGGCCTATTTAATAAAGCTAGGCACATCGTTGGGTTTAATAAGGCAGGTGTTTAATTAACAGCAACAATTTGAATATGACATTAGGAAAGCACCAAAAAATTGTTAATATTATTTAAAGTTACAATAAGGAGTTACAAACACAACTTGATTAAAATAGGTCTAGGGCTATTAAAATTACTATTAATTTTTAAAAGAAATTCTATAGATTTCTTTGTAACGTTATTTTTATGAAAAAAGTAATATTTTGGATTAAATACTCAGCAATTATTTTGTTTACCAGTTTTTTTATTTACCTAATTTATTTTTAGATCTTAAGCAAATCAGATGCTGCAGTACCAGACGGAAAACGGATTTTTTAAAGCAACCTAACATTTTAAAATAAATTGTTATAGAGGTGTAATAAATATACATATTTTTTTAATTTTATCATCATTTACCTGCGTTCCTTCATTTTCAATTGGTTACGTTTTATTCACTTTTAATATTAAATATCACTTAACAGCGATATAGTAAATGGACCATAGTATTGTGTATAGTAATCTAAATTTGGTTTCTGTGTAAATATTTTTTAAACCAGGTAATGTAACAAATAAGCTTTTAAAATACTGTTCTGCTATCGTTAGAGTTATTAAAACCCATCAATGTGTATTAGGGTGGCCCATATTTATAGGGGTGAAATTGTTTTAAAAATTTTTACCGAGCCACCCTGTAAAAATGTTTTTTGTATTGAAAACTAAAATTTTAAAAAATCAACTAAATCCGACTAAAAGAACAGCAGAACAGCAAGCAGGTCAAAAATTATATATAGGTAGGTACACAGAATATTATATTATTATTTTACTCTTCCCAGCTAAGGCCGGATAGATCGATGCTAGACTGTTTTGTAGCCTATAGTTAAAATATATGTGCCAAAATCTGTCACTTTTAAGAATAAAAGTACCTTACAGACTTGCTGTACTAATTACGAGTGGAGAAGTGGAGAGAATGCTTGAACTGCACCCTTTGCGCCATTAAACCGGTAAGGAATATTGGCAGTTTATAACGCTTTAATTGATTAGAATTTTGAAAAAAAAGGTTATTGGTTATGTAAAAGATACCAAAATGAGCCAAAATCGCCTTTTTTCCCTGCCAAGTGACGTGACGCGGAGACTTAACCACAGCATAGAAAAGAATAAAACACACACGAGTTGTGTTTGGCAGGGAAATAAAGCCTACTGTCCATGAGAGCGGTTCTCCGCTCGCGGATGATAATACAGCGTTGTGATTGGCGGAAAAAGCATTTTAAATTTGCACTAACCAATCACAACGCTGAATTATCATCCGCTAGCGGAAATCCGCTCTCATGGACAGCCGGCTTAAGTTCACCTCGATTTACCAGTCGACATGGTTCGCAATCATTTGCGACGCTGGTGTCGGATGCCAGCACGATGCTAAGAAAAGAGTACGATTTACCCATGTTCTATTAGCACTAGCGCACATAGTAACGTGACGAGTTTAAGCGCTCCAACTACTCTCGTACTATCTACGGATGCTTTTGATTTTACCAAAAACCAAAGCACAAAAAATAGTTTTAAAACTGGAAATATATTAAGACCGGGTAACAAAAATCTACAAAGCATTTAATATTATTTTAAGCAATACTACCGTAGGGTGTTCGAAAAGTTTTGAGATATACGTACACTTATTTGATTTTTTCAAAATAATTTTCACCACATTGAATACACTTTTCCATTCTAACAAATCAGTCACTAAAAATAGCTTTCCACTTTTCATTTAAAATTTCAGCGCATATTTTATCCCAGGCCTCCCGTAGCGCGTCTTCAGTTTTAAACTTTTGTCCTTTCAGTTGACTCTTGACAAAAGGAAACAACCCAAAGTCACACGGCTCCAAGTCGGGGCTATAAGGCGGATGTTCCAAAAGTCTCAAGCCTGCATCTGTCAAAAATTGACTGGTAAGTTCAGCTCGATGAGGTGGGGCATTGTCATGATAAAGGTACCAGCTAGCAAGTTGCGAGTTTGGGCGAATCACTCTTAACTTATCTATAAGTTTTGAAAGGCATACTGTAGTGTACCAGAGAGCATTTACGGTCTTCTGTTCAACGGAGCACAACACGTTCAATTATTCCTCTTGAACTAAAGAAAACAACTATCATTATTTTTTTACAGATCTTGCGAACTTTGGTCGAAGTTTCTTCACCTTCGAGAACCCATATCTTATTCTGTTGTTTAGTTAGGACGTCGTAATAATAAAGATAAGTTTCATCTCCCGTGACGATTGACACTCTGTCTTTAGATTTACCCTCCTGGAATTTGGACATCATTTTTTTATACCAATTCACTCTTTGTGTCTGCTGCTCGGGAGTTAACTTGTGTGGAACCCAAAGAGTACAAATTTTTCTAAAACCGAAGAGCCCATGTATAATCGTGTGTAATGTTGCTAAACTAATGTTCAATGTCTCTTCTAACTATCGATAAGTAATTCGTCGGTTTGTTTTTATAGCTTTTTGGACGGCAGATATGTTTTCTGGGGTAACTACTTCACACGGTCGACCTGAGCGTGAGGCGTCTTCAAGCGAAAATGAGCCCCGCTGAAATTGTTTGTACCATCTGTATATTTTCGCACGGATGGACAGTCATCACCAAGTATAGGCTTCATTTCTTTTAAACACTGTTCTTGAGATACCCCACGTGAAAAGTTGTATTTTAAAATTACACGGCACTCGATAGTCGTCCACGACGCCATTGCGCTAAAATCGCTGGACACGAACTGGCTCAAAACTGATAGTTTACTAATAACTATGTAGGACTACGACATGTCATGACATGTACAAACAAAAAATATCAATGTCACTTTCCTGCACCGTTTAGTTACAAAGTATCTCAAAACTTACTGAACACCCTACGTACTTATATATTATAGAGTGCCTACTTAAGTTCGCACAATGTGCAAAACCTTGACTGTTCTTTAATATAACAACAAAGTTCACGGATAAATGTCTTCGTTCTAGGGGATACTAAAGCGGGCTTTACACCTGACAAAATATTGATCAAAAACTCGTTCAATTACTTTGCCAAATATCTTATAAAGAAATTGAAAAGTTGGATGTATTTACTCTCTTCAAGTTATTGTCAAAATTATTTTCAATTTTATCAAATGGTTTTCTAAGGTTATGTTAACTATTAACTAATTACTAAAAAGCCCCTAAAAATATTGATGACAAGTTTTAATTTCTTTAAGTACTTGAGCAAGCTACTTGATAAATAAGCTGAGAAAAATTTTAACCATCAAGTCACTTGAACAAGCACTTGTTTAATTAATTAATCAATTACTTGTCAGGTGTAAAACCCCTTTAAGCGCATTTAGCATGGGACCACTTTAAACAACCTTGACGTGTAGATTTCGTTTTAACTTAGAATAGTATGTTATTTTACCATTATTATATGTATGTTATTTTACCCAAAAACGACAAGCAAACATGCTTAAATTTAAGAGTATAAATAAAGGTATATTTAATTATCCTATTAATAAATAAACATAGTAAAATTATTGGGTTTCAATAAAAGAATAACAACCTTTGTAAAAAAACTATCGAACTTCTTAAAGATACACAAATTCTAAGTTGATTAAAATTATATTGCGGTTGGATTGCACTTAAAATGTGCAAAGAAAACTGAGGATTATGCACCTGTACGGTAATTTTAAGACTTACTGCAGTGATCATATTACATGCTCCAACACGTGTAAGAGGTCGCTGCTTAAGCAGAAAATTTAAAAATTATACAGTGTGTCATTTAACCTGAATATGGTATTTTAGGAAAGTTTCCCCAACTTGTTTAGTTACTAAGTTAATTTCATTTTTAAAGTATTATTTCTGTAATTATTTTATGCTTAACATAAATAATTTGGGCTACAGTAAATTTATCGATACCGGTTTTCTACATTCGGGATAGCTTGATAAAGTAACTCTATCCTAATTTCGATTTTACTTCGTTTTACGTCCTTTTTAACCCTAAAAGTCCTAAGTAAACCCAAACGCATTCGTTACGTATACCCAACCTTTTTCATTCAGTGAATCTGACAATTTAAAGCTGTTGGGTAATTTATTTAATAAAATTTTTAAACAAAGAAAAGGGGAAAAGCTGTATAGTACAGGGTGGCCCAATTGTCCGAGAAAGTCCAATAAATATATAAATATATATATTATTATATATGTTGTTTAACGAGATATGACAAAAAGTTTTGTATAAAAGTTGTAGGGTTTGCTTTAGGTTCCAGCCCCAAAATTTTGTGTCGCTTCCGATTTCTAGGTCACGTGGTTTTGAGAAATAACAGGTGACAGATAATATTTGATGTTTAACAAAAATATTTTACGTGTGACAGATAATACTTGCCACACCGATAATATACCTAATATACCGTAGCAAAAAATGTCTCAATATTAAGTGACATCAGAGATATCTAGACTATAAACTTAGACTACAGGTGTAAAAACCAACTCGGCGACCATAGAAAATTAAAAGTATAGAAATTATTTAAGGTAGGATGTGCTTCGTTCGTTTAACTGTTAAACTTAAAAACCGGTTTGTGCGCAAGCAAGTTGAGGGTAAACGCACCTGGCGCCAAACAGACTATCCGCATTATCGGAAAGAATTTGTCGACGGCGTCCTGGTGTTCTGTACGAAGTACGGTAGCTAATGAGCGTCACGGTCAGACCACTGACGGAGGGTACAGGGGCCGGTGTTTGTATTTTGCCACGGCTTTTAAGTGCGCATGTCCGTCCACCCATCTATTTGTTTACTGCACGAGGTCGTAAAAATCCGAAACATGCTTTTTGCCACTGCGGATCTAAATGTAGGTTATCTATGGTATAAACTCCTCAGGTGGACGTAGGAATTGAACTCTTTGTAAAATTTTAATATAAATTACGATATTTGATAAAAACAAGATATGTCGACAGCTCACATTGCATGAAAATTAGTCTTGTTTTAATCAATAGTAGATATGTCATTCTATCTGATGTCATTCTATTTTAATATTCAGACTATCCACAAATGGGGTTTACAAGAGGACAAATAGATATTTTTTTATACATTGTGTTTGATAAAGTTGGAACCATATGAAAAACGTTTTTTTTAAATTAATTTTAGGAATAAAAATCTTCTTTGTAAAAAGTTCTGCATTATTTAAAACTTAATATGCAATTATTATATTTTACAATTTTTTTACTCTTATACGAGATATATAAAAAAAATTGCTTTAGAGGAAAGAACTCTTATTTTTGATAATATTAAAAATGTGTATAAAAAAGTTGTTTAGAATAATAAAAAAACATGTACAAATATGCAATCACCAGCAATTTATCATAAAAATTCATTTCGTATAAATTATTATCACTTTTCTGGCTGGATACAATTTATCGTAATTTAAGAAAATACTGGCGTAAATAAGAATTTTACAATAAATTTCAGAGTAAGTTGGTATTTGTAGAATTACAATAAAAATGACAAATTTGCTAAGTTGTAAAAAACACATATATAGTCACGAAATCTTGATTCTAATACTAAATTGCTATAATTGTATATTTGTACATGTTTTTTAATTTTAAACAACTTTTCTCTTTTTTATTTTTGTGACATTTTACGAAGGCTTATGCCTAAATACCAGTGTTCCGTGAGTGCCGGGTTATTCGATATTTAAACCATTTTTTTAAGCTGTTTCGTCAACGTTATTTAAGCACTGAAACATTCAGTTTTGCATTTCACAGAACCTTTTAGACAATGCGGTAGTGCCACCATGGACGTTATTTTTAAAATAATTACCACCACAAAATAACTAGCTAGCTAGTATCTTCTTTGTTACTACCGAGGATTGGCAGAATACCACACAGAAGCTTTGCCATTACCATCTGTGAAGTGATGAGCTATTAAAAATCCGGTGGACGGAACCGAGATTCGAACCCAGGTCGCTGCGGTGAGAGGCTGGTAGAGTAATCGTCAATAATAAAAATACGCATCATCAGTTCTGTCTCACTTTTAATTATTACCCTTTTTGTTACTCGCACAATTGTAAACGATGCGTTTAGACAGCAATAGTTAATTGCCGTCCTTATTTTTATGACGCCAGTGGCTTTTTACTGTTAAATAAATCTTTACGTTAGCCCCTACACCAAGCTCGTATTAACATTTTTGATAATACCATAAATAAAGGTACTTTCTCCTAAGCAAAATTTATAGTCTTTGACATATCTCGCATAGGATAGACAAAACAATTATAATTGCATAACTATTCAGTTTTGGACCATGCAAAACTTTTTATAAATTTTTTTTTTCTAAAATGAATAATAAAAAAGTTTTATCCATGGTTTCAACTTTATTACACACTGTATAAAGTCATTCCTGATAAAGATTTTTGCTTGTCAAAGAATTTGACATACAGGTTTTGTATTATTATTTGCAGGACTATCAAACTCCATATTTAATAACATTTTGCTTAAAAATAAAAAAACAAATTTTTGCCTATTTGACGGAATATCATGTTTTTGAAGTTTGTACGAGACCTGAATCCAAAAACAAAATTTTCTTAAAGAAATTTTATTGTACCAGCAAAAATTTGGATAAAAAATATTATTTTTTTTCAGAAAATTAAATTTTTAAGCCATCTATCCTCAAGTAAACCCTATCCGTGGACAGGATCTAGATAGATTGGTAATGCTTATCACCTGCGCAAAACAAAAGTTACGTTTTATGGGCGAATAAGCGGGTTTGTGTGTTTAGGTACCAGTCATCATCCGTCGTTACCGAATATTCACCCGCGGGCGCGGAACCGTCTATAGACATTACCGGGCATTCAGAGTGCAGGAAGCAGAGTGATGGACTGTGAGTCAGTCTCATATGTTTTAAATGCTTTTAAATACGCATGCTCGTAATCGCATTTATTTGTTTACTGCGCAAAACCGTTAAGATCCCAAAAATACTTCCAGCCACTGCGGATCTAAATGTGGCATATGTGGACAGTCTGTATGATACGAAATAAACTAAAGTACACTTGGCCTTAAAACAACGGGTCCATCCGATCGCCGTTTGTTTGTTTTCTAGTAGCTACGTGTTGTAGTTTACAAAACGAGTAATAAAAGTTTTAAAGACATACTTTTGATTCGCAAATGAAGTAAAAAATAAAACATTAAATATTATTGTCAAATTGCAAATAAAATAAAAATTAAACATTTAGTTTTGACGAATGAAAACATGTAAAAATGATTTTTAATTGTTATCTTAATAAATAAAGTGAATTATTTTGAAATATATTTCTAGGTAGAGACATCGATTGTTTTTATTTTATTTAAAATTTTATAGTAAATTTATGAAACAGGCACTTGGAGCAAGCAATTCTAATTTTGCTCTGCACAAGTTCTATTAAAATTCAAACCAACTCGGTGCCAGGTTGCATTTTGTAAGAGCAAAAGCAAAACAAGAAAATGCGCATTGTCACCGAGCCCGGCCAAAGTATCGCGTAAATGGGACTTTAGGCTAAACTTGATCTTTTGATCTGTCACAAAATTTAACCTCAAAAATAAACTTTATGTACCTTTTATCACTACCCATGGTTTATCTTTCTAAAAAATATTAATTATGTCACATAAAAATCGACTAGCATACGAAGCGAAAAACCAATTATTATAATTTTTAGGTGAGGACGTTCAGTTCCCTTCTCCACACCGCCAAAAACCAAGGAAAATAAGCTTTTTAATAAGGAGCACTCGATTCCATTTAAGCCTATGTTCGCTAAATTTTGTGACGTAATCTTTTCCCGTAATTCTTTGTTTACAATCGTACTGGAAGGCTTTTTCGAGGTTTTGGTATTATTTTTGTGCTTTTTATTCATTAGACTTTTATATATGCTTAGTTTTTACTGTTTATAGTTAAATTAAGTAGTTATTAGTACTGCAGTTACAGAGAATTTTTAAACCTGTAAACAGGGGTCACTGACCTTTGGATATTTTTTTTAGGGAATTTCCTTTTAAATCGTTTTTAAGGGTAATATACAATTTTTTTATTTTTTTGTTATCATGCCAACACGCATTTGATATCAGTCATAGAATAAACTGGGATGCTTCGAGCATTTTAGCAAAGGAAACTTGTTCTAAAAAACGCAAAATCAAAGAAAGTGCGTATATATTATTAAATAAGATAATTGTGTAGCATCAATTTCAGTTAATTTAAATAACACTTGGTTGCCTTTGCTTGATACTAAAGTATCTTCAGGAAGACTAAAAATTAACTAACTATTCACCTTTTTGTAAAATAAACAATCACATACACCAGCAACCAGTTATCTATGTCACTATGACACTATAACCAAACAAACATGTTTTGACATTTAATGTCAAAGTTTTCAGAATATCCGAATATCCTAGTAAAAACATAAAAATATTGAATTTTAAAACCTAAATAATAGTAAGTTTTTATTTTTATTAATTTTATTACATTTGTCTTGACAACGGTGGCAGATTTGCCACCGAAACGTCGATTTTAATTTATCTTTTACTTGTTTAAATTTTTTTTGGTTTTTTAGTACTTTTAATTTTATTTTGGCGTGTACCCAAATAAATACCATCTATTTAGTAAAAATTAAGTCAAACAAAATGTTTATTATATATTTTTGAGAGAATAACAATAAAATGATGGTAAAATTAGCTAGGTTAATTACGACGATTTCGACCGAAGGTGATAAATTAAAATTTCCCGCTTAGTCGAAATACAAGATTTGACAATTTGACAGATGAGGCAACCTTGCTTTTGTTTGGCCGCTTTGTGCAATTGTTTTCTACGTGGTTTTCTAGCTTTTTAGTTTCTTTTTTAAAGAAAAGAGTTTTTAGTAGACATAATTAAGTGTATTCATTACCTAATTAGTGTGTGTTGTGTAATTAATTGGTGATGGCTAGTCAAGAAGGCGGGTTATTCAAGTAGACTGTTAGGAGCTGTAAACATTTTGTTTAAAACCTTTTAAATTTGTAGCTACCAAAAAAAATATATGAAATCAGGGAGTTGCCTTATTAAAAGTTTTAAAGACGTGTTAATAAAAAAAATTATATATATTTAATAGTTTCTTTTTTTTTGACATTTAACTCCTTTAAAATATTTCTCCCTATGTTTTTGATCTGAAAATTGAGTGTAAGTGTCCCTTCATACTTACTATTTTAAAGTGTTTTCTTTTAATTTACTATCTTTTTTCTAATTTTATTACATACTTTTTATTTTATTTTTGGTTTATTGTTACGATCTAAAAATTTATAATATGTAATTTTTTTTTATTGATAAAGTTTTCCTGCCTTTTTTCTCATTTTTTTCGATTACAAAATTCTAAATATGTTATTTAACTTTTGGGACATACAACTTATAAAACTTGCAATACCCTTTTAATGATAAATGCCATTATCCTAAACGCATTTTTTTGCCAATAACTTATTAATGATGGATGCCATCATCCTAAACGCATTTTTTGGCATAACTTATTAATGATGGATGCCATCATCCTAAACGCATTTTTCATCATTAATTATTAATGACGGATGCCATCACATTATCTGCAACACGTGGCCTAATAACGGCCAATTGCTTGCCCACTTTCGCGTCTTTTTGATATCTTTTTGCCAATGCCTTGCCATTAAAGAGTGTTGGCAATGCCAGTAAATTAAATGTACAACGCCGGCAAAAATGTTAAATGGGTTTCGAATAAACGATTTTTTACTGTGTACTTAGCCATTGCTGACCATTATTCGAAATTTGCATATAGAATTTAATGTTCTTTTAGGGGTATTTTGCGCCTCGTAATCACCCGTCGTCACCGAAAATAGACTCGCGTGCATCAAACGAACTAACGCAACGGAAAAAATTTATCAACGCTTTCTAGCTCTTCTGTTCGGAGCACGGGGTGCACTGTGAGAGTTTGACTAGTCGAGACCGTAAAGATCCCAAAAATGGTACTAGCTACTGAGTATCTAAATGTGGGTTATCCATAGACCCTGTTCATGCCCTATAACCTAACTGCATTAAACCCCTTAATATACATTGTTTTTCTTGATTAATATTTAAATATTTTTTAAGTTATTAAATTCTTGTAAATGAAAATACTATTTTTTTATCATAGGTAAGTAAATTATATACTTGAACAATATTTTAGAAAAAACAGGTTTTTACAGAATGGAAGGATCCATTCTGTAAAAACTTGTTTTATTTAATAGATAGTTGCTTTCAACAAAAAAATGAATAAGATTTTTTAAATTTATTCTCTTAATTTTATGGTCGAGTCTGCCAACATAAGGCCAATTACACAAGTTTTAAGTGCTCTCCAGAGAGCCATGAATGCCGTCATTAGATAAGAATTTCATACGGTGTAAAAAGATCTTTTGCTTACTAATTCAAAATTTATAATAAATAATTTAAAATAGCATTAATAAAACACTAGTGTAGTTAGGTCAAATAATTTCAAACGGGCAATTTAAATCATCTATACAACTATGACGCAATGAGGCATTCATACAAAGGCGAATTACACCATCTGTAAGTAATTAAGCAAAATACCTTTTTCCTTTTAACATAAGCTGTTTAAAAACTCGTTTATGTTATCTATCAGATAAATGTAGTTTTGTAAAGTAAAATCGATATCGACAATGTAATCGACAAGGGTGTTGTCGCTCTACAATATAAATAACTATTAGAAAATTACCGGTTGACAATCTGTTTAAAACAAAAAAGACCGACAGTCAGTGATCCAAGTAATTAAAGCCTCGGTTATGATATAAGAGGCGCGTTCTGCAATTGCCTCTTAGATGCGAGGAGATTTTGTTGACGTCATTTCAGATGAGACGAAGCGATCGGCAATTAACGAACGCAAATAAAATACCCAGATGAAAATACCTAACCTTGTTTTTTTATCTTGCTGGTATTTGTGTTTGCTTATTATCAGTGCTAATTACCACAGCACTTACAGTTGTTCGTTTAGTTGGTTTTTGGTCAGATTGTTTTAAAAAGTCAGAACTAATTTAAAAATAAAAAAAAACAAATTATTATAATCAGAAAATCAGATTGCATTAGTCATAATGCAAAGGCAAAAGAAAACTATTTTCTTATTAGTTAACTAGTATCCAAATCACTATAAAATGATGCTTACTTCGTACTTTCTTGCACGATAATTTGGTCATATTTGAGAGAGTACAGAAAAGGAAAACTATAGGTTTATTTTATTTAAGTTTAACTTTCCTAAAGAACCCTATGATGTTCGAAAGCATAGATAGATCGGACTTCCTGGCGGAACGCAGAATAAAAGCTAATATTTTTATTTTTGTTAAAATTTATTGAAAGCATTGATTGCCAAAGCCTTTTAAGTAAAATTCATTTTTGTGTTCCGCCAAGAAACACAGGAAAACAGTTTCTTTTTGCTGTAGATTTTCATAGTTAGAAGCAACTAAGGCAGGTCAAGAATCAAAGAAAATAGAGTAGACAAACACTTTTTTGTTCCTGTGATATGTGTAATGTGATAACATTATGAAGACTTTGTAAACCGTGAGAGCGTGATATGTGTAATGTGATAACATTATGAAGACTTTGTAAACCGTGAGAGCGAAAAACACCGATCTGTGTTAAACAAAAAACTTTATCACTTGAAATTAAAACAAAGATCTTTCGACCATAGTAACTCCTATGGATATTCTAATAGACCTATACAAAATTGTCCACATCAATTTCATCTTCGTTTTATAAATTTAAGTGATACACAGCTTTTAAAAAATGACAAAGAAATTTTAAATTTAGGACTCAAATTTAACTTTGACCATTCTGATAGACTAATGATATCTGAGCAAACTTTGGTAGACTGCAAAAGAGTCTTAAAGTCAACCAACTTCCTTAACCCAGATCTAGTTAGGGCTGACATCTCCTTAAAAGTAAACAAATTTTTAAATTCAAAGGAAACAGCCAAATACAATGGAAACTTCTCATATAAACAGAGAAGTAAACTTAAAGATCTTTAAGTGAAAATTGACCAAAATAACTTAATTGTAACAAAAGCCGATAAGGGCAACTGCATCGTAATTATGCCCAGACCTGAATATAACAGCAAAGTTGGTGAGTTCCTGAATAGTGATGATTTTCAGATTCTACCTAGTAATCCTACATCTAGATTTATTTTTGACCTCAAGCAACTATTTAAAACATGTAGAGCTATATTTGGCCATTTTTCTATTTTACCCTACAAACTCCTCCCAATGAATCTGGTAACTCCACTTCTCTATTGCCTACCAAAAATCCATAAACAAAATTGTCCTGTGAGACCTGTTGTCCCCTTATATTAATTCTCCTGTCTCAAAACTTTCTTCCTGGTTAACATCTATCCTTCCTCAACTTACCAATTTCTCTAATCCCTTTTCAATAAAAAACTCATATGAACTCACTAAAAACCTAATTAAAACAGAAATACCCCCTAACTCATGTCTTGTTTCTTTCGATGTTTCTAACCTATTCCCAAGCATTCCACCAGAAGTCTGTTTATTATGTACCCGTGAACTCCTTTAATCACAATCTAAGCTACCGACTCATATTATATTAGAGCTTTGTTCTCTTATTGACAGCGTCTTAAAACAGAACTTCTTTCAAATTAACAATAAATTTTATTGTCAAAAGTCTGGTCTTGCAATGGGTTCTAACTTGTCACCTTTTCTGGCAGAAATATTTATGTTTTTTCTTGAAAAGAAAATCTCAAATTGCGAAATGTATAAAAAGCATATTAAATGTTGGTACCGGTACGTTGACGAATTCACAATTTTCACTGGTTCCAGTGAGGACTTAGTTGAGTTTCAGGCATTTCTAAACTCCATTGATCCCTCTATAAAGTTCACATTCGAACAAGAACAATCGTGCAATTTACCTTTTCTGGACCTCTTAATCAAAAGAACGAATAACAAGAAACTCGAGTTTGACATTTATAGAAAACCTACAGCCACTGATAACGTTATACCCTTTTCTCAAACCATCCATTCAATCAAAAGTTCTCTGCATTGCACTCACTTTTTCACCGCCTTTTCAACATCTCTTCGTCCCAAAAACATTTTCACAAAGAACTAAACATTATTTTTCAAATTGCTCGGAATAATGGCTATCATGACAAAATAATAAATTCCCTCTATTTTAAACATCTTAACAAATATTTAAATAGACCACATATTTACAAAAATGATGCTGTTTATAGAAGCATATCGTACTTTGGAAACATACCCCATCAGGTTGCCAAAAGTATGTCGAGGGATTCCAGCGAACAGTTACATGTCTGTTTTAGAACCTCGAATAACTTGTCTAAATCGATAGTTAATACCAAAGACAAAATTCCTGTCACACACAGATCTGGTGTTTACAGATTAAAATGTTCTCACCCGGACTGTAATGTATGCTACATCGGACAAAGCGGAAGGAGAATGGAGACGAGAGTCAAAGAACACAGTAAACTCATCGAAAAGAATATTAATAGTCTTATAACAAATACCCCTTCTCCTTTCGCCAATCATATTATTGAAGCTGGACATAAGTTTGAACCTGAAACAGATACCAAGGTGCTCCATGTTTGTCAGAAGGGTTTAAGGTTGGATCTTTTGGAAGTCTTGGAAATAAATAAAGCCATTAAATCACCCGATTACACTTGCGTTAACGATCAAACTAAATTTGACAGCAACACGTTTTTTAATTCATTGAGTCCTAGTAGAACACAATAAGTTGATTTTGAATACTAAACTAATTAACTCTTATCGTTCATTTTGACTAACAACGTATTTTAAATATGCTTACTTTTTCTTGACACCTGGTAAAATCACAGTTCGATGGATCGTTCTCTCTCACTTGCTCTCGTTACTCCGCAGAAATCTGCTATTCAATAGCTACTTAAATTGTTGTAAGTTAATTGTTTATTGAATGTTTGCTAGATGTCGTGCAATGTACTTTTTTAAAAATATTTTTAATTGTTTATGTTTTGTGCACGTGAAGACATAGTTTTATGTAAGTTTTTATCGTTTTTAATGTTTTAATGCCTTTTCAAATTGTTTTTGTATTGAGGAAAAGTATCTTTGGCTGTTTTTGAACTATTTGTAATATATATTTTAGAGTCTGATGATGGCAGGAACACCTGCCGAAATGCATCACATCTAAAACTTTAGATTGGCATTTTATTTGTCTAGTAAAGACTTCCCTTATACAACCCTCAATATTAGATTATTTGATAATTTGACCTTGAAATAACCTTGACCATGACTTAATAGGGGTCAAAACGACCCGAGATTCGGATTCAGCGACCCCAAAAACATAATGAAACCATTGTCTTTCTTTCAGAGCTGGAACTTTTTTCATGTGTGGCTGTGTTACTATGCCCTTTTGGGGTTATGTTTTTTGGGTAAAAGTGATTAAAATTGTTTGTTTAGACCTGGGTAAGCATTTGGTGTACTTTGACAAATGCATTTCAGTAGGAAAACGGAAAAAATAAACCCCCAGCCAACTGGACACAATAATTTCCACATAACCAAATTTTGAGGTTATATTTGCAATTTACAAAAATTAGGACGTTCTGTACCAAAACGAGCTTTAGGTTAGGTTTCAGTGCATTGAAATACATAAGAAACACTATATATATAAAATAGACCAATCAGACACCACCACTTTTTAAATAAATTTCATTTATACAGCTGATTATATCACACGTAATGTTTAGCAGCAAATACATTTTTGTCGTCCAACCCTTCACCCTCGGTCTCGTTTCTGATTAAATTTTTGTACACTTAAGTATTTCACAAGAAACATCTTAAACAAAATACTTTGGGTATTTTAATTGATTTAATTTTAAGGTATTGTA